>QLTV01001682.1:5665427-5683939 GCA_003457575.1 Thermophis baileyi
GTTTAATGAAAAGAAGGACTAGGGGAGACATGATAGCAGTGTTCCAATATCTCAGGGGTTGCCACAAACAAGAGGGAGTCAAACTATTCTCCAAAGCACCTGAGGGTAGAACAAGAAGCAATGGGTGGAAACTAATCAAGGAGAGAAGCAACTTAGAACTAAGGAGAAATTTCCTGACAGAACAATTAATCAGTGGAACAACTTGCCTCCAGAAGTTGTGAATGGTCCAACACTGGAAGTTTTTAAGAAGATGTTGGATAACCATTTGTCTGAAGTGGTGTAGGGTTTCCTGCCTAAGCAGGGGGTTGAACTAGAAGACCTCCAAGGTCCCTTCCAACTCTGTTATTCTATTCTATTCTAAGATATGGTTAACCTATTTTCCAAAGCACCAGAAGGTAAGACAAGAAGCAATGGATGGAACCTAATCAAGGAGAGAAGCAATCTAGAAGTAAGGAGAAATTTCCTGACCGTGGGAACAATTAATCAGTGGAACAACTTGCCTCCAGAGGTTGGGGTGCTCCAACACTGGAGATTTTTAAGAAGAGATTTGACAACCATTTGTCTGAAATGGTATAGGTTTTCTGCTTGAGCAGGGGGTTGGACTAGAAGACCTCCAAGGTCATTTCCAACTGTGTACAGAACCATATTCATTATGATTGCTGATTTTTCTGTAATTTTTGCAGTGAATAATATCTAATATGTAGCATCTTCTTAAATGAATCTTATAAAAGAAATGAGAAGTTTTAGTTAAAATATTTCTATTTCAGCCCTATTTATAACCAGCCACTAATATACTAGAGAGAAGATAGCTGACAGCGGAGCAAAACTCGAAAGAGTATGTTGTCATTAGAAATAAGCAATATTCTTTTATGCCCAGAATATAAAATAAAACAGAGAACTGTGGTTAAATGCAGATTAAAAGTGGAAGAGCCTTTAGAAAATGAATTTTTAAATAGAAAAGTTAGATAAATGAAGTATAGAATTAATTACTGAACATATTAGTTCCATCATGTTCAGCATTTCTGTATCAATCAGTTCTTAATTTTGATGCAGAATAAAACATATTATATACAGAGCCAAAAAAAATCCTCTATAGTATAATGTGGTGACATTCAACTATACAAGACAAGTATTTTTTTTTACTTCCCAGCTTCCTTGTGGTATGTAGCATGTGCTACATCAATTAAGGTACAGTCAATGTAAGAAAATACATTTAACCAAAATCAAGATACACTTAATAAGAAATATTTAAATAACTTAAAGCTGCTTATTTTTTTCTTATTCTGCTTTAGGTCTTCCTGAGTTTTCACGTTCTTGATCTCCAGAGTTCTCCAAACTGCTCCTCTGATTACATCCGAATTTATGATGGAAGCAGTAGAAAAGGTCGGATTCTCGTTGACAAATGTTATGGGGCAGGGCAATTACCTGCTGTGGTGGCTTCTGGGAACACAATGCTTATAGAATTTGTAAGTGATGAAGATGAGACTGCAACAGGGTTTATGGCCTCCTACACACATGGTATGAATGGTATTCAAGTCTCATTACTAGTTACTTGTGAAATGACAAAGCAGATACACACAAAATAAATCACTGGCAATGGTTAAATTTATCTGTAACGTCAGTTAATTTTATACCTTCCATTGGAGAATCTCATTAAATTCTCTAAATGCACTTTATGATTCATCAAACTGTATGACTTCTAATTTGGTGCTTATCTGAGAACCAGTTTCTATTCCAGTTTATGCAATTCCAGTAAATACTGGTTGCATTGAGTTCAAAGTAGCCCAATATCTTCAATTCTATCATCAATAGGAGCATGATAGCCCTAGGATGAAGTTATCTGCTTTGTCCTTTGTCATGTATTTCTGAGCTAGGAATTGTCACAGGATTTCAGACTTTGACGAATGTATCTTGTCTTTTTATGTACACGGAGAGCATATGCACCAAAGACAAATTCCTTGTGTGTCCAATCACAATTGGCCAATAAAGAATTCTATTCTATTCTATTCTATTCTATTCTATTCTATTCTATTCTATTCTATTCTATTCTATTCTATTCTATTCTATTCTATTCTATTCTATTCTATTCTATTCTATTCTATTCTATTCTATTCTATTTTATTCTTTGTCATTGTCTGCCAATCGTAAAGCATGTTATAGATCAATAATTGGCAGATATTTCACATGTCAGCAGCCACCTTCTCTTTCGCTCTTGGCTTCTTTGAGCTCATATTTCTACACTAACAAGAAAAAAAAATGAAAAAGGAATAACAATTTCCAATGCTTTACAATGATTATTTTGCAAAGTCTTGAATTCCTGCTTAGAGTCTCAAGAAACACACAACTAAAAGAAAAAAGAAAAGAAAATCTTTTTAAAATGTGTAGGTAATAAGATAACCCATTTTATTATTTCATTTTATTTTATTTTAGTCTAGTCTAGTATTATTATTATTTTATTATTATTTATTAAATTTGTATGCCGCCCAACTCCCAAGGGACTCCCAAGTCTAGTCTAGTCTAGTCTAGTCTAATCTATTTTATTATTATTTTATTTTATTTATTATTATTATTATTATTTACATTTTCTTTTTCTTAACCATAGTAAAGTGTGGAGGAACGTTCACTAATACTTCAGGAGCCATTACTACTCCAAACTTTCCTAAAAAATACCCTCCAAATCAAGCTTGCCTATGGATTATCAGTGCTCCTCCGGGAAACAAGGTAAGACACAATGGTGCAAGGGACAGTGGAAGATCAAAAAAGGGAAGGTGGTGGCTGTGACTGTGTGTTAACCTCATGAGGTGTTCCAGACAAAAAGCACAATCAGTACTAGCTTTATTGAAAGATTACATCAACATTTGCAAGACTGAAAGTATTTCTCCTTCCTTTCCTTTTACTCTCCATAAAACTAGGGAGAGTCCCTTCTGAAATGTTTTACATGCCTCTGTCCTTCTGTGGGCTGAGACATCTTTTACATGCTGATTGCCCAGTCTGTGGGTTTTCCTTCTGTCTCCCAAGGTTATTCCCACATACCATTACACTGTGTGATACCATTACACTATCCCTTTTTATATGTGTCACAATGTATGCCAAAAGAAACAGGGCTTCATTTATGTGGTTGCTACCACTATTTTGAGGTTTTTTGGCCCCTCCTGCATGGGCCTCTGAACAGAGATTAAATTTAGAGAAACAGGAGCCGAGGTGGCGCAGTGGTTAGAGTGCAGCACTGCAGGCTACTTCAGCTGACTGCTAGCTGCAGTTCGGCGGTTCAAATCTTACCGGCTCAAGGTTGACTCAGCCTTCCATCCTTCTGAGGTGGGTAAAATGAGGACCCAGATTGTTGGGGGCAATATGCTAACTCTGTAAACCGCTTAGAGAGGGCTGTAAAGCACTATGAAGCGGTATATAAGTCTAAGTGCTATTGCTAACAGAACTGGGTGCAGCTTGCAACTTTTTTCAGAAATATGTAGTGTCATGAAAGTGAAATGAGACCCTGATTAAGCACAGCAATAACAAGAGAATGGTTCATAATTAGCCCAAAACATCCTTCTTAACTTATCTTTGAAAGCAACAGATATTCCATATCAAAGACAAGCTATTTCCACCATCAATTCCCAATGTAGTCTGGCTAAGGTTGATAGCAGTTGTAATAGGACACTATCTGAAAGGCTGCAAGTGGTCTACCTGGGCAAGTTGGGCTCTTTGGGCAAAACAATATTAGTCATGTGCAAGAGAGAGAGTTAAGTGGGATTGGACTACAAAAGGTTTTTAGAAAAGGAATCATAAATGGGTGGGTGGAAAATTGAGTGGTGTTGTCATTAGAGATTACAGATTAATAGAGTTGCAAGGGACATTGTAGTCCAATTCCCCGCCCAAGCAGAACCTACACCATTTCTGACAGATGGCAGTCCAGTCTCTTCTTGAAAGCTTCCAGTGATGAAGCTCCCACAACCTCCGAAGGCAAGCTGTTCCATTGGTTGATTGCTCTCACTGTTAGAAAATTTCTCCTTATTTCCAGGTTGAATCTCTTCTTGTTCAGTTTCATCCATTATTCCTTGTCTGGCCTTCAGGTGCTTTGGAAAATAGATGGTAATAAGTATGGTAAGATGGTAATAACCACACTCAATGTGTAGTCCTCAATGGAACTGCATCTACATGGAGGGAAGTATGCAATGGAGTATCCTAAGGTTCTGTCTTAGGCCCAGTACTCTTCAATATATTCATCAATTATTTAGATAAAGGGATAGAAGAGGAACTCATCAAATTTGCAGACAACATCAAGCTGGCAGGAATAGCCAACACTCCAGCAGACAGGCTTAAGATACAGAAGGATCTTGACAGACTTGAACATTGGGCCCTATCTAACAAAATGAAATGCAATGGTGAAAAAAGTAAGGTTCTACATTTAGGCAAGAAAAACCAAACACACAGGTATAGTATAGGTGGTACTTGGCTCAATAGTAGTAAATGTGAGAGGGATCTTGGAGTCCTAGTGGACAATCATTTAAATATGAGCCAGCAGTGTGCTGCAGCTGCCAAAAAAGCCAAGGCTGCATTAACAGAGGGATAGAATAAAGTTAATGGTTGCCACAATGTAAAAAAGATGTTGGAACTCTGGAAAGAGTACAGAGAAGAGCAACAAGAATGATTAGGGGACTGGAGGCTAAAACATATAAAGAATGGTTGCTGGAATTGGGTATGTCTAGTTTAATGAAAAGAAATACTTGAGGTGACATGATAGCGGTGTTCCAATATCTAAGGGGCTGCCACAAAGAAGAGGGAGTCAACCTATTCTCTAAAGCACCTGAAGGCAGGACAAGATGCAATGGATGGAAACTAATCAAGGAGAGTAGCAACCTAGAACTAAGGAAAAAATTCCTGAAAATTAGAACAACTAATCAATGGAACAACTTGCCTCCAGAAGTTGTGGATGCTCCAACACTGAAAGTTTTTAAGAAGAGAT
The DNA here is from genome assembly GCA_003457575.1 of Thermophis baileyi. NCBI lineage: Eukaryota > Metazoa > Chordata > Lepidosauria > Squamata > Dipsadidae > Thermophis > Thermophis baileyi. The sequence continues at coordinate 5,670,391 of QLTV01001682.1, forward strand.
TGGACAACCATTTGTCTGAAATGGTGTTGGGTTTCCTGCCTGAGTAGGGGGTTGGACTAGAAGATCTCCAAGGTCCCTTCCAACTCTGTCATTCTGTTATTCTGTTAAGTACCAGTTTTATCACATATATGCCTTTGAGGCAGTGTTGACTCTGGCAACTGCCTGACAAGTCCTCTGAAGTTTTATTGGGAAGACTTAAGACTAGGCTTGCCATTTCCTCCTTTCTGGTGCTCAGGGAGAGTGACTGGCCCAAAGTCACCCAGCCGGCTTTGTGTCTTGGGGGGGCGGGGATAGAAGTCATGGTGTCCTGGTTTCTTGCCTGATACCTTAATCACTATTCCAAGATGGTTCTACCAACATCATATAGAAAAATATTAATGTATATAATATAGTTGTAGAAAATGTAGTATCAATGGTGAAATATATTTATAGTCAAACCTGAACAGTTTTTAAAGAATTTTATATCATCAAATTTTCCTTATTGCAATCATGTTCCCATTTTAAGTCCTCTTCAATATTTTTTAGCCTTTCAAAAGAGCCTGTTGTGATAGATATAGAAATACTGAGTAATGTTCAATATATATTTCTTTACATTAAATGAAGTATATTTGAAGCATTTTTTAAACATTGTTGATATTCTTCAGTGGTAAATTGTCGTGAGTTTAAGAAGAAAGTATTATAATCATTTCATTTAAAAACAACTCAGAATTTGCAATCAATTTTTTTCCAGTGTATGCTCAGCAGAAATAAGTCTTTTTATGAATACTCAAGTCAATAATAGTAGAAAGCCCTTGATCTTGCCATTTCTTGTAACTGATCCTATTTAACCATGACAAATGATAAATTATGAGAGAAAAGGAAAAGGATCAAAGGCCAGAATCTCTATTCATTTTTATAAATCTTTGTAAATATGGATTTATGATAGTAAATAGAATTTTTACTCTGAGATATTGAAAGTGCAATATTAACTCAGCTTGTAGCATCTGACCATCTTTTAAGCTCCAAATAGCATGAATTGTTTAAATTGAAAAACATCAAAATAACATTTCAGATTAAGTGACATCATGCATTTCCTTATATGGTTTATGTAATCTTAGTCACCATAATTATGCATTAAAAAGCATTTTTCCAATATGTAAACCCAAGTAAGAGATAAGGGGATTTTAAGTAGATATAAAAATTAGGAAAAAGCTGTCATTTTAATTGCAGCTATTCTGCCAAGCGTAGATAAGGAATCATGTTGTCATGACTTCAGTTCTGTCTTAATGTTTTGAAAGAGAATCATAATTACATTTTTAATTGATGCCAGTCTTTTGCGCTTAACTATCTAAATCTGCTCTTCTAGTGTAAAGCCAGAAGATTCTTGATAGCAATTTTTGTGATTATTTACTACTAATGATAAAAATAGCCAGTGGTTTATCAAAATCGTCTTTAGTCTTGCTATTGCATGACCTTTATTATACATTCCAATTAGAGAAATCCTACATCTCTAGTAGGATTCTGAAGAGAAAGTATCATAGAATCTGCAAGTTATTACAGAATATTCTACTTTATATCAACACCTTGGATGTTATTTTTTTCTCCAAACAGTCAGTGGTAACATTACAAGGAGATCAACAAAAGAAACTGGGTATGAGAACTCTGAAAAGTATTTGAAATACTTGCTCTAAGATACACTTTGCAGTGTATCTTAGAGCAAGTAAAATATCTGAAGCATTGATGTACCTGGGCTTCTGTGTATATTGGTTCATGCACATGCTTCTCTGGTAAATGTCTATGGAGATTCTCAGTCATCCAGCTGAAGAAGCTTCTTGGATGAGAAGCGAAACGTCTTCAAAGAAAAAACCAGAAAGTCCAGTTGCCTCTTGAAAAAGCACCTTTGGGGCTTCTCTGGTAGTAACAGTAGAAGCATCACTCAAGCATGCATGCACATGTACACACAACCAGGAACAGCATGTAAAGCAACAGTTTATTCCAAAATAATTTATGCTAAATCATAAGCCATAGTTTTTTAAAAAAACATGGTGGCTCATTTCACATAACTGATTTATAAAAAACCAAATCCAAATCCTGATTCTCTTTGTTTAAACTTATACTGTGATGCTGAATTTAGAGTAAATGTTATGTTATACACAGCGCACACACACAAAAAGTGTACCTTTTTCTGGATTCCTCAGATATCTTTGACCATGACCTCTTTTGAACTGGAAGACATTGATGGCTGCAGATACGACAGACTTGTGCTTTATGATGGCAGTCAAAGCAGTTCTTCACTTATTGGCACTTTCTGTGGAAAAATGGAAGTTCCTCCTTATACTTCTACTGGAAACTTTCTTCGTATAGAGTTTTACACTGACTTTGCTTTTCAGCTTTCTGGATTCAAGATGGACTACTCAATTAAATAGAACGTCTAGAATTTCTGAACATCAGTTTGTGGGGTGTGTTATGAAAAATTATCAAATACTGTATGCTACATAGTTAGCTTAATAAATAATTGAATTACTTATGTAATCAGAAGTTTTATTCTATTCTGTGCTTGCAAAACATTAGAGATTAAATGGCTGGATAGGTAACATTAATTGGATAGATAACATTAATTTAAAACAATTTCAACAATTTCAAGAGTTTATTTATGCTTATAACAAGAAAGACCACACGTTTTATTATATTTAACTTGTGAAATTGATCAACACAAGAAGTGGTGATAGCTCCTCCTTTGAATAGCTTTAAAAAGTAATTCGATAAAGTCATGGAGGACAAATCTTTCAAGGGCTATTTATCTCGAGACTCAGTATTGCCACTGGGTTGAAGACTGCATGTCCGCAAAACCATTTTCAGGGGGAAATGGCAGGAGAGCATGACTTCATCTCATTCTGGTGGGCATCCTGGAGCCGCGGTGGCGCAGTGGTTAGAGTGCAGTACTGCAGGCTACGTCTGCTGATCACCGGCTGCCAGCAGTTTGGCAGATCGAATCTCACCAGGCTCAAGGTTGACTCAGCCTTCCATCCTTCCGAGGTCGGTAAAATGAGGACCCAGATTGTTGGGGGCAATATGCTGACTTTGTAAACCGCTTAGAGAGTGCGGTAAAGCACTATGAAGCGGTATATAAATCTAAGTGCTATTGCTATCTGGTTGGTCATTATAGAAAACAAAAGGGTATTTTCAGGAGTCTTCTTGAATACCAAAGTTCAAAGGCATCAATATTCTTCATATCCTGCTTCTTCAAAATCCAAATTTCAATTCCATAGAAAGGCACAGAAAATATTATGGCTTGACAGTTCTGATTTTTGTAGGTATAGACACATGGTGACATTTGACTATCTTTTCCCAGGCCTTTGATGGTACTCTACCAAGTGAGAGTCTATGGCACATTTCTAGATTGCCTATTCCTTTACTGTTGATGGTTGATTCTAAAAGGCAGAAGCTGTCAATTGCTAGAAGGATAGAAAGGGGGGAGGAGAGAGAGGGAGGGAAGGAGGGGGAGAGAGAGAGAGAGAGAGAGAGAGAGAGAGAGAGAGAGAGAACACAAAAGGGGGGGGGGGGAAGGGGAGGGAGAATATCTATGTCTCCTGTACCCCTTAGTGCCTGATACGTCATTCCCAAAGCTGCCCTCAACAGACCCTGTCCACCACTCTCCCACTATTTTGCTCTATCCCTTTGCATAGTAAAAGAGATTTATCCCTGGATGGAAAAATAATTTTAAAAAACTGTCTTTCTTCAAGAATCTCTACCAGTCCACTTCAATCTAGCAGACTGGGCATACTGCAGCCAAAGTGTGTTGACTGGTGGGAAGTAGAAGACAGGCCTTCTCTGTTTTGTGGAATATTCTCTCCTGAGAGATTAGAATGGCCCCTAACCTTGTTAGCCTTCCATAAAACTTTAATGACCTGGCTGGGTACCCAGATCTGGGGCTCTGAATATGTTAAGGGCCCCATTTCTTGGCTTTAGTATTGGTTGGATAATGATCTTGGATGCTGTATGTATTTTTTCTTTTGGATGTTTTTAATTGTTTCATACTTTTAGAATTGTAAGCTGTCAAGAGTCGCTTGACTAAGATGGGCAGCTATAGAGAATAAATGAATGAATGAATGAATGAATGAATGAATGAATGAATGAATGAATGAATGAATGAATGAATGAATATTAGGAGAAAAAATGGAAAGAGTAAAAGCATATTTTGTTATATATAAGAAATCATTCAACCAAAATTTTAAACAGATCATTGAACTTTGACTACATGGAATAGTTTTAAAGACTTTCATTTGCACCGATAGATAATTAGTTTACCAAATTTATTTATTTATTTATTTATTTATTTATTTATTTATTTATTTGTTTGTTTGTTTGTTGTATTTCTATGCTGCCCAATTCCCTAAGGACTCTGGGCGGCTTAATTTATTTATTTATTTATTTATTTATTTATTTATTTATTTATTTATTTATATTTCACACTTCTTAACCACCTATCTTTCTCAGAGACAGGCTATGGGGTGGTGTACAATTTAAGCAATAAAATTAAGCATTAGAAAACAGAATAATTTAAGATTAAAAAAATAAAAAATATAAAATATTATAAAATTTCAAAAGATGGAGAGTTTCAAGACAAGGAAGTTAGCACAGAAGTTGTTAATAGAGACAGTGTGTGGGGGGATTCTCATGGGTCCAACCAGCCCCATGGTTGTGTGGGACCCTGTCTCCCCTACGCAAGGCTACACAGCCAGGTTTTCACTCCCTTTGAAGAATTATCAGAAATATAAAGTTGTAAATCTGGGATTGCACTTTCTTTCCAACAATGAAGAGTAATCTTTTAAAGTGCCTCTCTTCTTTTCAATACATCCATAATTCATCATGTATTAACAAATTCCAAGTCTGGAGTCAGAATTTTTTTTTAAAGCATTAATTTTGTTCAACTCTATTATATTTAAAAACACCATCTTAAACTGACTGAAATTAAATCAGCTTTAAATAACATATTAAAATTTTCAAATAGCAAACTATATTATTATTGCAACTTCTATTACTATTAAACTAGTATAAAAATATGTGAAAAGGCACACAAAAATACGCACTTATGTGGAAACAAAACAGTATTCCCATTCGCTGCAGATATTTGCTATGCGACCCAACAGAATGATAGAAGGAACTACGCAACAAGGTTGTCTATGTGAGTAACAGAGGGACACAGAAAGAGACAGAAATTAAAGTATGGCCCCATGACCTCATTATATGCACATTGCTTTTTTGGAAGAGGAGGGTGCACACAAGGCCAAAAAAAACCCCTAAGGATGATAGAAATGCAATTTTTTTTAAACAACATGTGAAGTTAGATCTCATTAATTATTGGTGGCATAGTTCAGCTTGGAAAATTAACACCAGGGAAATGGAAGAATAGAAGATTTACAAGTAGCTGCAAATAATACGTGAATCTTCTAAGTAGAAATAGAAATTGCCTTTTAATCATTTGCCAGATATTTTTATTTTCTGGTTTTATCTTTAGAATGGCTTGAGAGGTGTTTCTTCAGCAAGGTTTAATTATTAGCATTCTAATGAATGTAATAGCGATCCAATTAAATACTAACCATAGTCAGAAATACATTTATGAATATTTATTTCCAGCTAAGAAAGCAAATGTTATGCATTGCTCAACCATATTCATAACCAGCAGGGCATTATTAATCGCATTAACTGCGATAATATAAAAGTGCCTTCATCTTTTTTTAATTTTTAATTTTTATTTAAATTTACAATGTTCAACAGAATTAGAGCAAAAATCTCTAAAAACAGAAACCACACAAAAGCAAGCACATACACATACACACACACACACACAAACAAACAAACACACACTTTGGGATTAATATAAATACATCTGTAATTCTAAAGATAAGCAGTTTTAAATATTCATATCCAATATTTTTACCCAAATGGACATTTGTATAGATGGAAGTAATTTGATTACAAGCTGTTCAATACAATTTAGAAAGACTTTGATTAATAGCATGCCATATAAGAAGGTTTAGCATTGTCTGTGAATCATTCAAAATAAAATGACTACAGCAATTTGCATTAAATGGTTCAGCTCTTGAACACAACCTGGAAGCCACAGCTGGAACAAAATATAGTTTCACATCTGCTGATTGATACTAAGAGCTTTCTCAGAATAACACCTATTTTTAGGGAGTTGCAATGATTGATGGAAGGCTTCCTGGCCCAATTCCAAATTCCAGTTGTTATCTATAAATCCGCAGCTATCTTTAGCTTATCTCCTTCTTATGGCAATCTGCCTACTCAGTATATGTTAGTGGGGAACAGCATGGCGGGGTGCCCAAATTTGGGAGATTGGGGTAACATGTGGAGTTAAGGATAGCTTCTTTGGTGAAAATTCCACACTGTAAAAAAGCTTGCCTCCCTATTGACATTAGGAAAAGTTATAAAAATGATGCTCTTCCACAGGGTTTTGTAGTGGAAAACATCAATTAGGTATTGTGAGCTTTTTAATTAATCAGTTGTCATTATGCTTTTTATAGTGTAAGCCATCTAAAATCTATATCCAAACTTGTATTACACATGCGCGCGCACGCACAGTCATTTGTCTTAATAGATTTTAGAGGAATTTTATACCAGGAATTTTATATAGTGTTGTGTGTAATATTTCTTTGATTTTAAATGGCACAATTCTTCAAATATTGCCAACATTCTTGATGGATAAGCTCACTTCAGCTCCAGAAGAGATCAAGTTTGTACTGATGAAGTACAGCCCAAAACTATGCTATGGTACATGTATTAATTTTCAAAGTGCCACAAGATTTTCTGTCATTTGAGCCACTCAGATAAGTATCGGCTTACTAATAAGCAAATGCTAGGTGGTTTATAACCATTTATCACCTCTTGGTGGCAGAAGAAGACAAATGATACCTAAAAGCAAATGTTCTTAGCAGCAGCAATTGTTGTACCTGAACTTTTCCTGTTTCTGCATACCTTTGCAATTCAGTTTTAGACGGATTTTCTGTCCAAATATATAGTAATGGAGGGATCACTAAAAGCCTCAGAAATTGATTGCCTTTCAGCCTGAGCCCAAACAGAAATTGTGAAAATGAAAAACACATTTATTTCTAAAAATAACTTGTAGATTATTTCTAAAAATTCTCATGTCCTAAAGATAGCAGTACATAAGATATTTGCATGCAGTCAGAAAGCACCAAATCCCCAATATTTGGTTGTCAGAGCCAGCCTCTCCTTAAAATCATCTGCTTTTACCTCTCTGTAGACATGCTGGTGCATGTAATTTTCCCATGTTTTAATAACAGAAAGAACAGCATAAAGCTTCCGTTGCAAACTGTACCTTAATATTAGCCTGAGAGGTCGGTGTGAATAATAAAAGAAGTGGGATGAGACAGGTGTTTCTATGAATTGCTCTGAGGGGTGAGTAGGCTAGAAGAGAGGACAGGAGAGAAATTATAAACCTACTGATAGGCAGAGAGAGATTAGAGATCAGAGGCTCATCTGGATTTCAAATAATTTGTTGTTCAGTTGCTAAGTGGTGCTTGACTCCCCGCAACCCCATGGACCACAGCATACCAGGCATCTCTGTTCTCCAAGGTCTCCTGGATTACCCACAAAACCATGCCCACTGCATCAATGACACTATCTAACCATCTCATCTTCTGCTGACAACCTTCTCGTTTTGCCCTCAATCTTTCTCCCACATCTAAATCAGTGATGCCATTCATCCTATGGCAATAGAGAAGGAATGTAAGTTATTGCTTGAAAAACTCTACAGATGAGCAGAGACACTTTTCACAGATAACTAGATGTAAGACTTTATTTGTGTTACTGGCTCAAAATACCAGTTGGGAGAATTGCCACTGTGCTGGTTATCATACTGTTAAGCTTCAATCCTGCCTGAAGTGCTGGACCTCACTACATGATTAGTATTGGAGTTCCTTGGGCTGATGGGTTTGGGAGGACAACAATTTGTTTGCTCATGGGATGGAGACGGCTAATGAGTTCCTGACCATCGCAGTTTTATGCAGGTGGGTCATTGATCTGAGCAGTACATGTTTAAAAGGACTGAGATTTGATGGAGGATATTTCTATCAGGCCCTTGTCATCCTACCATTCTCTAGATTCCAAGGAAGTGACCAACCATATGGACTTCCACAGAGAGTTCAGACCCATTTGAATGGTTTACCCCAGGTACAGTACCTAATGGATTCTCTGGATTTCCACAGGTTCCTTCAGGATTTTCTAGAAGACCTGGCAGGCAGTTTTCTTGAGTCTCTGGTCCTTGATCAAGCACTGGAATATGAAGCAGGGGGGGGTGCCATACTCTGTAGAATTGTTATCTCGCTGCCAACCTTCCCAAAGGAAATTCTTGATTTACTTAGGTATCCTGGAAGATGAAATGATAGAAGAGACATCTGGAGTGACACTGATGAAAAATGAAGAACAAATGCAAATAAAAATAATTATACAACCCCTACATAAGAATGGCAAGAGGTTCTATCTTTATCACATCTACAGTCATCCAGCAGTATTGTTTAAAGTCACTAAGTTGGATCCTATTAGGAAAACCAAATCACAACATCTAAAGCAGCGGTTCTCACCTGTGGGTCGCGACCCCTTTGGGGGTCGAACGACCATTTCACAGGGGTCGCAGTGCGCGTTAGCCCGCCATCTTGGTGCCACCGTCACTTGCAGGGGTGAAAGGTCCCGGTTCGGCCGTGCCTGCGGGTCGCCGGACAGCTGGTAGCCTGGATGCCGCCATTTGGGTTCTCGCATGGGGGGCGGGGAGGGGGTGGCGGCGCCGGGGGGGAGGTCGTGGGGGGTCGTGGCATTAGAAAGGTTGAGAACCACTGATCTAAAGGTTAAAATTGTTCAATGTTCACCCAGAGGTGGACACTGACTTGACAAAGCCAGCAGAGATGGCAGAAGAAGCTTCTTGCAAGATTATCTTTGAACTTGTATATCTTAAGGAACTGGATAGGATTCTCTGTGCTGTTAGATCTGCCAACTCAGTATTAGATACCTGTTCCATCTACCTACCCTGTTTCCCCCAAAATAAGACGTCCCCTGATAATAAGCCTAATCGGGCTTTTGAGTGCATGGCAATAAGGCCAAGGGTTTATTTCAGGGTTCAAGAAAATATAAGACAGGGTCTTATTTTTAGGGAAACACAGTGGTGAAAGCTACCAGAGCAGTGGCAGGAGACTGACAGCAGCGTGATTGATCTATCTGCACAAAGCAAACCGCAGAAACCAATCTTCAGATCATTATAAACTTTTGGCCTCTGTTTGGATGTTTTAAAATAGGATGAGGCAAATCTGCAAGGAGAAGAAAGAGTCACTGAAAATGGAAGTTCCCTCAAGAGCATTTCATCTAAAGCCTCTCCTCTTGCACCCCGCCCTCCCGAATTGGGGCCTTCATTGACTGAGATGCCTGTATTTATTATAGTCAGAAGATTTTCAGATATTTCCCCTGTGACAGAATGGTCAGTAGCCACATGTATATTTAGAACTTCTCAAAATTATTATTTTGAATGCCAGAGTTCAGTTCATGGAATTTATAGCTGTTCTGTTCATTCACCACAATCTTTAGAATTTCATGTTTATGGAAGAAAACTTCATGGTGGTTTTGATGTAGTGTTGTCATTCTAAAGGATCAATTGTATTTATCCCATCTATTTTAAATTCCAGTACCACCTAGAGTTATATATATGCATGAGCCATTTTGCTCAGACTTGTGATTGAAATTGAAATAAGTCCTTTTCAGGGCAAAGCAACCCCAACATTTTTAGAGGCATCACAATAACTTGTTAATATTCTCAGAGCAGCAACAGCCTTTAAACAAACTATTTAATCATACTATCCTGAATATTATTTGGATATATTTCACCAATTTTTCACAACACCCATTTAACAGAAAATGAGGAATTGGGATGTATTTTACTTAATTCAAATATTGAACTCAAGGCATTCATTAAATGTAAACTTGTACAGATGCTAAGATTTGCGGACATCTTCAGAGAGAAATGTGAGTTTGAGAGGAAAAAAAAAACAAAGGCTGCAGCTGAGAAAGAGTGTGAATCATTTGGCAAATGCTGAATAGTAACTACAGGAATGGTGTATACAAGAAATCCTCTACTTACAACCATTTGTTTTGGCACTGTTTGAAGTTATCGCAGCATTGAAAAAAATGACTTAAAACCAGTCCTTGCATTTATAACCATTGTAGCATCCATGATCAAAATTTGGGCACCTGGTAACTGAGATGTATTTACAGTACAACATTTGCAGTGTCCTGTCCTGGCATCATATGAGAAGCACTTGTTACCTTCCCAACCAGCTTCCAATAAGCAAGGTCAATGCGGAAGCTGAATTTGCTTAATGACCACATTGTTCACTTAACAACTGCAGTGGTTTGCTTAACAATTGTGGCAAAAAAAAGGGTTGTAGAATCAGGTGCAATTCACTTAACAACTGCACTTGGTCAGCAATGGAAATTCTGGCCCCAATTGGGATCATAAGTCAGGAACTATCTGTACATTTATAGGGAGGATATAACTTTGACATCAGCTGACTTGAACCCCTTGTCATGTCTCACTGCGTGTCTTGGTCCAGTCTTTCCCCAACCATATATCTTCCAAATGTTTCAGATTGCAATTCCCCTTCACCCCAGAGCTATGCTGGCTGTGAATAGTGGGAGCTGTAATCTGACCCATAGAGGGACTGGAGAGGTGGGAGGGAATCTAGTCTAGCACTGTGCCTAGATTAACAGTTCAGAGAAGATTTTTGCACAATGCCCATTGAGTTGCAGCCACTCTATATGCTTAAATAGCAATAGCACTTAGACTTATATAGCGCTTCACAGTGCTTTACAGCCCTCTCTAAGCGGTTTTACAGAGTCAGCATATTGCCCCCAACAATCTGGGTCCTCATTTTAGTGACCTCGGAAGGATGGAAGGCTGAGTCAACCTTGAGCTGGTGAGACTTGAACTGCCAAACTGCTGGCAGCCGGCAGTCAGCAGAAGTAGCCTGCAATACTGCATTCTAACCACTGGGCCACCACAGCTCTTAGTTTCATAAATAATTTCAATGGCTTCACAACCCAGCTAAATCATCCATATAGATACTCTTTTTTCCCTGCCTAGTTTCTCTATGCTGCTACTGTTGGCTTCACAGACTGGCTTATTCACAATTTATTGACTAAACTAACATTAGCTGGGTTCACAGCAAGAAGCAAACTACTCAAACCACATTTGGATTTAATGCAATGTGAGACCTCTGCTGAGTTCATGGGCAAAAGCCAAATAGCTTCAGATACCTACGCTTCCCTATTGAAATTTCTCTCTGTAATTTGCATTACGGCTGCAATTCAGCCTTTCATAAACCATGAAGTGATGGGAGGGATGTGATACCTGTCATGGTATCAATTCAGACTTCTCCCCACTGACCTTGGGAAGCTCAGAAGAGGTTTTTCTGCTTTTTTTGTTTTGTTTAATAGAAAACATTTTTTGCATTCAGATTCTGCACTGTTTCCTGATTCCTGATTCTGCCATACTCTTCTTAAAGAATGAGGAAAGGAATGATCCCAAGAGATTCTAACGTGCTTCCTTGTTGTGACTCATGCACCCAAAGTACCTTGCTGGACACCTTCATCTTGAATTCTGGGTATCTTGTTTGTAGAATGTGGACATTTAAGAAAAAATGCAATTAATGGCAAATAGGGACATAAGATAGAATTGAATTGAAAAGAAAAGATAAGTTCTCCAATTATTTTAAGCACACTCTGTGGAAAAGGGTAATACTGATAGATGGATGTCTTTCTGGGGTATACTGATGGAAACAGAGGACGAAGGATTTACAAGAAAGGAAAAGAAACTCTGTCTCATTTCTGGTAGACTGTTACAAATCTTTATGTTCTTTCCTTACCCTTACCCTTACCCTTACCCTTACCCTTACCCTTTCCCTTTCCCTTTCCCTTTCCCTTTCCCTTTCCCTTTCCCTTTCCCTTTCTCTTTTCCCCTTCCCCATTCACTTTTACTTTCTTTTTCTCCTTCTCTTTCCCTTTCCTTTTTCCCCTTCTCCTTCCCCTTTCTCTTTCCTTTTTCCCCTTCCCCTTTCACTTTACTTTCACATTACTTTTCTCTTTACTTTTCCTTTCCGGTTCCTGGGTGTGGGTGTGATGTGGGGGTCCCCCCTGTGTGTGTGTGTGTGTGTGTGTGTCTTCAAGTCAGTGTTGACCCTTGGCAACCAAATAAAGATGTTGCTGCAGTTTTCTTGCCAACATTTTCACTAGTGGTTTGCCACTGGCTTTTTCCTAAGGCCGAGAGAGAAGGACTAGTCCAAAGTCACCAAACTGGCCTTGTGCCTAAGGCAAGATTAGCATTCATGTTTCCCCACTCCTAGTCCACCCACCTTAAACACCAGATTAAATTAGTTCTCTTATTACCATTAGATTATTGCAATTTATCATGTAGCTGCCTTCAATATTTTTCAGAAATTAAAACTGATACAATATTCAGCAATGATAATGCTCTCAGCCAATTACTTTTCTAATCTACAGAGCCATGGTGGCGCAGTGGTTAGAATGCAGTACTGCAGACTAACTCACTGCTCACTCCAGGAGTTCGATTCTGAACGGCTCACAGTTTACTCATCCTTCCAAGGTCGGTAAAATGAGGACCCAGATTGTTGGAAGCAATATGCTGATTCTGTAAACCGCTTAGAGAGGGTATATCACTCTAAGTGCTATTGCTATTGCTAATCAAAGTACACTGATTTTGTATCAGCAGCACAGTGGTTCCAGTTAATTTCCAGTGCCAACTCAATCCCCAAATAGCTTGGGACTGGTATATCTTAAGAGCATCTCCTTCTGCATGGATCTCTCCATCATCATCATCAAAGACCTTCCTGAACATCTCTCCACAAAGAGAGTTGGCAGTATTGTGAGACAAGATTTTCTAAAGGGCAGATTCTAATAGCAAATTCTCAGGAGTAGTTATGCTGGTCCTTTATTTATTTTATTTATTTATTTTATAAAATTTATATGCCGCCCAACTCCCGAAGGACTCTGGGTGGCTTACATCATAAAAAATAAAACATATAAAAGCAATTTAAAAAAATCTATATTTAAAATAAAACACTCACACAACCATGCATGGGCCAATCAGGGCAACTATTGGCCCCAGGCCTGCCGGAAAAGCCAGGTCTTAACGGCTTTACGGAAGGCCAGTAAGGTGGGGGTAGTACGGATCTCAGGGGGAAGTTGGTTCCACAGAGTCGGAGCGGCTACAGAGAAGGCCCTCCCCCGCGGGCCCGCCAGCCGGCACTGTCTGGCCGACGGGACCTGAAGAAGGCCAACCCTGTGGGACCTCACTGGTCGATGGGAGGAATGTGGCATAAGGCGGTCACGAAGATAAACTGGTCCTGAGCCATGTAGGGCTTTAAAGGTAACAACCAACACCTTGAATTGTGACCGGAGCGCAATCGGCAACAAGTGCAGCTCGCGAAGGATGGCACTTGTGTGGGTGTACCTTGGCACGCCAACG
>QLTV01001682.1:5689636-5702280 GCA_003457575.1 Thermophis baileyi
AATCATACTGTTTATACTTTTATCTCAAAAGAAAACAAAATTCTGCAAGAATAAACAGTAAAACAGGGCATTGTGCTACAATGTTTGTAAAAAGGTGGCTTATGTACAGAGCATCTGAGATCTACTAAAACAGCGGTTCTCAACCTGTGGGTCGTGACCCCTTTGGGGGTCGAACAACCCTTTCACAGGGGTCGCCTAAGACCATCAGAAAACACATATTTCCGATGGTCTTAGGAACCGAGACACCGCTCCTCTATCCGTCCACATACAAGTACACGGGGGCAGTGCGACACCCGGGCGGCCCTCGAATGCGCAGGCGCCGACGGAAGAGCCGCGCGCGCTAGCCCGCCATCTTGGTGCCACGCCCCCTTTGTCACCTCATCGCTTCTCCCCTGGCAACGTGCACACACGGGGAGGGGGTCGTGGTGGCGGAGCGGGGGTCACAGCATTAAGAAGGCTGAGAACCACTGTACTAGAAGTTAATGAGAGCTAGAGGAACCATTTGGTCTTTAGATAAATTATTTTCCATTGTCAGTTCCAACATTACTATGCTTTTCATAGCATGTTAAATTAGAATCCATGGCTATTCAGGATGAAAATGTATTGCATTCTGATTCAGTCTCGTATTTTTATATGACAAGAAATTTTATTTTAACCCCTTTGTACTTTTTCCTCTCCTGCTTTCCCGATGGACATTGCAGAGCTGCGCGCCCTCCACCTCCTCCTTCTCAGCAGACTCAGCTTCTCTTTCCACACAGCGCCGGTCAGATGCCCCGTTTTTGGAATTGGGGTGGGGATCGCAGCGCTGCCTCCCAAAAACACTTCCCTTCCCTTCTCCAAACGACCCAGGAGGAGGGCAATCGGTTTCTGCTCCTGGCCCAGAGGAAAGAGAAGCTAAGTCTGCTGAGAAGCAGGAGGTGGAGGGCACGCAGCTCTGCAATGTCCATCGGGAAAGCGGGAGAGGAAAACACTTTTTTGGCAGTTGGCAACTTTTCACTTGGATTCAAGACCCTTCTTTCCAAATGCCTTAAAGTTGCCAAATGCCTTAAAATCTGGATTCTCTCTCAGTGAGGCAGTGGGTGGCAGCGAATGGAGGCCCAGGGAAGGAGGCAGCTCGTTGCTAGAAACAAGGCCGCTCACCAGCAGGTGCAGGACTTGGCAATCATGTCCCCATACAGTAGCCTGGAGAGGTGGCAGCGCCAGCTGCATGTGCCGTTTTGGAATCAGGGAGGGGATCGCGGCGCTGATGCACATCACAGAGCCCACGCCTTCCTCCTCCTTCTCCAAAGAACATACCTTCTCTTTCCTCCTGGCCAGATCCTCCGCCTGAAATGTGAGGATCAGGGAGGAAAGCGTTTTCAGGTGGCAGCGCCACGATCCCCTCCCCGATTCCAAAACGGCATGTGCAGCCGGCGCTGCCACCTCTCTGGGCTACTGTATGGGGACATGATTGCCAAGTTCTGCACCTGCTGGTGAGCAACCTCATTTCTGGCAACAAGCTGCCTCCTTCCCTGGGCCTCCACTCACTCCCACCCACTGCCTCACCGAGAGAGAATCCAGATTTTAAGGCATTTCTGCTGTTGGGAAGGCGATGCTTGTGGCAGGATGCTCCCCAATGCATGGAGGAAGGAGGCAGCGGTTTCTTTCTCTGCCTGCGAGAAAGAAACGCTCTGCGGGCAGCAGAGCGAGTAAGCCAGAGATCTGCCGGCTGCCTCTAATCTGCAGTTTACTCATGAGCACCATGTTCACCAGTAAACGTGCTCATGAGTAAACTGCAGATTAGAGGCAGCTGGCAGATTGCTGGCTTACTCGCTCTGCTGCTCACTGCCCGGTGCAGCAACTGCCTCTAATCTGCAGTTTACTCGTAAGCATCTTTACTTGTGAGCATTGTGCTCATGAGTAAACTGCAGATTAGAGGCAGCTGGTAGATCTCTGGCTTACTCGCTCTGCTGCTTGCCGACCGGACAACTGCCTTTTTCTCTCCGACTTCTGTTAGCAGACAGAAGGAAGAGGTAGAGGCGGCGGCGGCATAAGGAAAGGGGCCGATCGCTTCACAGCCGGCGTGGTTTCCCGGGCTCCCTTTGCCTGGCTCTCCTCACAGCGCCACCACACACACACACACACACACAAGGACGTCTCCCTCGAGAGGCTTCAGAGGCCGAGCCTTTTTTTTTCTTTTCCTCCTGCCACTGCGAGGGCTTTGCAGTGTGGCCATGGAAGCTTCTTCCTCCACAGGCCGCGAGGACAGGAGTGGCCACTTCCCGAGGTTTGGGGAGGGAAGCGGGACGCGTTAAAGAAAGGTAAAAGGGAAGCGGGGTGGGAGGTGAAGGGGGGTGGGGGGGAGATGCGCATCTTGCAGTGGGGCAGAATTTGGGGGTGGCAGATGGGGCGGGAGAGCCGCGAGACGTGCATCTTACCGGAGACTGGCAGCTCTGGGTTGTCTCTCAGCCATTGCGTCCAGGGAAAAACCTTTCACAGTAAAGAAAAACTTCTCGTGAGTGCAAGGCCCTCACGAGAAGTTTTTCTTTACTTTGCAAAGTCTTTCCCTGCACGCAACGGCTGAGAGACGCGACCAGGGACCTGTTCGGGGGCGTGGCCAACCAGAGATCACTACTGGTTCAGGGAACCATGCCAAATTTCCGCTAACGGTTCTCCCGAACCGGTCCAAACCGGCAGCAACCCACCTCTGCACGAGATGGGGTTAAGCTAGGGCAGTTTAAACAGCGTTGAGCTGCTGCATAAAGGGCTGACAAAGAGCCCTTGAACCACATCCTTTAAGGACAGAGTTTGCTGATGATATAAGAAAATTTTCATACATTATCTTTGAGAAATCCTGGAGAATTGGTGAAGTGACAGATGAAGTTTAACTCATCATTTCTTCTTCATGATTACTCAGTAAGCCCAGGAAAAAGTACAGCTCCTTTAATATTGACAATTCTACCACAATTCCACAGGCAGAATCCTGAAGGAAAACTAGTTGCAGTTTGACAACAGTTCACAACAGCTTCAGTTCAAACTGATGTCATTCCCTAAATCAATATTTTGCTCTTATATTCAAGAAGTGTGATTCCATACCTTTTTTTTCTCTGTTAAGAAATAAGCAGTGCCGTGCTGGATTGAATGCCTACCCCATCTAGTCCAGCGGTCACAGTAGCCAACTGCACAAGGAAACCCATTAGTCTCCCAATAGATGGACTTTAGAAGCAACCATATTGTCTTTGAGGCTAATAGCCATTAATCCCCATGATTTCCATGAATCAGTCCACCTCTTTTTTTAAGTCAACCCAGCTGGTAGCCAGCACCACAATTTATGGTAGCAAATTCCAAAATTTGATAATTGTGTCAATTTTTTCTGTCCTGGTTCTTCAAGGATTCAATTCCAGGCGGTAACCTTTAGATTTAGCATTTGGGGAATGTGAATATAGCTTCTCCTTACCACTTTATCCACATCACCCATAATTTTGTACATGTCAATCTCACCCCTCTCATTTATCTCTTTCCTAGACTAAAATGTCCCAAACGTCACAACCTTTCCCTGATCTTCTTAATTTCCCTCCTTAGAACCTTCTCTAGTTCCACTACATCCTTTTTAAGGTGCAGCAACCAGAACTGCACACAATATTCCAGATGCCAATTTGGTCTAGTGATTAAGGAACCAGTTTAGAAACCAGGAGACAGTGAGTTATAGTTCTGCCTTAACCATGAAAGCCAGCTGGATGATTTGGGGCCCGGTCAATTCACCTTGCAGAGTTGTTGTGGGGAAAATAGGAGGAGGAAGTATTAGGTATGTTTGCCGCCTTGAATTATTAATAAAAATAATAAAGGTGGGATAAAAAAGTACATTAAAATTGAATTAAAAGTGGTTGTACCATCGCTTTATATTAATGATTATAATGTTGGCATCTCTATTTCTAGTACTGTTTTTTTATTATCCCTAACATGCTGCTGGCCTTTTTTACAGTGGATGTACACTGTGTGAACACCTTCATTGACTGTTTATCATTATTCCAAAATGCCTTTCCTCATTAGTCACTGTGAGTTCTGACCCCCCTT
Organism: Thermophis baileyi; assembly: GCA_003457575.1. NCBI lineage: Eukaryota > Metazoa > Chordata > Lepidosauria > Squamata > Dipsadidae > Thermophis > Thermophis baileyi. The sequence continues at coordinate 5,693,690 of QLTV01001682.1, forward strand.
AGGTTGTGTGAGTAGTTAGAAATTTTGATACTAATATGCATCATTTTACACTTGTCATGTTGAATGACACCTGTCATTTTGATGCCCCTAATGTGCAGAGATCCCATTGTTGCTAATTTTTATATGCGTATTGGCCTCGCTTGTCATGCCTAAAAAAAAAAAAGCCATCTGTATATAGGTGTCAATCAATCAACTTTGTTATTTTGGTTTTACATCATGATGTAATTTTACATTAAGATAGCAACTGTAGCCTTGACAGTTTTTAAAGCAGGCTTGTTGCTTGTTCCTTTAAGGGGTCATTCATAGATTTGGAAATACTTTTTTTGTGAGTTGGCCAGCATGGCCCATCCCCTTTCTTGCTGACGTCTGATTCTATCGCACATCAGACTTTCCCCAGTGGAGCTGGAGAATGAGTTCAATGAAAGCTGTCTGCTTGCAGTCTTAAAGGGCTGCAGACATTTGAATTACTATTTCCTCTGTTTCTGCTTGGCTCCCTTGGAGCTTTAAGCCAGCAACGCTATCAGGAGGGATGGTGAGTGCATGGGGTCATCTCACAGAGCAGGAGTGATCCATTACTTTCTTCTCTATCAACAGCTTGAGAGGATCTACTGCACGCTTTGAAAGAAGCTATGATCAGGCTCAATTCTGCAAAGCAAGGAATGAGGATCGCCCTGGCTGAATAAAAGTTGTGGCTTCCTAGTCTGAGACAATGGTTTTGTCTGTCCCAGTGATTGCTCTGGGAGCTACATTGGGGACTGCTACTGGCCTCCTTGCCTTATGTGGTCTTACCTGCTTCTGCAAATATAAGCGACCTGGGAAAGGATCCTCGGACAAGGAACGGGATCTGGAGACGGAAAATGCCAAACCTAGCGTGCTTCAGGCACTCCATCAGGTAAAGCAGTGCATTGATTTTGTTCTCCTCTTCTTTCGGAGATGCTGTCGCTTAACAAGTGTAGATTTTGAGCAAGGTCACCTAGTGTATGGGATAATTTAAGATTTATAGCAATTGTCTGTGTTTGCAGAATTTCAGGGTGTAGCATGACTTCTATACAAAGGAGGGGGGGAAGGAGGCTCAGGTGGCATATGGGATTACGAAAGCAACAGCCAGACAGCTTTTGTTTTATGAAAGAGAAAGATGGCATAACAAAGATACAGTGACTTCACAGTCGGTCTGATAGCTGGACAGGGTATAATTGATGGAATACTGAAGCTTCGATGCCAGATAGTAACAATGTCTGAACATTGTATAATTCTCATTGTTTTATCTATAAACACCTATGTCTATATGCTTTTGCAACACAGGAAAGTCTTGTGTGTAACTAGTGTGCTAAATTCTGGGCAAGTATCAGGCATAGTAATATATGTTGGTTAAAATTTCAGACAGACAATAACATCTAGTTTGCAATAAACAGATACTAATGAAAGATATTAAGACAGCTATGAAGAATATAATGTTATGGCATAATATACATTTAAATGTCCATAACCCAGGTTAGATGTAGTAGATTAATCTTCTTAAATCATTTCAGGATTTGAACAATACAGCATATGGAAAATTATCATACATAAGGTAGGGTTCACAAGGGAGGGAGAGGGAAAATGACAAAATGTGTGTCATGATACAATCCCACAGTTTACGTAAGTAAAAGTGGAGTTTGCACTATGACATCACCATGTAGCATCATCATTTTGATGTGATACTGGCTTGCTGCAAATATCTATGTTAGCATATCAATAATAGGTGAGAATAACAAAGACTAATTAGACAAAGATGTATGGGATGAGGGTACAAATTCCCTATTCATGGATATGGTCAAATAGTTTTCTGGGCCCATATATTCTGATAAAGCATAATGTGTGTTATTTGCTTTTGCTTTAACATGATGTGCAAATCCGCCCATTATAGTTCAATAAACTATGGTTAAAAATATTCTCGGTTAGAATTATGTATAAATGCATCCATTCATTCCTGAGTTTAGCTATTTATCTGGAAAATGGTGAATCACTCTGTTCATTGGTTTTCTTTCAAGAGATAAATAGAATGTATCCAAAATTCAAATTAGACATTAAAAGGAGTGAAGTTCAAAACCATTCTTTGTTATATTAAAAGACATGAATAAATACAAAAGTATTGATTCTGGGATTGTGCTGTGTGTGCCTGCTTTATTGCATGTGCAAAAAGTATGTGAAGGCTAATTGCTTTTATTTTGTGGGTCCCAGAGCTTCTCAGATTGATGGACTCCTGAATTTGAACCAGTTTTTTCACATTGGGGAAAAGTTGAGAAAAGATTGTAATCCTTTTAGATGCTTAAGATACCCATTTCACTCCATAAAACTCTGGATGGCCTCCTGCTACACTTTTGCCCTTTTTTGATCAATGGAAGATGTTGATCCTTGCTATCATGAATCAACAATTTAACTAATAAAATCATATCTTGTTCCAGCAGAGAGAAAAAGTAATTTAATAATTGATCACTATATTCAACTCAAGTATCTGAATTTAAAATATTGCTTACAAATGTAACAATTTGTTCCTGTTTTTTCCCTTGAAAAAAGTGCACACACACAAATATGTTAGGCTTTGCATGGTGTAGCTGCTTTAATGTTTTGCAGTCAGATGCTGCATTCACACTCCTGTTCCTTACCATTTCTTCCAAACTGAATCCAAATCACTGAGCAACCTACATGTGTATGTGTGTGGAGCTTTAAACCCCCCCCCCCCCCCACACACACAGAGCATACATATTAGAACCCCACCCCCTTCATGTTGGAAGCACCAAGATACTTCCGGGTTGAAAGGATTAGCCAGTGATATCATTGTTGCCCAGAAACACCTGGTTGGAGGCTCTTTTCATATCCCCATTAATATGCCCACTGAAGTGGTACCTATTTATCTACTTGCATTTGCACACTTTCAAACTGCTAAGTGGGCAGGAGCTGGAGCGAATGCCAGGAGCTCATCCCATCACACAGCAGCACTCAGGTTTCAAACAAGGGCTTGCTGATTGTCAGCCCAGTATTCTAACCATGTGAGCCACCACGCTCCTTCACATTAGAATTATATCTATAGTTAATAGAAATAACAGATAGACAGATACATATATCCATTTGCTTGAAATAGATGTTTGATCTTAATGCGACAAATAGTCTGCTTCTTCTGCTGTTTAAAAATGTATGTAAGTCATATATTAAAAACCATGAAATGACAAAAGGGACTAAGACTGTTTCCCAATCATTGTCAATTCATTTTCAAAGGCAAACAAAAGAGGGGAAAAAAGATACAGAAAAGCCAACCATGTGTTTCTGCTTTCCAAGTCTTTTGGGAAAGGGGCAATTTTTCATAACTCCTGGCTTTATAGCCTTATGGGAAGCTCATGGCCCAGGATTCAACCTTTTTTTAGAATCCCTTCCTCCAAGACTGTGCTTACCTACCCAAACCATGAAAGAATGCAGAAAAAAGAATATCAAAGAGAGATAGTTCTTGGAGGCATAAATGAAACCCATAATGCAATTCATGCATGCACCAGTGGTGGGTTGCTACTGGTTCGCACCGGTTCAGCAAACCGGTAGCGGCGGGAGGCTCCGCCCACCCACCCGGACGTCATCAAAAACGCTCCGCGCATGCGCACATGTTCTTTGCTACCCGTTCCCGAACCGGTAGCAAAGGTAAGTGAAATCCACTACTGGCATGCACATACACATACCACACAACATATATCGTACAACACATACACACAGAGTGCTGGGAGATTATCAATCCCTTCTCTAAGTCACTCTGATTCCAAAATGATTTGGAAATGTTTACTTTTCTGTCAAAGGTGAAAAAAGGTGAATGAATAGCAGCATCTCTGAACTCATCTGTAGTTTAGCTATGATCTCTTTTTGCTATATACTATATGTATAGCATGTAGTTGAAGTAATCAATTGCATTTCTTAGAAGGGGATAATAAATCACCCTTAACCATATTGCCTTTCACATGCCTTTTCCTTATCTAATGTCCCTTTTCATCATATACCTTTACCCCATAGGATAAGATTATGGTACATACCAATAATATTTCAGTTAAACAACTGTAGAACATTAATCCAGTTGCAGTTTGTTTCCATCCTTCACACTTCAAAAGAGCTATACCAAGGGCCCATAGATTATATCCCATGGGACTCGTGATTTCTCACTTGACTAAATCAAATTTGCAATAATTTGCAATAACATTTTAGCCCTAAACATTTCTGCAGCTTAGGTTAGGCTGCAAAAGAGTGATGGGACCAGGGCCATTTAGTGATCCTCGTGGTTGAATATGGATATCTATGCATATAATAACAATAGACTATGAAATATAATGTACTAATAGAACATCTAGATTGAAAGATACCAATAAAAGAGAATATTTGTGACTCAGGGTTGAATCATAGGGTCCTTGTGCTGCATGAACTTGGTGGTTTTCTTGCAGATATTTCATTAGCAAACTAATTAACATTAGTGCAGTGATGATGTTATCTAGTTTGCTAATGAAATGTCTGCAACAAAACCACCAAGTTCAGAGACCAACAAGGACCCAACAGATTGAAAGTGTCTAGTTATTGCATTATATTCCATAGTCTATTGTTACTATATGTGTTAGTTCACCCTTCCTGCCTCTAAAATTGCTTCAAGGAGGGGGGGGGGACAGACAGAGCTGGGGGAAGAAGTGGAAAAGAGATCTTGAAAAGGAAAGTGCATAATTTGATGATGAAGTACTGGGAAGAGACTTAGGTTTAGTCCCCAATAAGACCAATTCAAAAGGGGTCTCCAACAGCAAAACTGTCTGGATACTTGGATAGTTGGTACCACTCACAATAGATAGTACTGGATTGATGGGTTGGAATGACAGTGAGGCTGGAGATGGGGGTAGTTTACATGAAAGAATAATTTGTTTATTACTATAAAAAGTACTAAGTGGGATCATTTGGGGTGCAGCCCTAATTAGTAGATCTGACTCATGTTGCCTAGCAACTAGGGGGTCCAAATAAACATGTACTATACTTCTTGCATGTTTTAAAAAAGACCTATTGCATTCTAGACATAATACAGCTTTGATCTCCTCTGCTGTAAGATGAGAGACCTCTGCTTGGAAAAGTTGAGCCTGGGGTGGGTAGGTTATCTATTTATATAAAGCTTAGTTTCTCCATTTATAAGCCACCCCAATTGCCAAAGTGACTCTATGGGATGTGCATTATTTTAAAACAAGAGCACAAGTAGGAAAACAATAATCAAAAAAGATATATAGCACACATTAGACTGCTTTGGGTGGAGGGTGGGGTTCTATTAAAAGAAGCACTGAAAAAACTATTCCTTCCATGTAATGACGTTTCAGCAATTTAGCCTGATGCCAGATTTTACCTGTAATATAGAGAACATGATATGTCCAAGCTATTTTAGGCTTTCTTTTCTGTTTTTCCTGTGCTACAGAGGTTCTGTGAAAGCTTTGTGATTTTAGCTTTAAATGAAATAGCTTTTGAGATACTTAATGCCCAATAAATCAAGACAAAGGACTGATCACATCATTGAAATGTGGGGCAAGAGAGTTAAACTTGTGTTATAGTCACAACTACTCTACCTATTCAGAATCCATCTTCTTACTGTTAGGTTTCTATTGTAATGGAATGATAGGAAATCTATCCCTTGAATGTGAATCTGTAGTGTCTGTTTCTCTAGACATATTCACTATCCGCCAATGCAGTCAATGAGCAAGGATCATACCTAGTGTGAATTGGTGTCATAATTACATGATTAAAGGAGCAGCCTGTCTAATCCTGATTATTACTTCTATCTTTAAAAAATGCCAGGAAAATGATTCCTTCCCAAATGTATGTTTTAGAAGAGAAGTCTCTTCCTTTCAATTCTGAAACTTAATCTGCTTTGTTTGTGTGGGAGATGTATTTTCATGTCTCTTGTATCCATTTACAACAGTTGCTTTGCACATACAGTATAATAATTGCAATAGGTTTTAATCCATTAAAAATTATCATTATGTCGAGCACATAGGTTCATGTTTGAATTAATAACCGTGATATTCTGGAGGGACTAACAACATTCCATGGTTTGGTTTGCTTGAATTGGGCATGTGAACCCATCTTTGTATTTTGTAAACCACAATTAAGTGTGTTTGGCCAATTGTAACCATGGCTTAGTAGGAGCCACAAATATTTCCATGCATTATTATAGCCTGTCTGCATTTGAAATGCCACAAATTGAGACTAATCTTTCTCAAACTGATGGTTTCCAAATGTATTGGTCTTAAACTTGTCTAATCCTAAACCCAAATGGAAGCAATCAAGTTTGGGATGCAGTTAATAAAATAGCAGTTAATTAACAACTAGTTAATAAATGCAGTCTAACTAGATCTAAAACCTAAGTATATTTTATTTGCATATTTTTAATTTGTGATGGGTCTGCCTTACAGCAGGATTCTTTCTTCTACTCTAAGCCAGCAGCTGGTGTTTGTTCAGCCTAGCAGTGATTTATTGCCAATTTTACTCATGCCAAAGGGGGGGGGGGAATCCAAAGTGTTATTTAAAGCCTCAGTATTTTACAGATTGTTCTTATTCAAACTTTTGTTTCAGATAATTTTATTTAACACAAAACCTATCTGTCAAAGGGAACGGAGATTACTTTTTAATGACTGACAGAGTAGGTCATACACACAATAAACAGGAACAGATGCAATGCAGTCGATCATTCCCCACTGTAGTTGTATATGGCTCCCAAAGGGATGGTCTCTTGTTACATGATAACAGAGTGCCACTAGAGTGTCTGGCTTTGGCATGATGGCTTCAATAAAGTGCCTCATACTTATAAATCCACTGTTACTTAAGTAAGACAAGATACTCCATAATATACAGATACATAAGCTTTGCGATGGTCTAAAATATCCATTTGGGCATTAGTAAAGAGAGAGTAGAAACACATATCAGTAGTGAAGTTTTGTTCATGTACAAAACCTTTTTTTTAATAGTATTTTATGGACAGGACAATTTTGAGCAGCTCTCAGAATACTGTACTCTGAGGTAACATGCTCTGGTCCAGTCAATTTCATTCTACCTATAGTAGAAGGAAAGAAACGAGCCATTTCCCCTCCCCCCCCAAAAAAAGGTTTCTCATTTTATTACCTATAATGGGAGACATGATTGCTTAATGCCAAATCAGGGCCCATTATGGGGAGTAAGAAGTGACAATCATTAAAATGTTTTGGACCAGTACAGTCTTCGCTGCTTCTTCTCTACCCTACCTCCCTAATAATACTCCCTCATCCTCTTTGGAAATTCTGGAAGATTCTGGAAAAATCCTGGCTTGCAGAGGCTGGAAGACAGACAAGAGTGAGGAACCAGAATTTCTGATTTCTCCTCCAAGGATAAAGCCCAAATTTTGTCCTCCAAAGAAAGGAGAAATTAAATAATTTCATACATGCTACCTATATAGAGAGAGAGATAATTTAACAACAACCCCTTTAAAGTTAACAACTCAGTTTCTCTCTCTCTTTCTCTAGATAGATAGATAGACAGACAGACAGACAGACCATGTGATTAACTGTATTATGGCCTCTCATTTTATTATAAGATGTTCTTCCCTTTGGCTTTTTTATCCTAAGGCTTGAAGAACATGCTACTTTTAAAATATTTGTCAACCTTGTGCTTTGTTTTAAAACATGGTCAATAATACTAGGACTATTACCATTTATTTATTCAGCAAATTTATATGGCTCCCCATCTACCAATGGGAGTCTCAGCAATAAAAAATATAAACATAGTATAAAGCTCAATTAAAAGAGCCAGTTTAAGCAAATTATATGTGCTTTAAGTTCACTGTGGGGCCTTACAGGATGGAAGCATAGAATGAAAAGCAAAACAAAAGAAAAAAAGGAACACAACGTTATCCAGCCTTTCATAGCTATTTGGCTACATCTCCCATCATCTTTATTCTTGGCTCGGCTTGGCTATGTTTAGAACTGTAGGATCTGGAGCTGATCGTGGCTGCAAAAGATGCTACAATACAGTGCATTATGAATTAGACAGCTTCCCCACAGACAAGCTGATTGGCAAGGAAAGGACTTGGCTGCATTGAATGCTTCCTCTGGGATGTGGTCTACATGCATTATTAACAGGACAAGAATTTAAAAAAAGAATGAAAAACATTAATTACACTTCAGCATATGCTTTCATTCTCTCTACTTTGGCTTGAAAGAGAGCTGCTGTAGTGCGGTCAGTAGGTTTAGCTTTTTCACAAGAAAAGAGCAATCCTCAGCATTTTAGAATTTATTTAGAAACATTTGTGAGGGAAGAAAATACCATTTAAATTTATCAAGACTTCCAATTTTTCCCATTCATTCACTCATACATGTGCGCACACACATGAAAAATATTGTCAGAACATAAATATATGCAATGTGAATTAATCTGCATTTATTTCAGGAAAGCTTGACATATCTATTAGGAATTCCAGGTTTATATATAAAGCATGATTGTTGTGGCTGTGGGGGTGGGGGAGTATATTGTGACTCTTTCCTGTTGTTTACTCTAGGGACCTGCATGTATGTACCACTGTAGGAAGTTAG
>QLTV01001682.1:5702798-5719048 GCA_003457575.1 Thermophis baileyi
AATATAGAAGCAATTGCATTTTCTGCTTAAATGATTTCTAATCCACATGGTATAGAGAAAAGGAGAAGGAAAGAATTACAAGAGAATTAGGAGTAGGGACTGGAATGACTAATTAAAAATAGGCCCCAGTGTGTTTCTTTAAGAGGAAAATTCCTTCATTTCCAAAATATGATGAATAGTGGCAGCAATGTACCATTCCTCTCATGTAAGTTCACAGTCGAAGGAGCACATTTTGCTATAATAAATTCTAAATGAATGCAATAAAAATAAAATCTGGGGTCTTTTTGTTTCAGTTTAATGTTGAGAAGACAGCAGAGCCAGTACAACCCCGGACAATCCTCGGCTTTCCTCACATCTATGGCCCAAAGCCTGTCGTGACCACCTCAGAAATTGTTAACTATGTAGATTACAACTTGAAGACAGAAGAAGAACCAAGCAAGGGAAAACCTGAAGCTCTGGATAAGAAAAGGATGACCATACAAGTCAATGAAGAGCTATTTCTTCTCCCTCAAAACGGTGGGCTCTTTGTTAAATTGCTTATGATTGCTTCTTCTTTAAATGAGGACTCATAATGGATTTTCTTTGTAATTATAGAATATTATCCCAGAGCACATGATCAACATAGTAAAAGTATGCCATTAAGGGTCAGGCTTACACTGCACAAAAATATACCATATAGAAGGTGAAATGCACCAAGGCTTTTAACAATGTTAATCTATATTATCTCTACTTTGAGCAAATTATCTATGTAATTGTTCACATCTGGCAAATTCCATCCTATTGTTCAACACCCTTATGATTTTCTCCTTTTCATAGCATCATTTAAAAAAACTCATTTTATTCTTAGGATGGTAGCGGCTATTCAATTTTCTAGGGGATTTGCTAGCAGGCATGACAAAAACTTCTAGAAGCATATAAAGAAATGTATTTTGAATGGAAAAAATCATTTGCACTTAATTATTTTCAATTTCTTGAGGACAGAGAGCTCTGCCTATTATACTAATGAAAGAATAAAAGAAACAGTAATTATTTTGGGTAAGGTAGGAGATTTAATTTGGATATTAATAGGTCAGCTTCCCATTTTGTGGTCTACAACCTCCTCAGAGAGTGTGATCAATAGCCATAGTGGCTGAAGGTAATTTAATTTACTTGTGTTATTTTTAAATGATTTTCTATGCAACTGCATTTCAAAGTGATTTAAATTAAATTATAATAGCAGCTGTATACATTAAAAGAATTGTTATAATAATGTTTTTTTTAAAGTAATTCCAAATGATATAGGAGAAGAAAAATGAAACTGAACCATTTGTCCAAAAGGTAGCCTTGAATGAAGAAATTCAACAAGCACCTGAATGCTCTAACATTATGGACACCTTACAGATATTAGGATGCAGATTATTCCAGAGAGCAGGTGGACTTAACTTATAATTCAACCCAATCGGAGAGCACCACAGGAAAAGCTTATGTAGAGAAAACCTTTGAATGCACAACAGATGTTGACAGCTCAGGATGGCATTGTGAATCTCTTAATATATATTATTAAGCTGGTTTTAATGACAATAAATAAAAATCCAGTTCTGTTTTTCTGAATGTTTCACACAGAAATTAAACTGATACATTTATTTCCTTTAAACAATTTAACTTGCTATTACAATTCATCCTTTTAAAGAACAGTGTTTGCTTGCTCGTGGATGCATGCACTACGATGGTTGTGAATAAAGAAAGACAAGAAGGAAAAAAACTTAAAAGATTCATGTCAGATGGCAAATTGAAAATGTTCCCAGGAGTGAGGTGGAAGAGGATTCTGAAATCTTAAAGGGTTTGTCCAGTTTTAACTTTAGCGTTTCGAATGGATCATTTTCTCTGGCTACTCAGATTTTATCTCTAGCAATGAGCCGTTCAGTGGGAGATGTCCTGGCTCCTGTCAGAAACTCTGTTCCTTTTAATAGACAGCCAGACAGATAGACATACTATACATTATTTAGGAATACTTTTAAATCAACACTTGCCCAAAACACCTTCCTGAAAAATATCTAAAGCCAATGGCTTTAACCCAGTGTTTGCTTGGAATGTCTATCTGTCTCCCCTTCTAATATCAAGGGTAACCACAAAGAACTTCTGGGAAATGAGGAAAGTTAGGAGGAACCGTGTCACCCACTCTCCTATGTTTTGTGGTTGCTTAGGTCTACCATGGCAACCATGTTGCAGATAGGCAAGCTCCTTATTGCAGCTATTTTGTAAAAAGATATGACAGGCTGTCTTGTGATAAGCATGTAACAGTAGTGGGTTCTAAAACCTTTACTACCGGTTTGCACGCGCAATGCTTCTGCGCATGCACAGAAGCATCCCGGGCGGGTGGGCGGAGCCTCCCGCCACCGGCGCTACCGGTTCTTAGAACCGGTCCGAACCGGGAGCAACCCACTGCTGGCATGTAAGTAAAACAATCTTGGGTGGAATCAAGAAACAAATCTTTGTGCCAATAATGGAAAGATTACCCTAAAGTTATGGGCAGAAACAGAAATAAATGGTGCCTTCTAGATATTGTCATTCTCATGAGATAGATTTGGCCTCTGCATATGGGAAGAGATTGACTGATCAGAGTATGGAGGATGCTGAAGGGACTTTATTTTCCTGGTTCTAGGACTGCTGGGACCCTGCTCAGTTAGTATGGGTGTCTTTCTAAAAGATGGGATTGCCAAGTGGCCCAGCAGACTGGCCCATGCCCCAAAAAAGGACCTGTTATAGCTTACAACCTTATTACTAGCACCAGCTGATGAAATGGCATAGCAGATCAGCACATCCAGCTGAAAAAGTAATTAAAATCAGGCATCTCTCTTCCCCAGCTATTGGAAGAAATTTTGGCATCCAACTCCTTTCTCTGCAATTCTGAATCCGACTGCATTATTTTAACTTGGCGTGTTCCAAATGTTTACTGTGATTCAAATACAGCATCAGGAATATCTTTCTTCCCCCTTGGAGCACTCAACTACACTGGATATGTGAATAAAATTCCTGAGCCTTTGACCCTGCAAGTATAAACAACATCAAGATGGAGATGGAGGTCTTTAGGGAACTATATTGTATTGATATAGATTATAGTAAGAAAGGCTGATGAAAGTCACCGTGAGTTCTTCCCTCTTCATCTTATTGTATTCTGAATTTGGGAGGAGTCAATCTGAGTTTCTTCTCCTATTTTTGCTGTTCTTTGACTTTAAAGAATGCTTTCCTATATATAACAACTGCTTCTGCTTAGTTTCCTCAAGTTCATCTCCATGGCTCTCTCCACCGACTCTTTGATGGCATGCTTTCAAAACTTATAGAGAAATGACCAATATATGCAGGGGCAACCCCAGAAATTCTGGGCAAGCATAGGCCAGTCCATAATCTCCCTGTTTGTCCAAAACATACATCTATAATGGTGAAGCCAGTTTTAAGTGCACATGATTGAATTTCAAAAGTAAATATTATGCCTAGCTCACAAAATGCCCACGGGTAGGGGACTAAAGCTGGTGACATGGGATTTCTGGTGGCCATGTATCAAGACCAAGGTCTACTGTTCACCTGACCTATTTGCCATCAGGCCAAGGATATGCCCAGGAAGCCCACAGCATTCCTGCAACCAATACCTATATTCTTGGCTTCCTAGTACACCATCATATTTGATTTCATTATGAAATTCCTGTGATTCATGTGTGATTCTCTGTGTATATATAGAAATCCAAATCTGAGGTTGTAGAGTATGAAGAATGAAGTTAGAAGAAAATCAACTGTGGCACTCATTTACTTTCTTGAAAGTGGCCATTTACAGAGCAATTGTTAAGTAGTTCATCAACATTTATGCCATAACAAATGTCCAAATTTTCAAAGCATCATAAAACTTTGAGTTACAATAGCACTAGCACTTAGACTTATGTACTGCTTCACAGTGCTTTACAACCCTCTCTAAGCAGTTTATAGAGTCAGCATATTGCCCCCTACAATCTGGGTCCTCATTTTACCGACCTCGGAAGGATGGAAGGCTGAGTCAACCTTGAATTGGTGAGACTCGAACTGCCAAACTGCAGTCAGCTGGCAGTCGGCAGAAGTAGCCTGCAGTACTGCATTCTAACCACTGCGCCACCACTGCACCTATCCTACAAATAGGCTAGGTAATTTTATATTGAAGAGGGATAAGTGAGACCATCAGGCATTTGCAGCTTTCTTCAACAAAAACTTTGATATGCTCCAAAAGTAGCCAAAATGCATTTCAATATGATAAAAGAGGAAAATTACTACACCCAGGGTTATATTTTTTTCATATTAATTCTAATTTAAGTTTAATTTTGGTCAAATCAAATTTAGCTCTGACCTTAATTACACCTACTTCTTTGTCTTGAAGTATAGTTTCTAGCTATTACCTGAAGTCTCCTTCCAAAAGGCCATCCATTCATTTTATATCATGGTTTCAAGTGGAAAGATACAACAACATTCATCAATGGTCATCTTAGCTGGAATAGAACACAATTTCTAATTAACATTCTTTTGAGTTTTAGGTGGTGTGAAGGATGTTTGTGTCACTGAGCGCCTCAGTCCTGAAAATGCTGCAGGCTGCAATCAAGTCCCAGAACTTCATTATTGTCTGGGCTACAACCGACAGAAAGAAGCACTGTCTGTTGCTTTCCTTGAAGGTAAACATCTCCAGTTTTGCAAATTGGTGATTGAAAATGATAGTACTGATCATTATAATTTATTAAACTTGTATGTCACCTGATTCTTAATGTCTCTAGGCAGCTCAGAAACAATCAAAGAAATTACAATGCATTCAATAAAATGTAAAAATAAAAATAAATGATGGCTAACGCAATGAAACATCCTGGGTTATGACCCAGGTCTTCATGGCTCTTCTTAACAACATCAGAATGGGGGCCATCCAAATCTCTTTGAGGAAAAAAGAAGCCTGACATAGGATTGTTCCAGACAAATAAGACTTTAACAGAAGACATTTATATAGTCAGTCAATTTGGTGTAGTGGTTAAAGGCATCAGGCTAGAAACTGGACGAGTGTTATTTCAAGTCCTGCCTCAGGTACAAAGCCAGCTGGGTGACCTTGTCTCTCATCCCCAAGAAGAAGGGTGAGGCAAAAATGTTCTGAAAAATGTTGCCTAGAAAATGGTAGGGACTTATCTATACAATCACCAGGATTCAGGGCTGGATTTAACGATATAAAGCATAAAAAGATATAAAGTATAAAAAGCAAGGAAAAAGCATATTAAAAAATTATATAATTTACTTTCCAAGCAATGATTTGCATCCTCATAGCTAGGAGTAGCCAATCAAATACTTAATAAACTTTAATGTCTCACATTTCTCATCATTTTACTTTATTCTAAACATAAAATTAAACTATTTTTGCATATGGCAAACATAACAGAAGAGAATGTAATTGAATAGGTCACATAAAGATCCAATAAAGGAATAATTATCTTTATCCAATAAATTATAGTTTAATTTACCCTAGTAATAAGCCATGTCCCCATCTATTAGTTCCTTACCCTTCCCCTTTCTTCTCATTCAGCTGACTTTTGAAAAGCTTTACTGGTTTTCTATGATATGTGAATTAGGAAGTAATGGAGGGTAATGCAGAAGAATGTTGGTCACTCTTGATTAAAAAAAAGCAGTGGTATTTCTGTGGGCCTCTAGGCATTGCTAAACTATTATACAATCTAACATCCCTTACTCTTGGCCATTCTGGCTAGGACTATAAGAATTCTCATTTAGAGACCTCTGGATGCCCCCCTCAATCCCAGCATTCCTCCCCACTGTGACAATTAACAGGTTCAAGACTACTATGCCTAATGTGGGCATATATCATGTATTATTTTAATTCAAAAATCAAACATAACAGAGTTCACCAGACTACATTGTTATTCTCTCATTTCCTTTCTCTCGAGATATTTCTAAATCACCATAAAACCAAGATCTGAATGGCATTAATTACAATTAAAGGAAAACAGATATGTTTTCTGCTGCTATTCATTTATCTCTGAATTCAACTCTGTTATCACAACAGCAAATATGTAATCTATATATAATCAGGATGGCAGGTGACAGAAGTCTGTAGTTTGACCCATGTCCAATCAAGCTTGCAGAAATAGAAGTTTGCTTTTTTTGCATTACATCAAAACCTTGACTTTGCTCTAAATGAAACCAAATCAAATGGTAGTGGTCTATTGCAAAAAATTGAATGCTAAATACTACCTGCATTTTCCCCTTCACTCTGCCTCTACCAGTTTTATATGGAACCACATCAGGAGACCAAAACCATGGAAGTGATTGCTACATCTTAGGCACTTTGGTGAGCAACTCTGGAACTATAGAAGCCCAGACTGTGATGAAGAAGAAGCAAGTCCACGTTGTCTGGGAAGAAGCTCTACTGTTTCCGGTTAAGGAGAAGATGCTGCCGGAGGGGACATTGACCCTCACCTTGAGGAACTGTGACAAGTTCTCTAGACACAGCATTATTGGTGAAATTAAACCAAATCTGGCTTCTGTAGGGGAGCAATATGGACCAGTACAGTCTGAGAAAGTGAAAGTCCTTGACAAGGTATTCTATCAATTCATTTTTATTGATTATTGCATGTTATATTATCCTGTTGGGATATAGAATGCTGCATGTGAGTGTTCCTAAACTTAAGAGTCTTAATTCACTTTATCCCATGGTCACAGTGACAACATTATTAGATTCTTTGAATGTTTCACCATGAGCGTATATAGAAGTATTAAACGTGAACCCCCTTGGGTTCCATTCTTGGCCCAATACTCATCAATATCTTTATGAATGATATATAGATGAAATAAAAGGGATAGAAAGGCTGATACTAATTCCTGATAGTAATTGGCTAATAGTTTAAAGTGGTGGTTCTCAACCTTTTTTAATCAGATGCACAATATTGAATATAGTAGCAATTCTGTAGCACACCAAAAATTATTAATCTTATATACTTATTTTTAAAAGGGTAAGTCATGGTTTGAGGGGAAGTTATGAATTTTTTAAGATCGCTGCACTGTATTGAATATACATATTATATAGAATATAATACAAAAAATGAAAAAAATAACATAAGAAAAAAAGCTTATGACACATGGCACATTAGTTGAGATCCACCTTATTAAAAGACAGCATCAAGATTTAAAGTTACCTTGCTAGGATTAAGCCAAGTTCAAAAGAATAATGTTCAGCAACTAAGTAAGAAAAATCAAATGTAGAGATATGTAATGTTCAGCAACTAAGCAAGAAAAATCAAATGTAGAACTATTGGGGGAATCTATCTTGGTGTAAGCATTGTGGGAGAAGCTTCTAGCAATCCTTTTTTTTAATTTTTATTAAACGTTTTTGTTAAAAAAGATTTTTACAATCTACTTATTTGACAATTATCCCATATTCATTTACATCCATTTCACGTTCATTTGTCCCTCTTTTCAATTTACATTTAGATAAACTTATGATATATACAGTACATATAATATAAACATATGAACATATAAATCAGTCCTTACATAATTTTCTCTTTATGTTATACAATAGTATTTTCCTTACTAATATATCAATTTTACAATAGTACTATTTTAATACAGCGATATTTCATTTTTACTGTTACTTAGCGCCTTTTCTTGCTTCTATACCATCTTTAAATTCTTGATTATTCTTGCTGCTATGATGATGTGTAGAATTAATTATTGTGTCTTTTTATCCTGATTTCCCGTAAATATCCCTAACAAAAATAATTCCGGTTTCATTTCTATGTATTGATTTGTTATTTCTTCAATCCATTTCTTTATCCTTTGCCAGTATTGTTTTGCTTTGGAACAAGACCACCACATGTGGTAGTATGTTCCTGTGTTGTGTTTACACTTCCAACATTCCGGTGATGCATTGGAGTACATTTTTGCAATCCTTGCTGGTGGGAGGTGCCATCTATAAAACATTTTATAAATGTTTTCTTTATATGCAACGGATTTCATCATTTTGTAACTTTTACTCCAAATCTTCTCCCATTTCTCCAGTTCTATGTTGTACCCAATGCTTCTAGCAATTCTAGAAGACTATCAGTATTACAATTAGGGTAATTGTAATACAGTCTTAGAATACACTAACAGATCACACACACACACACACACACACACACACACACACACACACACACACACACCTACATTGTCCTCTGAACTGGTTACTCCATGCAAATATGATGAACTCACCAAACTCCAAAACATGCCACTACCAACTGATATCCAAGAAAAGGAAAATCAACCACCTTAGGCTTAGCCCAAGGAGAACAACTAGATCTTTATAGCTATTCAGAAAACCAACAGGGTGGGGACCTTCTGGGTTTCATTACAGAGTGCAAGCACTATGGCTTTTCAGCAGATGCTTTGGAGGTGCTAAAGTTGAGATGTTGCTACTAGTCTTACTATTCTAGAAAAATTGCTTCTGAACCTAGGAGAATCCTAGCAGGTGGCTAATTATACCTCTCAAACAGATGGCCTCAGTCAATTTACAGATGGTCTCCAGGAACATACAATACCAAGAATGCCCAGAAACTGTTTGTACATAATAAGTGCAAGATATACTATCCACTTATATTTAGCAACTGACAGTCATATTTCTCATTGATTGGCCTTCTTCAAACATCCTCTGAGGTTGTAATAAGGTAGAAATGCTGTCCCCAACCTGAAAAGAGCAGACTAACATGCTTGGAATTGTGTCCTCATTTTGCAATTTAACATATGGAAAGAAAGGGGGCCTCACAGGGGACCTCAGAGAGGCAGCTATTACATTGTGAACCAAGACAGAAGTCTTGAATCATTAATCAGATGCGAGGCAGAAAAGAGACTTTTTAAAAAGAGTGTGAGGAAAAGAAGCAATATTTTTGGTACTGTATTTCCAAGATGAGCTTATTAGGTTTGTTGAAAGCTTAGGTTGTTTGATAATGTCAGTTTCAAGCTTTGATTGGAAAATGATTCAGTTGAATCCTCTTCTAATTGCTGAATCAAATTGATGCATCTAATCAAATTGGGTGCCTCTGCTGATTTGACCTTTCTATATACAGAAACATACATTTTTCCTATCAAATATATGATTAATATTCAATCAACTTGACTAGTCAAATTGAGTTGAACTGATAATTTAGAATGGATTTTGGGTGATTTGAATACCCTGTTGAAAGTTTTCCATGTTGTTTCAACAGTTTCACTGAAAAATGCCAGATTCTTCTTCATTGTAATTCTGTCCTGCAGATTTAAAAATGGGCTCAGTAAATTCATTGATTTCCAAAAAGATGTATCACATCACAGTACCTGCTGGTATCACAAAAATATAAAACTCTCCTGCATTCTACCAACTAGCTTAGAATGAAAGCCTTATAATATGATTTCAGCATGAATTTATCACTCATTTTAAGGACAGACTCCAATTAGAGGAATTGGTTTAGAAGTGGATCTATCATGAAAGGCATTTGCTTCAATACTGTAAGAATATTTGAGGGCTTTTAGAAATGGGTAATAAGAAATACGGTTAACCCTTGTAATAAAAACATTTTTTTTATGATGAAGCACCACTAGAATGAATGCAAAGTGAAGAATGTTTAGATAGTTCACTACCAGGCATCAAAATTTCTTAGCTCAGCTTTGAAACATTCGGTGCATTCCTTAGGTTAGCACTTATGAATTGAAGCGAAAGTCTATATTAGAGTAAGTAGTATATTTTTCCCCTCTCCTATTCATACATTATATGATCATTGGACAAATCAGCTGGAAGTATTTGTCAGTTGGACAAAATATTCAAATGAATATTGGGATGTGGAATTTAACTCACGAGCCAAAGTTTCTCAAGGGTGAAGAAGTATCAGTTCTGCCAGAATCAACCATTGCCCAATCCCAAGGCCAAGAACAAAAGAGCAAAATGTCTATTAAACAATAGGAGGTGTGAGATAAAGAACCACTGAACTTAAACTACAGCTAGTATTGAGATTTCATGTAGGCAAAGGGCAACCAACTGTTCCTAGTACACAATAGCAATTCTTATCTGATCATGCTGCATCTTGTGTTTGAGTGTTAAACTGAGTTTAACCCTAAAGCCTAATTAGATCATATGAGTTATTTAGTTACTCTATCAAGGTCCTGTGATTGACAATATCATGATATGAATTCACCATTACTATGTGAATCCTTTCTGTATCCATCTCACTTTTTGTAGTTTCTTCACTGATAGGATTTAAGGCAATAAGGTTCATGAATTGAACTACAGATTATTTCTCACTATTGTCTATAAATAAAATGAGTTGTTGGAATAATAATTGAGCCATTCTATGTAGTGCAGCAGTCCCCAAACTTTTTAGCACCGGGGACTGGTTTCATGGAAGACAATTTTTCCACAGATGGGGGGATGGTTTCAGTTTCACTCCCTTACCTGCTGCTCACCTCCAGCTGTGCGACCCAATTTCTAACAGGCCAGAGACCACTGATGTAGTGTACAGTAGAACCTCTGGTCACGAACACTTCTGACCATGACCAAATCGGGTTCCGACCAAAAAATTCACAATTTATTTTTTTGCGGCCGATTTCCCCTTCTGCACCATTTTTTTTGTAAGCTCCAAATTTCCAAAATTAGGTTCGGGTCACGACCAAATCGGGTTGCGACCAAAGTTATGGAACAAATTATGGTCGTGACCAGAGGTTCTACTGTATCTTCAGTTAATATTCTATTACTCTCCATTGTAGTGACAATCTTCAGTGAATGGCAAATAAGACATTTTGTTTTACAAGGGTAGCCACTTTCCATTTTTCAGCATTAAAAAACTCTCCCAAAACAGGCCTTTTTTAGGAAAAAACCAAAACAAAACGATATCTCTCTACATGAGAACTCTCTTGAAAGAATTTCACCATATTCCCAAAATAAAACTAAACTAAAATAATAGATTTCAATTTTTTTTTTTTTTTAAAAATGATCCTTTTTGGATTAAAGCAGTAGAATCCATTGTTTATAGTCTGGTTTACTGCATTTTGAGGGGATTTATACAAGTCAAGATGAGATGGATGTTTCAGTGGTATACATAATTTGAGCTGAATATATTGTTCCTTATCACTCTGTTCCTTACTTCACTCTGAATTCTCCTGAGAAAACTGAGTTTTAAAAAAATGTCATAGGAGCTATTCCAGGCAAAAAAGACTTTCGAGAATGCATCTACCCTCAGAGAGGGGAAACCATGTCTAATAATCTGGGTCATCTAGCCAGAAAAAAAAATTCTGAAATATTTATACCTCTCTAAATAGCTTTTTCTTGTTGACTTGCCGGTTTTTATTTTTTATGCAAGATGTTTTATATGCTGTGGCTAGAGTCTGCTCTTATAGGAAATCAGATTTACTCTTAAATACTTTATACTCTTACGTATACTTTGGGGATTTCCCAAAGTATGTGTAAAAGTAAACTTTCCTCTTGTGCATTTTGATTACATCATAGTTGGTACTCTGAAAATAACTTTGCAACTAGTACAAAGGGGGAGTGGGAGTCCCAAGGCTAATTGTATATGATGCTCGGGACTTATTTTTAGTAACCTGTCCCCATTTTTAATATAGAATTAATACAGTGAATATTTATTTCCAGTTTCCTTTTACTTTTCTCTTCCTTTTCCCTCTTATAGATTTACTCTTCTATCCACCCCTTGCCTTCCACTAGACAAGTCCTTATTAAATTAATTTGTGGCTTTGAGACCAACCAACAAATAAGTTTTAACCTGCTGAATACAAATGCTCCTTGGATGGATTGTAGAGAAATGTTTTTTTTTTATTGTTAGTGGGATTGACTTGCCTTCAAGGGTTTGTGCAAAAAGAAAGATGAATGAATGATTGATTGATTGATTGATTGAATTAATGAATGAACAAATTAATGAATGAAATAACATGCAGGTAGTGAAAAGGCTGCTATGTCAATCATTAGGAAACAAAAGAGAAATTTAGAATAATCACTAGTATTCTGTAGCCATCCAGAAAGTTCAAGAAAGACATATCAGAGATTGCCAAAAATGAACCTACAGCAAAGGACTTGAGTAAGATTATGTTTATAAGAATTGCTAAATTTAAAAACGTTGATGAATTATTTACTAAATATGATAATTCAGTCCAACATCATACTTTTCCCCAGGTATCCATGTATTCTTTACTAAGCTTGCCAATATTTCAATCTGGACTCACTTCACTAGTAAATATATAAGCCAAAAGTTAGAAGTATGCAATGTTAATGTATGTTTTAATGTTATTATTGTATTCATATTTATTACCTCTAATACACTGTGTTAAAATTACAATAACATTATTCTTATATTGGCATTATACTGGACTTATTTGTTACACTAATTAATTTGTTTGGATGGATTGTGTTTATTTTCAGCCATGTGTGATGGTTGTGGGTGGCAAAGGCTATTGCAATATTCTGAGAGAAAATTTAGTGCTTTCACCAGTGGTTCCCATTTTTTTCAAGCGCTTCCTCGAAGTCTTTTCTCACCCCTGCAAAGAGATGTACAAGTAAAACGCCTCTCCACACACACAAACATACACATTCATATTTGCTTACAAAATTTGATTCCCAATCAATGAAACTTAATTTAGATCATTTTATTTGTACAACTAACTATGAATTGGAGGAACTAAATCTAATCTGGGAAACTGGATCCAGTACTTCATTTCACTTGATTTCAGGTTTTGAGATGATATCAAGTTTTGAAGCTTTGGCAACCAAAACCCCACCCTGAAGGACTCTACCGTAAATGAGGTGGACAGTCATCACTCCCTATTATATTCTGTATGGAGTCATTTTTTTCCCATGCATTGTCAGCTCACCACTTCCTCTGAAGGGTAGAATGACAGGAATACTGTCATTACAGTACTTTGACCATCTGCCTTGCCTCTCCTGAAGAAGTAAGATGTTATGTATTGAATATATATAGTTGTGTTAAGCCCTGCTAAAGTGAAACTAACCTTTAGATGACCCTAACTGTTAACTCCAAATGTTTTGGAGGGAAATTTTTGGGCGGGCTTTTTCAAGTATTATGATTGGTTAAGGCCCTGTGGGCCCAGAGTAAAAATTACAGGGAATTGCCTGCAGTTTCTCAGTTCCAGTTTTGAGTCAATAAATGCTGTTGTAGCTATGCTGGTCTGCTTCTTGCCTACTGAAGCCCACTACACAATATAAGAGATGGAGCAAATGAATCAGAGTGTACTTGTGAGTCATCTAGTTGAAAGACTGAAAGCTTGATTTTTGCTGCTGAGGAAGATGAGGCAGGGAAAGGGATTTATACAGGGGTGAAATGCTCCCAGTTCGCTCATACCTGTCGGTCGCCGTAGAGCCAGTCGCCAAGGTAGCGCGAGGCGCCGCCCACCCACCCGGACACCGCCCGGACGCCGCCATTTGGGATCTTTTACCCTCTGCGCATGCGCAAAGCGTTCTGTGCATTCGCAGAGGGTAAAAGAACCCAAATGGTGGCGTCCGGGCAGCGTCCGGGCAGGTGGGCGGCACCTCGTGCTACCGTGGCGACCGGCTCTACGGCGACCGACAGGTACGAGCGAACCGGGAGCATTTCACCCCTGGATTTATATCAGGCTCTTCCAGGCAGACTGGACTTGAAAGTCAGGAATTCAATTCTCTCCCCTTGCTATAAATCAGTGTAAATGTTTATCACACAAACATGACATCAAGATGCTTTACCTGAGAAATGCTTTCTTCTCAGTACTGGAAAATATGTTATAATTATCCTGCATAACATCTGCAAATTGCTATCACTGTACCAAGGAGTGAAACTCATACATTTCCAAAAATGATGAAACATATCATCAATAGAAGACAATGATCTCTAAAAAAAAATGTAGATTGAAATTTAGAAATAGCATAATTTGGATTTAAAAATTACTGTGCTGAAGAGCGTGACCAATAGACCATTCAATGCCTGTTCAATCTACTACTCAAGTCCAGCTGTTCGCATTTTACCTCTTCCTGATATTTCTCATTAAAATAAGTTTGGACTGGACAATAGAAGACTGTCAGATAGAGAACTTTTCTTTGATAGCCCTTTAATTACAGGATCATGCTAGGATAAACACACTCTGTAGGCACTCTTTTTCTTTCTTGCTGGCAGCAAAATTGTTATACAACATTATACAATATACCAATATAACATAATAAGTAAGACAAAAAAACTTTAATATCAAAACTTTTATCAGTAGATTGAATAAAATTGTAGCCTTGCTGCAGGATGACACTTCATACAGAATGACACTTCACGACTTTGCCTTATAAAAAAGTAGACCAGAGAAATACCACCAGTAAGTACATCAGAAATGTCCCTCTTTTTATCCCCTATGAACTTCAGAAGGAAAGCTCATTGTTCCACCTGGTTGCTAGGAAACCCGCATCCAGAGTTACTAGGTAGCTGCACATTCATGGCTTTCATGGCTTTAAAATACCTTGAAGATGCTACCGAAAGATAACCCAGAGTTTGTAGCTTTGTAGCATGCTTTCCAACCACTGTTATCTCTGCATTTATTTTAGTTCTGCAAATACCCTGTTGAAATCTCACCACAGGCTAAAAAACAGGCTAAAAAACAGAAGCCTACATTGGAAGAAAGATGAAATGTGTATTGATGTTTACATCTTGATACAAAACAAAGCTGTGTTTTGTGAGGTGTGTTCACGTTTTATACACTACTGTACGAATCTTTGTCTTTTCCACATACCTCATTCTGTGGCTGTCAGTCATCTTCTTTGTGTAGAAAAAGGTAAAAAATATATTGGGCATTCCTTTTTTGTTCCTACCTGAACTGCAGGAACCAGACACGGGCTATGGAGAAGTTCTGCTTTCTATCAGCTATTTGCCTGCAGCAAATCGCCTGCTTGTGGTACTTATAAAAGCCAAGAGCCTTCATTCCAAACAACTGAAAGAACTCATTGGAAAAGGTATGGGAAAAATAAAAGCCTGCTGATGAATGCTACTAACTGAAATATTTCTTTTAGGGTTTTTTTTTATGCCAAGGACACTATTTAGTCACATATGTGAGATGGGCAGCCGGGCAGCTGTATACAGTATATATATTGTATACTGTATTTTGTTAGCTCCTATAAGGAGACTCTGAGCCAGAATGATACTTCTGCTAAGATTCAATAACTGGACTGTATTTGAGCCTCGGTTTCCATCTGTCACTTTGAAGCAATAATATTCTCCTAACTGGCCAAGTTTCCCAAGATTGTGCAGATGCTGTCCTGAATCATTGCTTGGACATTTCAGTAAAGGATTGGACCTAGAATTTGTTATTGAGTCCAGAGTAGAGGTGATATGATTGTGAACAAACTCATCCAATGCTGGCAACACAGCCTGTTTTAAATGAAAATGCACTCCCTCTGTGAAACCAGTTTTTCAGGTCTTGGATGCTTCTGAAGCTAGCCTTGCTTATGGAGGATCAATGACAGATGGAGGATGAATAAATGAGATGAGGAAGGTGATTGAAAGAGGGGAGGGATAATTTCTTCATGTCACCCATCCAGGCATTTCTTCAGCCAAACAGCTGTTGGTTTCTTTCCATCACACTTGAGAAATGGAGAACCATGAATTACAATGTTTAGATGTTGGAGTGAAACCAAGGAGACCCAGACTGAAGCCCCTACTTGATCACAATACTCACGGTGTAACTTTGGGTCTATCTGTCTCTCAACTAAATTTGAGAGCCATCTCACCTGGTTGATCTAGGAACAAACTTATACAGATTTAAATTAAAGTTTTTAAGATATACTCAGTATGATTTGTTCACTGATTGAATAATTTTTCCTTTTAGTATTTTAAAAGCTACAGTTCAGCAGCTATTTTTTGAGGGACTGAAGGAACTGTATCCAAGACTTGAGAGGGCTACAGGTTCTGCTTGAGGGAAAGCTTGAGAGAAAGATGTGATACATTTATTTATTTTATTTATTTTATTTTATAAAATTTATATGCCGCCCAACTCCCGAAGGACTCTGGGCGGCTTACATCATAAAAAACAAAACATATAAAAACAATTTAAAAAAGAAAGGGGAAAAAAAAAACCCCAACTATATTTAAAATAAAACATTCACACAACCATGCATGGGCCAATCAGAACAACTATTGGCCCCAGGCCTGCCGGAAAAGCCAGGTCTTAAGGGCTTTACGGAAGGCCAGTAAGGTGGGGGTAGTACGGATCTCGGGGGGAAG
>QLTV01001682.1:5729724-5769091 GCA_003457575.1 Thermophis baileyi
TGCCCTTCCCCCCCCCCCCCCGGGGGAAGGATACTGCAAAATGTCCATTCCCACCCCATTCCAGGGGAAGGATACTGCAAAATCTCCATTCCCACCCCACTCCAGGGGAAGGATACTGCAAAATCCCCATTCCCACCCCACTCCTGGGGGAAGGATATTGCAAAATCTCCATTCCCACCCCACTCTGGGGCCAGCCCGAGGTGGTATTTGCCGGTTCTCCGAACTACTCAAAATTTCCACTACCAGTTCTCCAGAACCTGTCAGAACCTGCTGGATTTCACCCCTGGCATATACATATATATTTATGGTGTGTGCGTGTGCATATTGATAATATTAATTATAAATAACATAATATCATTAATAGTAAGTTAATGATGTCATTTATACCACCATTAAGTGACCAATGAGAGAATTTGCAAAGTATGTACATACATATGCTCTCAGACATGCACAAGCAAAACTTACTGTAAACAAATTACTTGCTCTACAGAGCGGCTCTTGGCAGCTCACAGGCAATTGAACTGGGTTGCCTGGGCTCTTGCATTTGAACCTGGCAAGATGATCTCAGATTAGTCTGTGCCAAGGGAGTCCAAAGAAGCTGATTCCTGGCATGGAATTCCTGTGACATGGACCAGTTAGGAATCAGCTTGCCAGGATGACATACTGTGCAGTACATACAGAGTAGTCAGTCCCTGTTTAGTTGCTTGTGAGGTACACAACAAAGCAGCACACTCTGCCTCTGCAGATGCCAGCCACAGCTGCCGGAGAAACATAAAAAAACTAATCTATGACCAACCTTCCCAAAAGCTCATCACTGCTTCATAGAGATCAGCCATGAAAGCCTACATCCATATTCTGTATTATTTGCTTCTATAGTTAATCATCTTTTTACCACTTGCCTTTGTGGATGGAAGAAACGCCTCGTGCCTTTTCTTTCTTCTGCATGTTTATATTAAAAAACAACAAAAAGATAATTGCAGTCACCAATTCCAATAGAATTATGCTTTAATTTGCATTCCTGTAGAACTATGGATTTTTTAAAAAAATGTTCATTTATTACAGAATTCTAAGAAATAGGAACGGGTGGGAACTAATTTGAAGACACAAACATTGTTACAGCAGCTTTCACTGGAGCTTTGATCCTTTCAATAAGGAAAAGAAAACAAGAAAAATTTAGATAACCCATATAATTTGGAAAGGCTTATTAAGGCTTAGTGTACCTATTTATATATTCTTGCCTGACTGAGCTGCTCCTCTGGAAGCTTGATACAGTAAATTCTTCACGCAATAATGCTGTATAATGATACTGTACCAACTCTTTGTTGTTTTAGCTAGGAGCATTAAAACAAGAGTTCAATTGGCCTCATTAGTCTGATTTCAAGAAGAAATGTATAAAACATTCCCTAAAAAAGATGAATATGGAATTGAGCCCAGATAGGTTGACCAGTTGTTTGCCTTTTAATTTCTTTAAAAAGCAGGTCAGTTATGTAATTCAGTATGCTGTAAAAGATTCCGAGTTGAAGAAATAAGATGAAGTCTAGACGTCCTTACCAAAAAAAGAAGAGGCTGTGTATGGAATTGAAACAATCTAGTTGGGGATAGGGAAATAAGAAAGGAAAGGAAATAATCTAAATTCTACTCATCTGCTTCATTCAGATAGGAAATTTCATTGAAAAATTATCCGACAGACAATCATTAAGGGATGTTTAGGAAGACATCTAGACCCCATACTACTGTTTGATACTTTGTAATCTTCAATTGGGTGAAATGCTGCATCATAGAGCAAAACTTTGTCAACAAAGGGGTCTCAAATGGATTAATTTACAGAATGCCAATACCCATTATACCTGAAAGAATGAAATTTGGGGATTTTTTTTTTTGCCATTTTCAGTGCTGTTGGGCTGCTGTAGTTCAGTTCCACCACCAAATTGCCATAGTCAGCTGTGGCCACATGATTCTCATTTTCAACGTTCCCTGGCAGGTTCCACAAGCCAATGGGGAATCCAGAAGGAACCGATATGATTAACGATGCTCCTGGCCACCTTCCAACTAGCAAAGTCTATACTTGTGGGAAGCTTGCAGGGAGAAAGTCAATAGAAAAATGGTGCAATGTTCACCAATCCCTCTGCACTTGCACTACACTGGCCACTTGTATGCTGCCTTGCCACTAATCTGTGGAAAGGGAAGGGAACAGGGAGGGAGGGAGGGAGGGAGGGAAGCAAGAGAAGGAAGGAAAAAAGGAGGGAGGAAGAGAGGAAAGGAAGGGAGAGAGGGAGGAAGGAAAGAAGAGGCAAGAAGGAAGGAAAGGAAGGAAGGAAAGAAAGGAGGAAAGAAGGGAGGGAGGAATAGGGAGGAGAGGGGAGAAGGGAAAGAAGATTTCTGATGTTCACTGACAGCTTCCCACGAGGAAACTCAATGGGGAAACCAACAAGAAGTCATTCTGATTACAGTACTTGTCTACCCGTGGTCATCTGTTTGCCTGCTTAGGTAAAGAAATATTTCTGAAACAATGTCTTAATGAATCATGGGTTATCTAGTCACAATTAAAGTTCTTTATCAATTACCTTAATTTGTATTGCATAGCCTTTTGCAGTTTTCATAACTGCAGTGCTGGGGCAACTAAGTACAACTGTGACAAATTCATATAATAGCAAACGACCAAGGACTATTGCTATGGCTTACATAAATCTTGCATTTTTTAGATAATGATAGCAATCTAGCATCATTACTTGTGATGTTATTTTCCATCGTGAGTTCTATAATATTCTTAAAAGAAATTCAATGACGTTTTCAAAAGTGGAATATTATCATTAGGGAATGAAAGGGGAATTCATTGCTGAAAAGTTAGCAAAGGGCTAATCGTAGGGAATATCTGAAACAGTCACCAAAACATGGGTATATAGTATTTCTGTCCCCCTTCCTTCCAAGTCCTTTAAATGATCTTAGCACCTTGGATGCTAGCTATGAGCTCTTCGATAAAATTTATTATACATTCCTTCCATGGCAAATAGTTTTACAGTTTACTGCTGAGAGATTCTGAGTTTATGCTCCTTATTTAATACTTCGTTGTATCCTGTTCCAGCTAAGAACTTCCTTCCTTCCCTTGTAAACTGCTTGCTCTGATTATTGACGGTGATTAGATTTACAGCCAACATTATGGTATGGCTTCTATAAGACCAATTGAAGTCATCTGCAGTAGTGAAGTCTCTTGTGTTTGTGGTTTGCAATATATAAGGTACTTATTCTCTTCCTGTGTTGTATAATAAGTTTATTTCCATCCATGACAATAAGGGCATGATGCAGAATATGCTGCTGTAGCAACAAGGAAGACGTAGACAACAGTTGGAATCTATAGAAGAGAGAAAAGTCCAGTTTGATCATATTTATCAGTCCAGGTTACTTTTATTAAGGCCTCCAGGTGACATTGCTACATATACATTTTTGACTGGGAGATGTCTGAAGATATCTGACTTCAGAATTCTGAGGAAACATATATCATCTGCTTAAAAAAAACTATTAAAGAAGCATGAAGAATTGATTATTTTAAAAGGTACATAACCCTTGATACATATCTCAAGGCCTCAAGCTAAGAAAATAGTAGAGAAACATGTAGTAGAGTGGCTCAGAAGCAATATTTAATTTTGACATAATATTTTAAAATGGTATTGTTATTGTACAAAATGAAGTATCTGTTGTTGTTATTGTGACTACTGTTTAAAGCACAAAATAAAATATAAGACTTGGCATCTACTATCATGGCACATACGAAAATAAAGCTACTATTAATCAATAAAATACAGATTGAATTGTATTGTTTATTATATCACATTTGTTTTAAATTGGAAAAACTACATTTTAATAAGGCAGTTGATCATTTCATTTTATGGCTAAAGATCATAAAATGTAATTCACTGAAATGTCTCAGATAAATGACACTAGAGCAACTTTCAATCATTGGATTGGAACTTCAATTCTACCACTGCGGGTATATCTGTGCTTACCATTTAAGTTGTTCTGTTCTTGCTCGTGTCAGTTTGATTTTTAAGTGTCCAGATTGAAAAACTCTGGCAATAGCTTTCATCATATTAAGTATGGAGTGCAGGTTATCATATTGCCCCATTGTACAATTTTCATATTGCTATGCTCTCCATGTTTTTCTTTCAGTAAAATGGTTGCCAATAATATAGCTCAGTATTTACTTCTTAAACATTGTATAATGTATATGTATATGCACATTGTATGTTACTCAAAATTGAGTTACATTTACAAATGAATTTACATTATACATAAACACATAAATTACATTTATTGATGTAAACGTTGATGCTCTCTGCTTGGCTGTTCTCTTGAAGGTGTTTCATTACCAAACTAGGTAACATCATCAGTACATTTATTTAGGGTTAAAACATCAAGATGCTTTAACAAGGCATAACAAGCATCATTTCCCATCCCCTTCTTTTCAACATTCATTGTAATAAAGCTCATTTTACTGGTTAAGCTAAAATAGCATATTGTTTTAATATCTTAGGTTAGCATTGAGTAGGTTGTTGGTTAAAAATACTTTTTTAAATTTTCTTTTCGGCTAGCATTATTCCTCAGCCTTTTTTTAAAAAAAGGTACATTCAAGGGTTTTACTCCTTTTCCAGTTCCTTGAGGTAACAGGGTTTCACCTCCAGCTCTAAAATAGACCAAATAAGTTATCGGGAACAGGTAACAAAATACTTTTACCTCAGGTGATAAGAAAAATGGTAAATCATGTAAAGGTTAGTTTTGTTACACATAGAAGAACCCAGTGTTTAAAAGCAACAGTCTGAGCTGAGATGCCTAATAATCAACAACCTGGTTCATAAAGTGAGATAGGGAAAGGGTGCTATTGCTGAAGTAGAGATTGGCACCAAATCTGAAATATCTCACATCTTCTGCCATACTGTTCTCTGCTTTTTACTAGCATTATCCTACTCTCCATCTGTTCTTGCAATCAGCCAGGTCTCTGCCAGACAGTCACACATTTCAGTTTCATGACACCTGGTAACTACATTCACAGATATAAAATGCCTTGCCTCACACTTTCCCAGGAACAGAGCAGCCCTTTCTTGTCAACCTGTCAACCCTGATCTCTGTTCACCCCTTCCCTCCCTTTACTTCCCCACCTGATTTTTACCAAGTCTGTAAACAGGGTTTCTTCCATCTTGTTTTCAACACTTCAAAAAAAGGGATCTTCCTCCTCAACTCCATGTCACTTAGAGAGCAAGTTGATTTGTGATCTTCTTTTTCTGAAGCTATCTGTCTGTTGTCCTCTCAATTTATCCAGGATCCAATAAGATGGGAGTGAAAATACCTTGCCCCTTCCTTCGGAGTTTTAGAGCTTTTAAACCCCGAAGATGCAGAGGTGCATCACTTACTTTCCCTACCGATTCGCAAATGTGAGCGCGCTCACTTTGGTCACATGCGTGCCTTCTGTGCATGCGCTTTGCTCACATGCATGGCTTGCACGCATGCACGCGGCTTCAAAACGTGCCTAAATAGGATGGCATAGCGCCGGGGCAGGTGGGCAGGTGGCCACTACCGGTTTGCCCGAACTGGTCCGAACCAGCTGAATACTATCTCTGAATAGATGGGGTTCTACAAAATCTTAACTTAACTGTACCATCTGTGGACTTAAATACTGTATTTCCTAGTGTGGGAAGTGTACCCCAGGGGGACAGTGGCAGGGACCTCATAGCACCAGAAACCTCAGAAAACAGTGCCAAGAGACTCAAGCCAGCCTTTCCCCCTTTAAGAAAACCATAACACCAGCTGAAAGAAAAACACAAAGCAGCCCTGCTAACAGAGCTGACAATAGAAATACTTAAGTAGAGCCATTAAGATAAGGGGAATCAGGCTAAAAATAACTCACCTGAAATTCCCTCTTTCCTGCCTCCTTGACAGGATTAACTCCTAGGACAGGAAAAACAAAAGACCTTGGACCAAGATTGAGCTTGAGCTGTGTCACTACTCTTCTTGCCTTCCTGAATTAAAGGATCCCTTTAATTCCATGTCTATTTCTTCTCAGCATCGGTGACTGCTTCCCAGGTGGGAACGAACCAGGGAAAGATGGATTCTGGATATGTGGCAAAATCCATGTCTGGGCATGGGACTGAGACCATCATGGATGACTTCTGGCACAATTTGGATAAACTAAGTGTGTCAAGCTTTATCTTGCTAGACTTCTTGATAACTTTGATATTGTCAATTTTGAAATATTTATGGAGTGCATGCAAGATTTGGCACAGTCTCTGGTTCTGTTCTTCCTGAATGGGCAGCTCCAGTTGGTTGTCACAGGGGGAAATAGTTTCAGTCTGTTCCTCCATCCTACTTAGTAGCTGGAGAGATAATTCATCAGTTGGGGTGAGATATCATCAGAACTCTGGGTTATATGGGAGATGTGATGTATGGGGGATCCTGACACCAGCAATGGAATTGTTACTGTATGTTGTATTAAATTTTATTGTGCAGTATATTAATTTATTGTTGGTTGTTGCTCTTTTACACCATTTAGAATCAGCTGATTGAAATGATTTATATATTCATAAATCACTTTGCTACAGTCAAGAAAGTATATTGTTATTTCTTCTCATCTCCTTTCTCTTTGCACAAAATGTCCGTAGCCAATATCTCATATATGTGGCATAATTTTCTCACTGTGCACTCCATATTCATTCAATGAGAATTTTCAAATGCTAGCTTTCCCTGCATCTTAGGTTGAATGAATCCCCGTGGATTGTCCACCTATCACCATTGACTTGATGCAAATTCCCAAACTTTTGATTCCTCACTAACTTCAAAATATATGTTATCATTTTTTTCCCCTTTTGCAGTTATAGACAAAATCCACATTCCCCAAAATCCTTCCTGTTGGAGGCATCTGTTATCCCATTGGAGAAACTGCCTTCTATTTTCACTACCTTCTGGCTGAAAATAGACAATTCAACCTAACTACCGGTATTCATTTAGCCTAGCTTGAGATAAAAGACCTATAATGCAATTTTGCTGTTATATTATTTTCATAGGATTTGCTGCATGCAATACTTTTGGAATTTGCTGGGATATACTTATAGGCTTGTTAAAATGCTAGTTTCACTCTAGATACTACCCTGGTCAGCAACTCATTCTACAAGCAATATCTATCTTTTAATACACAGGTGGGAGCAGTTTTCAGTCAAATTATATTTCCAGAGATTACTGAGAGCTTTGCACATGCTGCAGAAGTGGTCCAACAGAAAAACATCAAAAACATAATTCCATTGATTCTCAAATCAGTAAAAATAGAAATCTGTCTTGAGACACAACAGGGTTAGGAGAAAGAGAAGCTAGGAGGATATCAAGATGGGGCTTTGAAAGAGGTATTTCACTCCTTACCCCACACTCTCACTTTAGGCAAATAACCAGCCTGTTTTGCAGCTTTAGAGATCTGGAGCAGGTCCTGTACAGTCTTGAATTGGAAGTGGTTTGTGGATTTC
This sequence comes from Thermophis baileyi, assembly GCA_003457575.1. Taxonomy (NCBI): domain Eukaryota; kingdom Metazoa; phylum Chordata; class Lepidosauria; order Squamata; family Dipsadidae; genus Thermophis; species Thermophis baileyi. Next base: position 5,737,224 of record QLTV01001682.1, read on the forward strand.
AAGTTGTGTATAAGATTACTTTATGAAAATTCTGGACAACTGGAAGTTCAAGCAGAAGGAGATCAAAAGGGCTGTACGTACCTACAGAACAATGGCTGGAGGCTGACCACTTTCTCAATTAAAAGAAGAAAACAGAAACCTTTCAGTATTATGTGATTTTGGAAAAGAAAAAAAAGGTAATGGGATTCCATCTTGATGGGGATCTAAGCATGTCATTCATACGAAAGAGAAAAAATATACTAGGACTCCTTTCCAGAATTGCATTTAGCTTTGTAATGGCAGTAATTTCAACAGAGCAGGCAGACTGGATAAGGTCTTTCTCAGGCTAAGCAAAAATATGTATCAGATCATGGGCTAAAGAGACCAATTTACTCCAGATTCCAGTTGAAAGTTACTCACCAAGTAATCAAACATGGACTGACTGAATAGAGTTTGCTAGTGAACTTCAATAGGACAGAGATTTAAAAAAAGAGGAAAGTGTTATGTTCTGAGAAGTCAGATAAATACAGCATCTTGCTTGCTCCTTAGGCCCGAAAATGTTGATAATGCTTTTAAAAAGGAAATTGCAGATTTTTCAAAGAGATATGCAATTTTACTGTATATTCGGACATTTGGAAGACCAATTCTGCCAAGGATGGGCTTGCAAAGAAATTTCTAAGTAGCATATGAAATTTTCTGTTTCATAGAAAGAAGGCACAAGTGGAATAGATAACTTTCCTATGATAACAATCAATAGAGAAGACAATAGTGCTGTTTACCCAGGGCAAAAGCCCTGGACAAAAGGATACTAGGCAAAAGAAATGCTGACCATACTTTGGCAATAAAACAGAGTAGAGGTCTGTCTGCAATGAGTGTCCAGGAGATGAAGGAGCCCTCCTTTGATCCTGGCTATAGATAGATAGCAAAAGAGTTATTCTTCACCTATCTCTAATTTTCCTGGCATCCAGTGAGGGAAGCAAGAGAAAAGAAGACAACCAGATTTTTTTCACCTTTCTGGAGGAGGGCAGGCAGAAGAGTCCCTGTTTCTGGTTTAAAGTGTCTTCTCCCCACAGGTTTTGGCCCTACGAAGACCTAAACTAAAGAAGGGCAGGCAGCTGTGCCACAGGAACAAGCATTTCTGCAGCAACAGCTCTGCAGCAAAGTGGACCTTCAATGGCAGAATGAGAACTGATACCCCAAAGATCCCAATCCTTTCCTCCTCTCTCCTGCTGCATCTACAGAAAGTGGAGGAAGAGAGATTAGGGAGAATGGCTCTTTGGTGGGCTTCTCTAACCCTTCTCCCTTCCGGGAGAAAAAGTGGATCTTTTGGCTTTGGCAGAGCTGGCATCTCCAAGTTCTCCTGCTTTCCCTCACCTTTCTGTTTTTGCTGCCCCATGTGGATTAGCAGAAGTTGGAGAAGTTTCGGCAGTGGAAGACCCCAGATTCTCCTGCTTCCTATAGATAAATAATCCTGAAACAGAGCAGCCCTGGACAGGGGCCAGAGACCTGCCTGAAGTAGCCTCTCCCATTAACTCAGAACTTCCTCCTTTGAATAAATAGCTAACTGGGATCACGTCTCAATGTCCAGAATAACCTTACATTTACGTAAAAGGCAAATCTGATGCAGAATTTAATTCTAAATGAAAACCATTCTTGGGTTATAATTTAATATATGGATTTGTGCAACATCCACATTTTAGTTTTCATGTCTAAAATTATAGCCTAATTTTAATTCTAGAAGAGCTTTTATGATATATTAAAATAATATTTTGTATTTGATTATACTATTGTATTGCTAAATCAGTGGATATTGATATGTAAACATGTATGTAGATTTTTTAAATTCATTGTTTTCTCTTCCTTATCTTTTTTTTAAAGTACAAGGATTATCCTGTTTATTTGTTTTGTCTATATTTTGTATTTTTTAATTTTAAAAAATAGATAAATGATCAGTGACAATTGACTGACATTCCTGAAATGACAACCTATCAAAGGAGATGTTTGCTTTCTTTACAAACATTTAAGGTATAAATAAAAATATGAAAGCATCTCCTTTACCTTTTTACTGGTGTCTCACTCGTCTTTCTGGGATTTCAGAAAAAGTAGTGGAGGTGGGGAAATAGAAATGGATAAGATGGCAAATATCTCCATAGAAACCAGTCAGCAATATCAAAAAATTCATACTTTTGAATCCTTTTTCACTTCCCTTAAAAATATCAGTAGAAATCACGTCTTCTCATGGGATATTATGAATACGTCTGTATGGTTTCAGAAACCAGTGTATTTGAATAAAAATTGATGAGGAAAATCCATTTCTTTCACAGCAGAAATATTTTTTTTATATGCATATCCTCTTTTCCATTACTGGAGTGCTGGTACTGCTGAAGGGGGGGAAAAACAAAACAAAAAAGCTGCTAGTCTCACTTGATTAAAGCCCAATGCCAATTTCTTTTTCATTGTGGTTTTCACATCAGGCAGACACAATGGAACTTTGAAACAAGGGGAAAGGATTCTTTCATTCATTCAGAGAATGGGGCCTTTCAAGGCAGCTTCAGCATAAGGCAATTTGCTCATAATTAGAGTGAACAGGAAGATCTAGAAGCATGCAATCCAAAAGCTGTTTCTATGTAACAGACAGTTTCTGTCACACTTTCATGAGGAGGCAAAATGCTTTGACGGAATAAAGGACTGGAACAGGAGGAGAGCAAATAAATGAGATTCTGCTGTATTTTATCTTTGATACAGTCAGCAGCATCTAAGTAGGAGAAGCAAAGGGAGGATCAGATAGATGAATTAATTGTTGAATGGAAAAGAAGCCCTTGGCTGGAAAGAAGTAACATACATATTCCTTGTGATTCTGCTTCTTACTGGACAGACAGCTGGTTTGTATGATCAAGAATACAAATCTTTGTAATATGCTAAACAAAATAACAGAATAACAGAGTTGGAGGAACCTTGGAGGTCTTTTAGTCCAACCCTCTACTCAAGCAGGAAACCCTACAACCTTTCTGACAAATGGTTGTCCAATCTCTTCTTAAAAACCTCCAATGATGGAGCACCCACAACTTCTGGAAGCAAGTTGTTCCACTGATTAATTGTTCTGACTGTCAGGAAACGTCTCCTTAGTTCTAGGTTGATTGTATCCTTGATTAGTTTCCATCCATTGCTCCTTGTTCTGCCTTCAGGTACTTTGGAGAATAGGTTGACTCCCTTTTCTTTGGGGCAACCCCCCTTAGATATTGGAAGACTATCATGTTACCCCTAGTTCTTCTTTTCACTGAACTAGATATACTCAATTCCTGCAACTGTTCTTCATAGGTTTTATCCTCCAGTCCCCTAATCATTTTGTTGCTCTTTTCTGTAGTCTTTCGAGAGTCTCAACATCTTTTTTATATCACTAAGCAGAGTGAAACCTGGTTAGCACTTGGTTGGGAAAATCCAAGGGTGTAGTCTGCCCCGAGAGGCCAAAATTAAGACTCCAGAATGCAGCAGTGGAAAACCACTTTTATGTTCTGGGGAGGGGGGGAACCCAACAAAATATATTTCTAAAGTCATATGGAGTCCAGCTTGGCTCAAAGGAGACTTTTCTTTTTATTTTCTTTTAAGAAATATGTCTGCTGGAAATACACACGTAGCAGTGTATTTGTTTTTAAATCATAGTTAATTAAAACAATATCAAATTTCTAAGTAAATCACACATATTTGCACACACATATAGGTATGAACAGATGGACACACAAGAACAACAATTTTTCACAAGAACATAAGCATTTATTCCTTTTCTTCTGGGAAAAAAATCTTTGAAGAACATGTCTCCAGATATTCCTATCTTTTGCAACATGGTAACATGGCTGATGCTACCAGTAGGTAGTTTTTCATTAGGTAAAAAAAAAAGGTGAAGGTTTACTCCGCTAGTCATTGCTGACTATAGGGGGCAATGCTCATCTTCATTTCAAGGCCATTGAGCCAGCACTGTCCACTGTCAACCCATTTCCACCGTCATCTGGCCAGCATGACATTATGGAGTGCTATTAACTAGAGAGTGATGTTATTTGACTATATTCTGATTCTATTTTTGTGAATTGCTTGGCTATCTAGCCTTAATTACTGTAACATTTGTAGTCAATCTAATATGAATGGGGTGACAACATATTATTAATGCCAAATATCGTTCTTATGCATGAACAATGCAACGACACTGAAAATGCATGGAAGTTTAGTATTTCTGTCAAGGTTTTGGGATGAGATTACTAAAATGTGGTGATGTTAAAACACTTCCGCTGATTCTTGAGGAGAGGGAGTATGTCTAGAAAGGTTCTGTGGGTCAAAGCTTTCTCAGAAAGTAGTCAACATAGTCTTTGTTACTTGTGACATTCTTAGTGAGTGGGTGGACTCTAACACTGTGGCACTATTCTTCACTATTGGCAGACGCCCAAACAGAACACTCTCTTCTTCCCTGCTCCATCCTCAGTCCAGTAGGGAAAGTTTGATCTGGTCTTCAAAATCTTAAATGATGTTTATGTTCAATTCCCCCAAAATAAAGAACATTGAAAGCACGAGACAAAAATCACAAAGCGCAACAGCTTGAAAAAACATGTTTGACATTTGCCATGGCTATCAATGGACAAAAATGTGACTAAAAATGGATACTTTGGAGAACAGAGGAGTAGAAGTGAGGTGCCTCTACTGAAACCACAACTGAAAAGCAGTGATTTACAAGGGCAAACAACAGATAATCCCCATTGAAGCGGTTTCTTTCCAATGCATGTTGTTTCCATTTTAATGGAGAATTTAACATGTTATAAAATAATGACTATTCCAACTAGCTTGCAATAGCAAGAATAAGACTAACAAAAATTAATATGCAATAAGCTTCAGCCCATGTCTTCAGATAAAGGTACACTGACTCACTTTAATAAACTGAAGTGTTTTTAATTAATCATATTACATTACAAGTATAATGTATGACAAAATGAAGGTTCTCGTGTACATACTATTATATATCAACATAGCTCTATTCGTATCCAGTGTCCTAGCCCCTCTCACACAGGTACTATAAAGCATAGTCTGCAAAGTAATAACATTTTTTTAAACATTGTCAGAAAAGGTGTGATATTAACATTTTTAATACATACGTAGTAATAGATTTCTAGATTGTTTCTCCCCCTCCCCTCTTTAAACATGTGCATGATCAAACAGTTTGGAATTGAGACTGTGAGGGGAAGAGGGGCAAAGGCAAATAGGAGGAGGTCTGAGGCATCCCCTTGTATCTGCAAAGTGAGTTGTGTGGGAACGCCTGAGAGAGATCTGGCAGACCTCCTTGTTGCACTTCCATAATGGATCAATCGTTTGGGTGATGCACCTCTCTTGAGTCAGCTGGGAAGAGGTGCAATGTTGAGAGATTTTGGTGTAGGGTGAGGGTGCTTTGTTGGCAGCACATGGGCTGGAAGTAAGTCCAGTAGCCATGAAAATATAACTATCCATGAGATTCAGTCCTGAGGAAAAGATTTTAGGTAGCCATTCCTGTAGGGGCTTACAGTTCTGAAACTTCTGGAGTTTCAGGTCAGCCAGGTTTGTAACTGAGGTGAGTTTCCAGAGTTGTGTGGCATAGTACAAGAAAGTAACAAAACTTTATCAGCAGATGTGTTCAGCACAAGCTCGCTCAACATCAAAGCTGCGTAACGCCAGTGCAAGCAGTCACATGGTGGAGAAAAAATGGTTCCCACATTCTCCCTTCCAGCCCCTAATAATAATAATACTAATAATGCTACTAATAAAACTTGCATAAGATAATATATAGTGCCAGTACGATTGGAAGTCCAAATCTTAAATTTCCCCATTCTTTCAATGTGGCAACTGAGCCTAAGAACATCACTAATGCTTAGGATACCTGCCTTATCAACAGAAATGGATTTTCAGCTGCAAAAATCCAAATGGCTTTGTTCAGGTTTGAGCAAAGAAAAGAGGATATGTAGCTCATAAAGCTCTGAGCATATGTTTCACAAACATCAATGAAGAAAACTGTGGCATACCTTTGCCAAAATCCCCCCGCCCATATTTCCCATTCATACCAAAAAGAATAGAGTCATATTAACATTATGTTACTGGAGTGGTTCAATCATAATGCCTTAAGCCAACATTACTAAATTAATACAGTGTTCAGGATACAGAATTTTCTGTCTGATGACCCATACCTACTGACCATCCTGAAAACCCCTTAAATGGTCAACTGAGTTTGCTCAATAAACAATGAGAAATTAGCTGCGCTTTGAAAAATAACCCAAAAGAATGGAAGTAGGTAGCTAAGGAACAGTAATGCAATTGCCAGTACTGAGAAGGCCTTCAGCGTGACTCCTCAGCTAAATATATTTGCCTATTTTATAGAGCCACACAAAGCCCCAAAGAGGTACTTTGCTTCAAAGTTTAAATGAAACACTCTTACAAAGAGAAATGCTCCTCCACTTCTAAGTGCTACCATGCCACTTGGTTCAATGCGAAACACCTTCTGTATCGGTGTAACTTATGTGCAGAAACTAGTCTTTCTGAAGCAAAGTGGCTGTTCCTCAATGCACAGTGCCTCATTAAGATAACGTGTGCCCATCTCACACACGCTCCCATTCACCCTTCCATTCAAGAGCTTTATTTATCTATTTATTCCCTGCCTTTCTACTTAAGGTTTCTTTTCATGCTATATCCTTCTCCATTCAGTTCTTTCCCTTATCTTGTCCTCGGGTAAATGCTGTGTTCTTGTCCTAAGTTGCCTGAGCATGTACCACTGAAGTCAGTGGAATTTGGCTTGGCATGATAAATCCAAGGATTATATTTCAAATTTAATGAACAATCATGCTTTATCGACCAGGGAGCAATAACCTGAAGTTTGCACTCATTAAGTCAAGGTAAGCAGAGGGGAAAGTGCACAAATCAATCAAATATATATTTGCCAAAGTGATAATATATGTATGTACATTCTATGTAACAAGGAGAGGTAAGGTTCATTTTCATTATCAGATGGTCCCAATACTGTTATATGAACTTTAGCATATTGACTATGCTAGCAAAAAATTCCCTTTCCTGACCATACTGTAGCGATGCTTTCTAATCAATAGTTATCCCAAGAGAAAGAGCCCCCCCCAAATAAGACTATAAACAAATATAGATATGCTAAGACCGAGAACAGTGATAATCAGTGCTGTATTCCTCACATAAACTCAGGACCTCACTTTATGATAGAGAAGTTGCTTCTCTCTCTATAGTTTGTTTTTATATACTTTCACAAACACACACAAACTATTCATATGCATGTGTGTGCATATGAATGAGAAAGAATATTTATATAGTGATATATAAGCATGAGGGTTTGTTTGTTACACTGACTGTTACAATGGGTAAGCCTTTTAGAGTATCGTCGTTATCTAGCTAAAGTTTGAAGTCTTTTATTTAATTGATTTCAGTGGGGGAACTGAATAATTATAAGACTTATTCTTAAATTTTCCACTGAGATCAATACAATGTTAAAGTGCTTGACTACCTGGAGCATGGCCAATGAGTGCAATCTAGGAGGGAAAAGAGTGTGCTGAATTCCCACTCAAAAAAAAAGAGCATTTTCAAGGCTCAGGTCCCACCGATATATTTAGATTGCACCTCACACAAATTGGTAGGGTAGACATATACCAAGTTTCATGCATATACATTTTACTTGCCTGCAAGGGGTGATAAGAATTGCATAGATTTTAGTGGAGTGAGATACAATGGCTATGGAACAGATTGCTAGTGCTTAAGAGGAATTTTATTAAACTGAGGAAGGATTCCAACTGAGCCTTTTCACTCAGCTATGCAAGTTTGACAGTAACTTACTAGCAGAAACAGTAGTAGTATAAATACTGTATAACCTGAAATACTTAGTTATGGGCACATATGTGCTGTGGTCTCAATATATACCGTAAATGTTCTTTATGAACCAGTACGAGCAAAAAGTGCAAGGAACAGGCACTTCAGTACAAAAATCAGGGTGGCAGAATCATATCTCTTTAGAGTACAAGCTCACATCACCCATGCATGCGTCTTCATTGTGCTTTTGCTAAAATTGGAAGAGAGTTTGTTGCCTGAATTCATTTTCATAATTACTGCTGTGCCGGGCTTGATGGTCATGGAGATTTTATACACTACCAGAGGGTTGGATTCAGTGTCAAATCCAGGGGTGAAATCCAGCAGGTTCTAATAGGTTCTGGAGAACCGGTAGCGGAATTTTTGAGTAGTTCAGAGAACCGGCAAATACCACCTCTGGCTGGCCCCAGAGTTGGGTGGGAATGAACATTTTGCAATATCCTTCCCCCAGGAGTGGGGAGGGAATGGGGATTTTGCAGTATCCTTCCCCTGGAGTGGGGTGGGAATGGAGATTTTGCAGTATCCTTCCCCTGCCACGCCCACCAAGCCACACCATGCCCACTATGCCACGCCCACAGAACCGGTAGTAAAAAAAAATTGGATTTCACCACTGGTGAAATCAATGTGTGTTTAATATGCTGGTGCCTAATGGAATCACCTCTGTAAAAGCCTGAGTTGGCTGATAATGGCAAAATCTGAAACCAGACCCTACTTGTCAAGATAATCACAGGCACTGAGTAGATTAGAAATAGATCTTTTTTACCATGTAAGAGATCACAACCTCACAAAATGAAATGAATGAAAGAGGTTATCAGATCTATTTAGATTTCAGAACTAGATCTTGCTGAGCTTGACCCCTTTATCTCCTCGTTACAGGGAGAAAACTAAAAAAAAGTACTTTTAATAACATTAACTATAGTTTTTGTAATCAGCAGGTAAAGCATTATTGTGCTCTTCAGTTGCAATAGACAAGCACCAATATATTAACTGTGGATGCCCTCTAGTGTCCTTTTTTTCTCACTTCAATTTATTTCAGTCTCTATTATGGTTTGAAAATGTGACCATGCACATTTTTATAATAACTGATCATGGACAACTTTTTAATGAAAAGATAATACTGAAAAACCCCTTGCCCCCACCTCCCCAATAATTCTAAATATGATTTTTCCCCTATGATCTAGGGTTAAAGATAGATGATAACTTCATCATATCACGTTCCACCACACAAATAAATAATCCCTTATATTATCTTTCTCCACCAGAACATTTGCCAAATAATTATACTTTCAATTTTAATATGACAGAAAAGGAATACTTTATTTTGGTCCATCTATCTTTATGCTACTAAATCTTACATATGACGGCAGTGAAATAGAATTGATTGCAACCGAACCATTATTTTATTTTAGGAAACTCTTTTATCCACTTAATTAGCCAAAATAATTGACAATCATTCACCTGATACCAACAGGCGTATAGGAGTTTAATGATGCTGTCATACTTATGATTACATTTTGGAAGTAACACAACATCAGAAAAGGAACACTGCGTACAACTTCTCCAAATGCTAACCCCCTGGACTTTGAATATAAGAAAAACAGACAATTCATGAGCCCAGCTATGGAAACTCTTTTTGTAGCATAAAAAGTATGACCGAAAAGAAAAATATAAGATGACCACATTTTTGATCCCACATTATATTAACTACCATGATTTTATATGAGCAGGAAGTAACTTTAAAATATTGCAATGTTAGAAAGCATCTGTAAGATGCAGCCTAAGTTAAGCATCCTTTATTTTAATAAGACAGAATTAAGTGCATGATTATCTTTTTTACTGGAGACAAGAAAATATCATTTTAAAATGCTGTTTGGGTCATATACCGATTTAGTTACAGCACAACCTAAATTTTAAATTTAAATTTCTACGGTTTTTAGCAAGGGAAGATTTTTTAAAAAAAGCATACATAAATGGTTTTTTTTTTATTCTTAGCACTCTGATACAGTATTGCAAACCTTCATTTTACTGTCCATTTAGACACAGAACCTTCTCTACATAGCCTAGAGATAATTGAATTCTGTGTCTCTTGCAATCAATTGTGGGGGAAAAATCAGAACACAAGCATGGGTATCTTCATTTTCCTTATTAATGAGGCAAGATAAGTAACAATTACTGTACATAAGGGAAATTATCCCAAAGAACACATGGATATTACAAAAGTAGACTGACTTTCATAGAGGAAAATTTGAAGCACCTTATTATAGAAAAATGTTCTTGGTTCAGGATGACTACCGTAGAAGACAGGAAGCTTAATGTTTAAAAGACTGTATTATACTTTCTGTATTATACAGAAAATCTGTATTAGATTTTCTGCATCTAATGTAAATCATAGGTTGGATTCACTCTATTTAATATATTCATGCTATTATAACACAGGCACACAAAGGGAAGAAGTGCTGCCAAGCACAAATTCTCTTCTAAATCCTGGAAATTATTAACATAGTTCACTTGCTTGAAAGGTTCTCTTATATGAATTCTTTAAAAAATCAGCACCAAAAGATTCTTTAATCAACTGCATGGGGTAAATGGGCCAGAGGCTAAAACTTTGACAACAGGAAAAGTAAAAATCAAGAAAATCAAGACGTATCTTGTTTCAATAAGTGGCAACTGGAGTAAATATAACTGAAGATACCACAGTGAATATCTTTGGAGATTCTCATTCATCCAAGTCATGGTTGTCCCAAAGGTGCTTTCCAAAAGGCAACTGGACTTTCTTACTTTTCTCCTTGAAAATATTTCACTTCTCATCCAAGAAGTGAAACATTTTAAAGGAAAAAACTAAGAAAGTCCAGTTGCCTTTTGAAAAGCACGTTTGGGACAACCAGGGTGAATTGTTTTCTTAATGGTATGAACCATGGTCTACAAAGCTTTTCTCTTATTGCCTATACATATAGGCGCTTTTGGTCATAGTAATGCTTTCTGAACCACAAGAGTTGCCCCAATGCTTACAAAAATTATATATATTGTTGTAGCTCCATTGATACGCCTAGTGTTTATAAATACAATCAAATGGTCAAAGCCCCATGGCTTTGATATTTCATCATTTCATCAATTTTATCAATTTCAGTATTTGTTATCACCCAATACATAACATTGGAGAAAGGGAACCGCTGAAGTCCAATATAAAATGTCATCTGCAAAGTTACTAATGATCAAGGGCAAATTTATGTGCTTCACTGTTATGCAGAAAGAAAGAGTGCATAGAATGAGAAGGCAGCGCATGAGCCTTCGGCAGTGGAAGTGACTAAAGGTAGAAATCCATCTGTTCAACTCCACGCCTTTTCCTGTCTGTGATTGATTCAATTAGTTGTTCACTTCCTGTTTCTTCCTCCCAGACTGAAGTTGGTAACCACCTTAGCAAAGGGGCAACTTTTTTTGCAATTAGATTGGACAAAGCATTGTTCCATTCCAAACCCCTCTCTCTACTTCCCATCCCCGCTCCTCCTTTATCTCCTCCTTTATTTTTTTAAAAGTCTTCGTATACTAATCTTGTGCATTATTATAAAGACCTCAGATATTTTTCCCTTTCTGCCCAGGGATGGCCTGGACAAGTTTTCCTGAAAACTCCAGCTGATTTGCAAATCCTAGGAGGTGGTGTGGAGGCATGATGCCCTCTTCTTTTATACTCTATGTCAACATTATTAAAAAAAAAAGCTTAAAATCTTGCAAATAACGATAACATACTTATAAAAACTAAGCCAGGATGATTACTGGAACAATGAGTATCAAAAGACAAATTAAAATCGAACGAACAAAAACGATACTGGAAAAGATGCCGGTGTAGATATGTCCTGAGAGAGACTGTTTTAACCACATGCTACATTATCACTAAAAACATATTGTTTAAAAATAACGCAATATATCGTTATATAAATGCAAAACTACCTACTAGCAGCAACGGTTCCAGAGAAATTTAGCACCAAGACTAACCGGAAGAAGATGAAGAAAATGGGAATGGAGGGAAGGAAAATGGATAGGTTCAGTGTAACTGACATCATTTTACTTTATTTAAAAAGAAAAAAAAATGCAAACTGGCATGAGTTTAGTCCCTCTGGAAACATGCTACCCTAGTAGATCCTGCAGCCAAAATTATATTTTTACTCCTGTGATCATCTAATACAGCCAAAACTTCCCAACACTGCTTTATGATATATCAGAAGGGTATGGCACAAACAGGTGTGGAGGCTCTCTGTTTATTAAGGCTTGTTTATCCTAAACAATCCTTATTTATTAAGCTAAAAAAAGTTCTTCAGAATGCATGTATTATTTTAGCTCCAAATCTCATAGTCCACATATCTATTAGACTATGGACTCTTTGAAAGAAGTTCACAGGCATATGCACAATACTCTGTTTTTCTTTTAGCCACACAATGGAACTTTAAATGTTAGTAAAAGAAGGATATGTGAACCAGGAAAAGGACCTTGAGAATTGTTAAGCAATAAAGATGAATTTTGCATTGATATATCCTGCCACACAAAGACAGCAGGTATTTCTTTCACTTATTAAAAACAAACGAACAAACAAACAGAAAACACAATCAATTTATGATTATAAAGACCAAGTATAAATAACATAAAATTAGCATATGTGTATTTTTAAGCCCTGGAGTCTATATCCTCTTAAAGGATTTGACTCATTGGCTATCTAGCTTCCACAGCAGCCTGGGTTTTCAGTAAAGAGTTTTAATTAATTTCCTTATTCCCGCTATATAAAAATATAAATGCAAAAACAAACCCACCCACCCCATTTCCCTAATCTGAATTATGCTATTTTCACAGGAACACGCTATCAATATTGTAAGAAGATATATGAACTTGTTAGTAGAGTTTTCACAGGACATTTGCCTAACACCGGAAATTGCCCACTGATGTGTCATGCTATGAAAAATTATTCTGGCTAATTGACAATAGCATGAAAATTAACCAGATTACCAGAGGGATCCAATCTAACCTATACGATCTTGAGAAGCTAGAAACAAATTCCAAGATGTGTGTGCACAGGGCTCAGAAATCCCAATGATGATAAGCAAAGGGCTAAAATGGCTCAATAGCTGACTAACAAAAGGAAAATACCGGAGAGGTTTAAAAAAAAAAAAAGACATACACATAAAAGCATAAGAGAGACGTAGGATGACATTGGCCTGCCATGTCTAGCTTATAAATTGAGTCAGGTTGATAATGCAGACTATGGCCCCAGTATGTGTTTCTGAAAAATGAAAGGTTGCCACCTACATTGCAGCTGCCACAGTTGAAGATGTCAGTACACAAGTAAATGTTGCTGTATTCCTCTTAGCTTCCATCAGATCAGCTTACATTTTCAGTGTGAGTTTACATCATACATGTGAATCTGTGTGTGTGTGTGTGTGTGAGTGAGTGCATGTGTAATATACCAAAGCTTAGAGTATTGATTAAAAAAAAAATCACCAGTTCTTTAAACAAGAGGCATTCCTTGCTACATATCAGGATAAAATTCTGATCCGTGGTCCATGCTTTGCAGCACAGGTTTCTGATCCAGGGTGGACATCCTGCTTAACATTTCTGCAGACAGTGCATAACTATTGCTAGATTTCTCCTCAAACCAACTGTCTAGTGGCCGTTTGGCTTCAAAGTTGGCAATAGGTGGTCCATTTACAGCAATTGTCAAAAGATCGCTGAGTTGTTCCAGAGTAAGTCGGGAACGATTGTTTTTGCGCACTCTCTGAAGAGCATTTCTTCCCTTTTCGCAGCATGCTGTGGAAGTGGGAAGGACTTTGAGGATCTGGATTATTTTATTTAAAAGAGGAAATCTCTGTCTGTATTTACAAATATGACTGATTAAATCTTTAAAGCCATTTTTGGTATAATAATCCACCTTGAGTTCTCGCCATTCCATGAGCAAACTCCCTCTGGTATCTATGCCTTCTCTGCTGATTTCTGTGCAAAAAGATGGCACTGCCTCCAGATGTTCAAATATTTGCATCATGTCTTCCCTGCCATAGCTCATAAGCTCTTCTGCACTTCTGGGCCAAGCTGCAAGATCGAAAACCTGGCACGCTTTCACAAATGCTCGACTGCGAGGTTCAAATCTTTGAGCCAGGATCACTTGGGTCTTCTGGCATATTTTTTCTCGAATTGACTGGAATTTGGCTTCAGCCACCCGTAGGTTTTTCACAGCAACACCATTAAAGCTTTCACGGAAGTTCTCCTCAAATTCCTGTAGATATTCCCCAGGAGAGTCTGCCAGTCTGCTAATTTCTTGGATGGCCTCCTCTATTTTATCATCTACTTGGGATATAAGGAGGTATTCACCTTGAAAAATGAAGGCAAGTCGTGAAAGGACTGCAATGACATCAAGCAAAAAATATATCAACTTAATGGATTGATAGTCCATAAGGAATTGCAAGAGAGCCAAGGCAATAGCAGAAGCATCTGCTCTTTGTGTTTGGCCACTGACATCTTTCAGATGGGCCACTACTTCCAGGTAGTCCTTGATGAGAGCATTGAGGACATTTTGTTCCCCAATGATCCATTTGATTGCTCGAATATCTCCCAAGAACTCAGTCTCTTCACAGAGAGTAGCAGCAGTGACCCTTAGCTCACACATCAGCCTGGGAGAGTAACGGTAAAAGCTGAGTAACTGCTTCAGGTTGCTCTCTAGTTCCTCAAGGCAGGGTAGTTCTTTCCCACTAATTGCATCCAATATTTCCAAGTGTGGCTTGTGTACCATTAGAGGTAAGCAGAGCAACCAAGGCAGAGTTTTCCTGATTGTCATGTATAGGTTTGCTCTTAGACTGGCAGTAATGTTAGCACCATCTATCCCCAAACCAACACTTGGCTTTTCATCTTGCAGCCTCATTCCCAGAGATGAAAAAGCCCGATCTAACGCTTGAACATAACTATCCGTTGTAGAAAATCCCAGTTCTTGGAGAGAAAGGAATTCAGTGGCAGGAGGTCCATCGCTGCTGACGTACTGTACATAAACTGCAACGGTGTCAGCAAGTAAATCATCACTCTGCCCATCTAAAATGATGCTGAGGAAAGGAGATTGCCTCACCCGTTCAATGAGATCTTCTCTAAGAGCTCTAGCAATATGATGGATTAAGATTTGACAGTCTCCCTCATTCATATACTGATCCACCACTTTGAGTTCGCACTTTCTCAGTAGTTCTGCAAGAGGTCTAAAGTCACAATATGGCCGGCCTTCCATAGCTAAATGATAGGCTGTATTAAACAATAAAGTCATATTTCGACACATCTCTTCTGTCTTCTCTGGGTGCATCCTGAGCCGGTAGAGCTGCAGGCACTTCTTGTGGAGATTACTCTGGCTATGAAGTTTTATAGTGTGGATCTTGAATTGCTTTGAGCCAATGATGAAGGCTGAAGTTCGAGAAGACTGCACTGTATACTGCCGACAGACATGACACCACATTTCATTCAACGTAGGAGAGTACCGCAGAAACCAGAACTTTTTTAGCCATTCTTGCTTGAAGCGCCGGATCCTTCTGGTGACAGCAGACATCTTGGAAGGCTCATCTGTGGCTGTTATTATGTCATTTGAAACGGATTCATCTGCTGAATCTACTTCCTGATCATCATCTTCCATTATGGTAGGAACAGACATGATGCTTTCTGAAGCTGCTAAACAAACAAACAAAAAAAGAATTACAAACAATTTAAGAGAAAATTCTAGAAAACAACATAAAACAGTAAGGTAATCGTACAACATCCATATCTACAGATGTCCCTTGTTTTCAACAAAAATGAACATGTTATTTGGGGTAAGGTTGAATTATACATGTTTTGAAACCAGTACTTTTTTCCTTAAGTCTAAGCAATTGTAAAAAGTAACCTCAGCAGTATTCTAGCTACTACCATATTATAACAAGAACTATTGAGGTATCATGGAAGGAAATGAAAGAGTTCTTCTACAACAAACACAAGTCAACAAAGTTGAGAGTAAGTTTCTGCATAAAATGTAAACTTTGTTTTATATGTTTCACATACATATGAAGCAGTATATTTCACATAGCACATAGGAAACCAAACATACTTCCTAAACTGCATTCAAAATGACAGACTATGATTCTTTCTCCTGTAATGTATGAAGAATATAGCAAACCAATTCGCTGCAATGTTTTTATTGAAAATGAACATATTACAGTAAAAAAGAAAGATAATTTATAATTACAAATTATAATTATAATACCCCAAACTGCTCAGAGAATTAAGTCTGTGCTTCTTAAGACCCAACCATGAGACCTCAGAAATGTAACGTCTCCTAGTATAATATTTAAGGAGCATTTTTACTTTGTGTAACTTACCAGTGGGATATGAAAATGCTTGATACTCAGGTACCTGAGGAGGTAGTAGAGATGGCTCAGCTAACTTGCCAGATCTTAGCAGATTTAGCTCAGCCTGCAATTCCCGAATCTTTTTTTTCAGCCGTATGCAGTTGGGACACAAGGAAGTTGTTGGGAGTTCAAGAGCATCATCTTGACTTGACACCAGAGACAGATCAGTGGAGCTGTTCACTTTAAATGACAAAGGTTCTTCACCTTCCTCTTCCAGCAAGCCAATTTCTTTGGACGTGGTAAAGTGAGAACCGTGAGGGACCTTCCATTCACCCTCATTTCTGTGTCTACTGTGATTAGGAGAACTGTCTTGAACACCAGTCCCACAAGTTTCTGAGACATCTTGAATTTGGAATCTCAAGGATTTTCGAGTGGAAGGGGTAGAATTTTTGGTGAACTTATGATCTTCTACCTTAGTTGATTCCAGAGAAGCCTCTAGGACATCTTTGAAGATGAGGTCTATTTTCTTTTTCTTGGTTTGGGGTTGAGATATCCCTTCTTCAAAGCTACGTTTGTAGGAACTCTTCCCTGGTTTTGATGTAGTGAGCTCAAGAGGGTAGATCACATCTTCTTGGCTTTCTATAATTCTTTCTGTCTTTTCTCTTAGTAATCTTCTGTCCCCTAAAAAAGAAATCAGGAGATGATTATTCATGAGAATACTACAACATTCCTGACACAAAAGCTAAAGCAAAAAGGTAGGACAAACTTTTCACATGTTGCATAACCAATAAATACATTTACTGGAATAAATGCTTAGGCACCCTAATGATGGGTAATATTGAAAATCAAACAATATCTAGGTAATATTCAGAGGTTTGCTTCAATACACTTCAAAGAATAGGTAGTTAATCTAAAGTAGCTAACCTGTAATTGAAATTAAAATAAAATATGGACGTTTCAGCTTGCTGAAAATGTAGTGATAACTTTGACTTGGTAAAAGGCATCATGTCAATACTATGAAGTTTCCATGTTAAACCAGTAAACTTGATAGACCTTTCCATTGTATAATAGAGTGACACGAGACATGAGAATACACAGGAATTACAATCTCATTTCCCATATCGGTAACCTACACAGTTAATTAGAACCAGGCCAGTGAAGATTGAGATCTATAGCTTGCTTTAATACATTGTGAAATGTGTTGAGTTAAGCAAAATTTATCAAAAGCAGAGATTTTAGCAGATTAGCAGTTATTTAGAAAAAATAGCCAAATATCCTTACCTGGAAATTCAGAAGATGATGGATTTGATTCTATCTTTCTTCTGTCTTGTAAATAATTCCAAGCATCAATACTTGGTTGTTTTCCAAACAAGGCGCTGCTTAATGTTGTTATATTACATTTAAGAAACACACTTTGCTTATGTAACAGCTTTAGTATAGATGTGGTTCATCAAATCCTAGCATCATAGTCCTCAGCAACTGCAATAGTTTCATCTACTTGTGACACTAGAGGAAAACTGCTATGCAAGTATTGCAACTCCAGGTTTTGTGATGCTGCATTGGAACTTCTAACCAATACCAATCTGTTGTAAGCATGTATCAATTTTCACAGGACTTATTTTGATTCAGAAATTAAAAAAAAAATCATACATACAATATGCAAGATTTCAGTCAATTCCATATCCTCCTTAGTTTTCAGAGTGTGACACTAACTGGTGGGTTGGTTAGGATGTGGCAAATGTTTTAAGTGACAACTTTCTATCTGAATATTTCTTTGAGGCTTGACAGAGTAATTCACATTAAAAAAAAATCTATTCCATCTTAACCATGGATAGTAATATTTGGAATTAAAAACTGTTGTGTCCATAACAAACCAGTGACCTTAATATTACACCTGGTGCAAGTATGTAAGTTACAGCATTTACATGATGAAATCACATACACTGTCATTTTGTTCCACTTGTAGATATCCACCAGGCAAACATAGTTTTTTTTAAAAATAGCATGCTTCCAACAAGGTGGATGTAAAAATAGGCTTGAAAGCCCTGCTTTTAGGCTTAGGGAACATGTTAAGATTTCTAGCAGCCACGATGGTGCTGATGATGGCATGTAGCTGGAGGCTACAAAAACTAATTAAATCAAGGAAGTTGACTAAATTATGTTAATAAGCTCAGTTTGCCAGAATCACATGAGAGTTTCTTCAAAATAGCAAAGCTTATTAATGGATTACTGTTTTCAAGATAATGTCAAACAGAGTGAAGGATGGAGTGTGGATTTGAAGGAGGAGAAATAGAAATGTGAATATATTTGGAGTTTTGGATACAGTTTTGGTATGTATGAGGGAAGGATCAGTCTAGAAGATTTGAAAAGTTTTAAGGGCCTTAATGCAGAAAGATTCACCAAGCTTCTAGAAGTAGCTGTTTGGATTGTGGGTGGTTAGGAGATCTGGCAGATGAAAGGAGTAAACAGATTTGGATTGGACAGCATCAGTGACACCCATCAGGAGCCTTTCTGGGCTTCTGGATCTGTCAGGATGGTAGTTGAGTCCCTCCCCCTTCTAACAATGAGGGATTTATACCTCATATGGTGGAGGCTGGGAGTTCATGATCTCCATGGTAACCATGGGTTTTCCTCAGGAAATCATGGAACTGACATGAATTAGTCCTTGTATTTACTTCAGAATCTCTATAATGTGATTTTGTATAAAGGCTATTACCACCAGCTTTTTGCCATGGTTTGATCACTTCCTGGTCCAGATGTGACTGATGGCTGTGTGATCGCCATAGGGCTGAACCCATTCAGATGATCCACCCCAAGTACCACATGGATCTGGATTTCTAATGGATGCTTGGAATTTCCTTGAGAATCTGATAGGTGAATCAGCAACATGCCCTCGAAAAAAATCATGAATCATCCTGAGCAACCTGTCTCTGTAAACCAATTCCAGATGACCCCTTGACTTTCTCAGAGCCCCCAGAAATGTGACAAATTAGCACAACATTTTGTCAATAAAGTTTATCAGAGTTATTCTATTCTGAGCAGAGCCTAGAGTGTTGACTAAGACATAATGTTGCCATGTTTTGGGGGTTTCTTTTAGCTTGTGACTTCTGAGGAAGTACACTGGATGCTCTCTAAGAAATCCTCTGCTGACATATGAGCTGGATCCTTGCCTCTCCTGGGTCCTTGGACTGCCACAGGCAGAATAATAACTGGGATCTGGGAGAAGTTGTTGAAGTCTCATTGCAGATAAGGACATTTCTAGTCACTTTAAAGAAAAATTACTGTTTGTCCATTGGGATTCTCTGGTGGCTCCAGTGGTACTGTATTTCTGAGTTAGAAAGCACTGTTTCTGAAGAAGCATATCCATAGCTTGGAGATCCTCTTGGATTTGTGGTCCTGCTAGAACAATGGACCGTGGTGGCGCAGTGGTTAGAGTGCAGTACTGCAGGCTACTTCTGCTGATCACTGGTTGCCAGCAGTTTGGCAGATCAAATCTCACCCGGCTCAAGGTTGACTCAGCCTTCCATCCTTCCGAGGTGGGTAAAATGAGGACCCAGATTGTTGGGGGCAATATGCTGACTCTGTAAACCGCTTAGAGAGGGCTATAAAAGCACTATGAAGCAGTATATAAGTCTAAGTGCTATTGCTATTGCTAATAGGAGGAAGCTGTAGCCAGGAGGTCCTTTATCTGCTTCAGTTGGGACATTAGTTGTATCCTATCTGGGGCAACAGTACCTTACTATAGTGACTCATGCCTTCATCATCATTCACTTGAACTACTGCAAAATAGTCTCTGAGGCACTTCCATTGAAGACAAATTAGAAACTTCAGTTGGCTGAAAACTCAGTGGCCTGAGTGATATTTGGCGGCCCCCAATCTTTTGGGCACCAGGGACCGATTCCATGGAGAGAGGTTTTTCCACGGACCGGAGGGGGCATGGTTTCACGTGCTGCCTGCATCCTGCTTGTTTGCGTGGTCTGCTTTCTGGCATGCTGTGGACTGTGTCGGTCCATGGACCGGGGGTTGGGGACTCCTGCTCTAGCTAATTGGAATTCTACTTCTGCTAATAGTTCAGCTATTCCTGATGCTTGGTAGAAATGATGGAATTTGATCCAATTATTTGTTTTATTTATTTTTACAATTTTGTCTGTCTGTTCATAGGGCTCCGTGTTAGATGATGCAATCACCCTTTGTAGTCATTATTATCTTGCTTGGTACTTACAATCAGTAGAGAAAAAATCATGTCTTTTCTATAGTCCCAAAGGTACTTTTTCAAAAGGCAACTGGACTTCCTTTGTTTTTCCTTGAAGACTCACTACTCATCCAAGAAACTTCAGTTCTGAACTGAAGAAGCTTCTTGGATGAGAAGTGAAACATCTTCAAGAATTTTTTTTTTTTAGATTGAGATTAAAAACAACATGTCTTTCTGGCATACCATGGGATGTGTGGGTGACACTCTTCTTGATCATTTTCAAATTTCTGTAAAGACCTGGATGTTATTGTATGCTACTGAAGCCCACTATCACTGTTAAGTATTTTATGCAGCTGTTTTAGTTAACCATATTTTTTTAAAGAAGGCTTTCCTTTAAAATATTTTAAATTAATAGGTATAACACATACTTTTGTAGTAGATTAAAAGGAACATATCTGAGAGATCTCATATGAAACATTTTTCAAGGATTTTGACTAAGATGGAGATTTATCACTGAGAATGAAGTTCTTAAGTGAATGATTAATTCAGAATTAGGGACAATATATACAAGAAGGCAGGATTACCAGACCTGGGCTGCAAAAATCTGGTGGACCAGGATGGCAACAAAACTTTATTTTACTATAATCTGGTGGTAATCCTGGTTTTGCAACCCAGAATTGGGGTTCCTACAAGAAGATATGGAGTTTGCATAATGTGGGCTCTCTTCTACTATATCTCAAGTGATATAGAAACCTTTCTCTATAGGTTCCATCCAAATCTTCTCTTGAACACCTGGTTTGTTTATTTAAATTTAGCTGCCAGCCAATTCACAGTGACTTTGGATAGCTTTCACTAAAAAAAAAAGCAGAAACAATAAATGTATTTAGTTGCCAACAACAGTATAAATATTCAAGGTGTTTTCCTTTACAGGAGTTTTCCCTGTCATGAATAGACTGCCAATCAACTGATTTAATTTATTTCCCTGCAGTAAAACAGGAACTTTCTCTTCCTTTTATGGTTTATTATCAGGTTTAATTTATATGATTTATATACCAGATCTTACTGTATATGATGCTCAGGGAGTGCTTCGCTGTGAACAATAACTGTGTACAATTCAATTCAGCATACAAGAGGGAAAGAAAAGAGCTTTAACGTTGTAACTCATATAAAACCAGGAGAGCAAATCATGTTTAACCACAAAATATAACTTAACATTTCTACCTAATAGAACCTGTCCTAGAGTAATTCCTTTCATCTCTTTCTCACAGCAAAATATTAAACTCTGAATCAAGGGAATTTTTCTCTTTACATAAAGACATATCACCAACTAACTTTAACAATTAACGTCTTATTGCCAAGTCCCAACTATCAAATGTGTCTCCTCAGAATTTTCCTTTCCTAGCAAGGGAAGAGAATTTTGATTTGTTAGGAGTCTTCATCCAGTTACAATATCAACAATATTTATCACACAAAAGTATTCTTGAAATGAATGTACAAAGAGTATGGATGATAGATTACTGGGTATGTATAAGTGTTTAGATCTCATTGATCAAGTTCATCTCTAAATTTTCAGTTTCTGGGTTTTCTGTGACACTGATTCCAGCATTAGGCAAAATAGAAGATTTCCACATTCCACATTCAAGATACACAAACTATTTTAAGCATTATTAGCCATGTTCCCATCTCAAACTCTCCAATTCCAGGTGAAAAACATCCATAAAATCCTGCCTGAACAAATACATTATCCAATACTGCCAGAATGAGAGTCTGCAAGGGTGGTTTCTTCCCTGAGATTTCAGGAGATGTCCTAGAGCTAACTGCATCATTCTTAAGGCAGGGAGAGTACTATTTTTTCAGTTAGGGACTGCATATTTATTATGATTTGTTTAGGCTCTAGAGGAGTCTAGAAGGCTGTGTATGGGTGTATGGATGTTTATGTGTAGTGTATGTTTTAAAAGGAAAAATTACAAAACTGATCATCAACAATTTGTGCCAAATCTGAGCAGTATGATCCTTGGTAATTCCATATGGGGAATACATAATAGATTTGAAGAGGTCAGCTGCATTTCTCAGACCAATCGTGTTGCTATGAATAGTGCCTCAATGATATCTTTTAATCCAACTGATTTCCAGACACTGGTAGGATTTCCCAATGTCTCCCACCTCAGTTATCTGTCAATGTCTTTTTAAACAACATCTTCAATTGCCTAATTATTACACTATATTATATAGAATTTGCTTCCACTGACCTGGTATGTTTTCATAAACCAATTCAAGAACAGCTAACCATAACTTTAATTGTTTCACAATCTTAATCCTGAACTGGAGAGAAGCAGAAGAAACTTTCCTTCCAGTAAATTTTCTGCATCTGGCTTTTTTCTGTTTAAGGATTTGCTTATAATACACACACACACACACACACACACACACACACACACACACACACACACGTATGTGAATAAAACAGAGAGTAAATATGCATTTGAAAATATAATTTCTTTTACCAAGTCAAAGCATAAGACAAAAATACTAGATATTCTTGGTATTGGAAAAGTGAAATAGACTGTATTTCCTAAGTCATGTTCAACTGTGGTTTTGCTGAAAATATAAACATTACAACTTTGCATAGATGATCCAAATATTTGAATATTTTTAAAAATCAGTTTATCTGTAGGACTGGCCATGGGATGTGTTTAATGGCTGCTTTTTTTAACTAAAGAGGTACATTTGGAATTCATTAGAAGTTCCGACTCTTGATATAACACTAGGTTACAGTTTGAAAGAAAAGCTCTCCCATTGCAAAATAATAAATTCATCCAAAGAGGTTCCACAGACCATTAGGTATTTCATATGTGATAATAAAACACTGTGATAATAAAACACCTTTGAAAAGATAATTCAAATATAGTATTTATTACTAGCTGTCAGCCCTGAAGCCATTTTGGGACCATCTTCAGGGCTGCCACAGCGAGGCCGGGTGGAGCTGTGGGAACGTAAGGGGGGAGGTAGAGATAGCTGGGGGGATGCGTAGCCAAAATAACATTCTTTCTCATGGGAGCCAAGGATGTTCTACCAGGTGTTGGAAGGGCATGGACCAAAGCCAACCGGAGTTGGGACTATGACCTGATTGGACCATGTGATGGACATATGACCTGGAGGACAGGAACTTTGGACTTTGATTTGAGTGTGGAAAACCCTGGGTCCTTCAGAGTCGGGTTTTCACCAGCTGTGCCAATATGACATCCCAAATAAAATTATTGTTTGAGGAAATTCTAGGCCTCAGAGTTTGATTGCTTTGGGGTTATTACTTGGAACCCTGACACTAGCATTTCCTCAAAGTAATGCATGAACTATGTTTGTAAAATATGGCTAAAGCATTAAACAGGCAGAATTTCTCCAGAAATCAAGTGTCTGATCTTTCCACTAATCTAATCCAAAATGGCTGTAGAAGGCACTAACCAGTAATCAGAGGAGAGAAAACAAGGCCATAGTAGCTTCATATTGAAGCTTCATACTTGGGTCCAGCCTACTATAGTAGTCACCTGCTTCTTTGGAATTGGTGCTTAGTGCCTATTCGTGTTGCTATGAACAGTGCCTCAATGATATCTTTTAATCCAACTGATTTCCAGACACTGGTAGGATTTCCCAATGTCTGCCACCTCAGTTATCTGTCAATGTTACATCCCGTGCAGAGTCTTGTCTTGCTATGGCACTGTTTGATCTTCGTCCCATGTCTGCTGCTGCTTCAGACATTCTCTCAGCACCACATCTTTGAGTGCCATCTTACTGATATACTCCTGGATGTTCTGGGTTTCATCAAGGACAGTGGTTTTGACACTCACCAGACACCACTTGACCTTTTTTTTGGCTGGTGTACAATCTCTGGGAATTTGGGGTGGAAATCTTCATACATTGTGAAGAGCTTCTGGGTCTTCACATCAGCAGCTTCCCTGTCCTGCTTTGACCAGCAGGATATCTTAAGACTGGCAGGGAATACATGTTAATGGCATAGATTTTGTTCTTCCCACTGAGCTCACTTATCTTTTGGTGGTACTTGATGTTGCTGTCTTCCTTGCCTCCACACTGTGGTTCCCATGTGACTGTGGGATACCAAGATAATTGTAACTAATCTGTATGTTTGATATGTAGTCCACTGGTAGTTCCACCTCATCAGTCTTAACTGCTTTCTCACTTTTGACTATCATCTTCACCAAATTTCTGCAGTCTGAATGACATCTTAACGTCCTCACTGTAGATTTGTGTCAGGTAGATCGGCAAGTTCATTCTTAGCATAAAAGTTGATTGTATCCCTTTAGAGGAGATGGCTGGTGGTAGTTCCACTCTTGAACTTGTACCCATATCCAGTTCTTGTGAATATCTGGCTAAGGAGGTTAAAGCCTTTGCAGAACAGCAGAGGGAACAGTGCATCACCTTGGTATATAGTGCACTTGATGGCCACTTGTGTGAGCTGCCTTGAGTTGACTTCCAGTGCTATCTTCCAATGTCCCATTGAGTTCTTGAGGAAGGTCCTTAGTGTCCTGATCACTTTGTATAGTGCAGGCATTCAGAGATCCATGTGAGTGGCACTGAGTCTTAGGTTTTCCTGTAGTCAATCCAGGCTGTGCTCAGATTGGTCTGTCTAGACCTTGAGTCTTGGGTGACTGATCAATCTATGAGCAACTGCTATTTTGAGCTTTTGTTGTTGTTCCCAATGATCTTCTGAACTGTACTCACGTACTGCTCCAGAAACACACACGCACACATACCCACAGGTCAGGAAATAAGTAAACACAGTTTGGATAGCTAACAATTTGAATACCGAGCACCTGGAGTTTGTGGTATGCTGATTTTTAAACTTGTCATTTTTTTAAACCACTTGTCATTTTTCACTCCAATTTGATACCAGATTTTAAAATCAAAATGCTTAGAAATGTAAGAGAACTACCTTTAACTTCAACCAAGATTGTGGCTACTCAAAAAATAAAACTAAAAACAATAACCTTTTCATAAATATAAACATTTCTATAGTTCTGTAACTAAGAAAGTGTGTATTTACACAAGCCTACTTGCACACATTGAGCACCAGCTAATTATGACCCAATTATCAGCATCTCTCTTAGCACTTGCCAAGAATTAGTTTTAAAGCATATAGGCCGGTCCAATTAGAAAATTGTTGGATACTACATGAAAAATAGTATTTTTTTTTCCATCCAGGATCTACCTCTTCCATTTTTGCTTCACGTTTTAGGACAACATACAGCTCCATGAAAAATACATTACATAAATAAATTGCCCATAATAGTGTTGAAAAAAATAACAGGGAAAATAATTTCATTTGGATCCTCTTCTTCCTTTCTTTCAACCATCAAGTTCAGTCAACTATGTGAAGCTCCCTTTTAAAGTACTTTTGTGAGTGGATCTTTACACTAAGAAGGAAGCAAAACCCATAATGGTGCATGCACACTATCCTGAGAGATCAGGATATCTTTGTCCTAATGTCTGGATATATTTGGAAAGTTCGCAATTAGTTCTGAATGTTTTGTTCTCTTGTCAGTGGAGAAATCATTCATTCTCCAGCACTCATCAGTATTTGGTATATAAAGCTAGTCAGGTATATTTGGTGAATATTAATAGCTGCAGTTTATTGTCAGATTTAAGCATCATGACAGCCATTGTGTTTGCCAGAAAGATACAGGTATTTTGCAAATTGAAAAGGACATTACAACTGTAACACAGCCACTGTATCTGCCCTATTTACCACCACCACCCCTGCCCCAAAAATCAAGCCAAAATATCTCCTTCAAGACAATGCTGCTTACTTTTCAGTATATGTTAGATGAAATTCCCCCATATCCCTTACAGTATATACTTTATTTGATGGATCTATTTCAACTGTATTATCTGCTTATTTCAACCTATTATTTTACACTGCTGATTTTTTATTTGCGGACTTCTTTTCATACATCATTTTGCAAGAACTGCCTGATAACTGGGTCAAAAATAAAGACACGAACAAATAGTGTAAGGAAAGAAAGGGGGGGGGGAAACTCACCTCTTGTGAGGTTTCGGTTGATGGTCTCCTGAGACATACTGTGCAGCCGCTTCATGTAATCTTCACTATACCAGACCCTCAGTCTCTCCCCTGGCCGGATGTCCCGACAAGTCCGAAAATAAATCCTCTCGCTGTGCTGAAATGCCATTAGGTTCTGCTCTCTCTCCTCTCGAGATATGGCCACATACCTAGGGACAAGAATGAGGCAGGTTTTGACTTATAATCAGGCTGAATAGAACTTTAAGCCACAATTGTAGCAGGAGTGATCTTCAGAGAGAGCCACAGAAACAGAAGCATGGGATGGCATGAATAAGGACATGTGAAGAAACAGAACTGTAAGAAAATAATAGGCACCCTTAAGGAATATTAAATAACTTCTTGAGATTAGTATAGGCCCTATTGTTCCTGTTCAGGAAAATATCTAATTGCTAAACATTACTAATTTCCAAATGTCTGTGTCTATTATTATTACCAATTAAAGATCGTTAAAATAAGAGTATGTTTCAGGATTTGTAAGACAGTCCTGGTTCAGATTTAACTAAAATTAGTTATGGTTGTTGCAGACTTGGTTTTACATCTGTGTTGTAGATCCAGCAAGTTAGAACTAGAAGAACTGCAGTTGTACAATATTCTATGAGAATAAGAATAGCAAAAAGATAATTAATCCATATCAACAACGATCTTTTACATCCAATATGGTTGGTTACATAATGACAAATATTCTCCTAATATGTGCATCAAACTCATAATATAATAGAATTTATTTTGTAATCCAATGCAGTGTTGAAAATGTGCAATTAAATGATACTGATTCCCATTTAAAACCAGACATACTATAGAAATATTTCCACAACTAGGCTGTACTAAATCACCTAATACAAATCTGTTGTCTACTTCTTCAGTATATTATATGATTTATTATATAACATATATACAGCTCATACATTTCAGTATATTTCCACTATATTTTTATTGATAAAAAACACAAACACCAAGTCAATAATACTAATGACCATTGAAATACTAATAACTAAGTTCCACAGTTGGGTCTTTACAAACTTAGAGATACTGTACTACAAAATAAGATACAAAGAATAGACTCACTCCTAATTTAGTTTAATCATCATAGATTGCTAGGTGACAGCAAAAACAGATGCCAGGAAGATGGCTTCACTCTAGCTAGTATCAAGTCTCTTTTCAGATGGTCTGAGTTTTAGTGGCTTTTTACTATTAAAAATAACATTCTTATGTAGGTTGGCAGATACTCAGGAATGTCTTCAAGAAATCAAACTATTCTTTCACCCAAATACTTTGTGCTTCCTTTTACTTCACTACTACCTGATTGAAAATGTTCCAAAATGGTTAAGAAATAAAATCATGGTACATTATAGCTCATAGTTTGAATTAATGATTTTGTAGTAGTTCTGTTTTTAAAAGCTTCATTGATCCTTCCTTTACCCCAGAATAGTACTGCATTGGACTTACCATGAGGTATCCTTCCAGTCACCAACAATGGACCCAGTATAATAATGAGTTTACGTCTCCACAAATCAGAAGGCAGGGTCCAAGCATTTCCTTCCTCTATTCTGGGACAATCTCCTTCAATCAGAGGAACTGACTTTACTTACTATATTATCAGGGATGTGCCAAAATACTCTTAGACAAAAAAACAAAAACAAAAAACCACTTTCTTTTCTGGCCAATATGCTTCTGGAATTGCACTAACCAGCCCCAGAATGTGCAGATCAGGGCATTTGATTCAGGAGAAAAGCACTATATTCCATTGCTGAAATGCCTCATTTTGGCCATTCCTATTTGTACTTGCAATCAACAAACTGAAACTACCGGTAGTAGAATAGAAACAACAAAAATTCACATAAAGAGATGCATAACTAAATAGCCTAAATATATCTGGTAAATAAGATACTAACTTCTTCCCCAATTCTATCATCTGGTTGACCAGGAAGATACCATGTGGGACATTCAAGTGTTAGTCTCTTGACCATTGGAATGATGGGACTCATACAAAAAGTGTGCCCTACAGTGTGGGCTTGGTAATCTTCAAACACTTTCTGCAGAGTTGTATAATCAAAGACAGGGACATCTATGTTGTAGTGCCAGATTAAAGTAGAAAAGTTGGTCCAAGCAATTGCATTACAGGTGTATGTCAGGGACAATTCTGCTTCCAAGGTAATTAGTACTGCTTCCTTTCAAAATTGAACAGACCATGATCCTTTGGAAAATCTATTTGCCTTTTGTTGAATATATTAAAAGTTGTATTTACTAGTTGAATGGTTAAGAGTGAAGAAGGAAACCCTCTTTCCTTCATTCCCCACTTTACAGGATATAAATGGGGTCTCTGACAAAATTCTAATTGAGTTTAAGTAAAATCTAAGTGTGCTGAATATGTCCAGCTGTGTCTAATATACTCCCTGCATGCAATGAGTATGGGTAAAAGTATGGTCAAATGTTTTGTTGTGATCTCTGAAAAGTTTAATTTTTCTTAAAGATAAAGCAGCAATCCATCTGTAAGACATCCTGCCTTAGTGGAAAATATACAAGTCCTCCCTTAATATAGAAGCATTAATAAATAATTGTCCATATCAAAATTATAACTGGACCCTGTCTGTTAGATTCACATGGTACATGTTAGTGCTTGAAGAATCAATTTTAAATGGAAAGTGCCACATAAAACGAATGGACCTTCTGGAATATTGTACTCTTAAGAGGTGAAGTACTATCGCTAAGGTAACAAAGGTGCTGAAAACGTGGGGTACTCTCTAACATTCCTGGAGAAACAGTGTGATTGCCTCTCTTCATAATGTTAACTAGCAGTCCCTTGTTTAACTTAGATTAAAGGAAACCTTAAACCTGCCTTTACCCCATGCCTTTGCATACATCTAGAAGCCCTGCTGGTTCATCTAGATTTCTTTTTCATTTTCTTTTTTGTGGAAACTGCATACCTAAAGAATAAACAGCTAGAATAAACAGATCACTACTCTGGAGCTGTTCCCATTCAATTTCCTTATGTAGAGCTGAAGCTAGTCAAGGTCTAGTGTAAAAGTGGTTTCTAGGGCACTCGGTGTTCAAT
Organism: Thermophis baileyi; assembly: GCA_003457575.1. NCBI lineage: Eukaryota > Metazoa > Chordata > Lepidosauria > Squamata > Dipsadidae > Thermophis > Thermophis baileyi. The sequence goes on from QLTV01001682.1 coordinate 5,766,752, forward strand.
TCTACCAGACTAAAAAAAAACCCATAAACTTTAAGGATAGCATATGTAAGGTTCATTTCCCAGTCTTACTCTTCTTAGGAATTATGTAGATGGAGAAGACACTTAAGGCACACTTTTCTGAGGGCACACCCTGCGTGGCAATGGTCTCTAAAAGATATTTATTTGCTTGAAGCACCCTGAAATACTTTACCTTGTTCTTCAGTTATGAGGATGGGTAGTTGCCTCTTGATTTTGTTTCATGAAATTTCAAATCACATCCCAAATGGATTATCTCTAACACTCACCTGCCTAGTGGAGCTGAATTCCCTCCTGTACCCAATTTTTACCATTTAGTTTTACTAAAGATCATTTAACCTGAGAGGATATGCCTCACAGATTTGTGGGAGAAGAGTCACTGGGATATGAATTACTGTACACTTTTCCTGAAAGCAAAAAAGAGGTCCAATCTTAACTATAAGATGGATGCAAATACTTATTTCCTGTTCTGATCTTGTGCATTTAGAAACCATGGGCTCAGACTTCTTTTTCTCCTTGCTATTAATCAGGATGGATACAAGAGATTCATCATTCTTCTAGGAAAGGCCTGAATAGTAAACTAGTTTTGGATTAACAAACTCCTTCAAGGGCTTGAACCAAAGATCCTGTGAGCCAAAGTTTCTGGCAGATTGATGTGTACAAATGCTACAGCCCTAGTACAGAATTGAAGGCATTCCAACAAAGAGTTGGAACTCATGAACTCTTGGCAAGTTGTTCAGACTTTCATTTGTCTTGTGTCAACTGAGGTATCAGGGAAAAAGCAGCAGGTCCAAATTGAGATTCTGATCATAATTGAATTTTGCTGTACACTGGAGCGCTAGTGCAATTGCCTTCTGTACATATTTTTGCTCCCTAATTTTCTGTTAGTGTGGATCTCTTTGAGATACCTTCCTTTTTTTCTGTACACTATTGACTTAGGTATTAGGCTGGGGTCATATGGATAAGAAAAGAGCAAATACAGCTTTTAATAAGCAATGATAGCTTTTTATTTATTTTTTGTTTCAAGCAAGAACTGGGGAATTCTGCATCTGATTAGCTCTATAAATTTTTCATTGTTCAAATGAGAGAAACATTTGGGGAAAACATTGCTTATCTGGTGAACTTCTGAGGCCTCTTGGACTAAGAGCTGTCTATTCTAGAGTTGGGTAAAATTCTACCTTAATCAAATTGCAATGTCATGGTATGAATGGAGGCATCTTTTACCCAGATAATTTGCATTCTTTTTTTTTTCATTCAATGACTGGGTAGCTCCCATTTGGGACCCACTTTAGAAATAACTTCAAGTTCAATGCATTGGTGATGTTGCGCCTGCAACATTGTTCCCTTTTATCAATTACATGCCCAACGCAGTTGCTGCTGGAGTTTCTGTTCTCCCTTCTAGTTTTTCTACATGGCATCCTGGAGGTGATAGTCCACCATCTTTCTTCTACCACTATGGAGTTATGACGAAGAGAATAGTGAAGAGAATTATGCATTATTTTTAAAGGTGGAGAAGTTCTTACCCTTGATGGTAAGCAGTCCATTTTTTTGTAGGGAACGTGTGCCACAAATAATCCTGCTTCCTAATTTATTGGCCAGGATTTGGCTTAGAAGATGTAGCAAATCCCCTTACATATGACCATGATTCATGAAAGAGGGCCTATGGTGGTTTGTGAATCCTTCTTGCCTTGAACACAGAGCGTGATTCGGGTCAGATGAGACTTCTGACTCATATGCCTTGCCTTTCCTTTCCTTCCCATCTTTGGGGTAATTCATCATTGCTGTTGCAATTTCATGGAGGATGAGAAAAATGTTCTAGAGGCCAAACTCCTTCTTCCAGGCTTGACAGAGGATGAAAAACTATGTCTGGATCTTCTCAATGTCTGTTCATATTGTGCCTGGAAAAGCATTACTAATTTTCTTCTTGTGTTTTCTGCATCCTGAATCTTCTCTGGATGGCCACAAGGTACATGTGGCAGATGGCAATGGAAGCTTCTTGCAGTGGAGAAATGCTATAGCTGAAATTCCTGGGGTCTTCTGATTTTTAGTATACCAAAAGTCCGTCCTTCCTTCCTTCCTTCCTTCCTTCCTTCCTTCCTTCCTTCCTTCCCTCCCTCCCTTCTTTCCTTCCTTCCTTCCTTCCCTTCTTTCCTTCCCTTCTTTCCTTTCCTTCCTTCCTTCCTTCCTTCCTTCCCTTCTTTCCTTCCTTCCCTTCTTTCCTTTCCTTCCTTCCTTCCTTCCTTCCCTTCTTTCTTTCCTTCCCTTCCTTCCTTCCTTCCTTCCTTCCTTTTCGCTCTGCCTTCCTTGTTTTCTTGCTGGTCTTTG
>QLTV01001682.1:5769347-5799298 GCA_003457575.1 Thermophis baileyi
CTCTCCTTTTCTTGTTCCTCCTTCCTTCCTTCCTTCCTTCCCTCTCCCTTCCTTTCCTTCCTCCCTCCCTCCCTCCCTCCCTCCCTCCAGAATGGAGCAGACAGGAGTCAATTTCTTTTCTTCAGAAAGCAGAGCCAAGCCAGTGCAGCCAGGTCAAGAACAAGATCTACACTCCTTAATTTCTTTCTTGGTCAGCCATTGAAATGGGTTAGAACAGTGGTTCTCAAATCTTTTCTTCACCATAGACCCGCTTTAAATAACTTTTGTAGCCATGGACCCCCATAAAATTTACTCAAATTTTAAAACATAACATTTCTTCAAGCCTTCGTGAACCCCCTGTGATGACATCATGGTCCCCAGGGGTCCGTGGATCCCAGGTTCAGAACCACTGGGTTAGAACATATATATAAGAAGATGCAAAATCATCCATTTTGAAATTTTATTTGGACTACTATTAACGTCCTATTGTTATAGACATAGAAAGAATCAGAATGTTTCCCTGAAAACAGAACAAAAGAATTGGCTTAATTCAAAAGGGCTTTCTAAAAGAAAAGTTTCATTTTCCAAATTACTTTGAAAACCTTAAACAAATAAGTAGCTCTCCAAATGTACAGTATTCCACAAATAATAAACTGAGCAATTCTACATATCTTAAAATGAATACCTAACTCTTTTTCCAGATCTCTTAGTAAGGCAATGATGGACAATATTCTGTTGGCTCTGAAGAGATTATAGTAATTTATTTGAAGCTATTCAATCTGGATCATGTATGTGTGTGTTCATGTGCACAAATGAATGGACATTCATATTGCTCTGCAAACCATTTCAAAAATTGGAGAGAAACCCAAGAACCCATGATTTAAAACAAGAACTTTGCATTTGCATGATTATTTCAAAGATAAATTCATTATAGAATATAGTTACTTAGTATTCCTATTAGGCCACTCTTCCCTATTCTAGCATGTTTGCTATATTATAACTCCATGAATTCCATGTCATAGGCCATCCTAAAATGTTGGGCACTGTAATTTACACCACTAAAAGGTGCTAGGTTGATTTTACAGAACTAATTGCACTGGTATCACAAGATGGTTTGTAAGTATGCAACTTAGAAAGTGGCTATTTTAAACCTTATTTAAAAGTAACAATGAAATAAGCATGTCCATGTTTTTGCACATGAAATATATTTTAGATATATGCAGAAACTTTCATATTTCAGGCTAAACTCATTGCTGATTTGTTAATAGCCAAACATTTCTAGATCTTGTCAAAAATTATAGCAAAAGAGATATGTTGCCAAGCATGTATCAGTTGTAGGTATTGCAGGTAAAGGATATATGAAAACTGGAACTATTATGCGTCTTATATGGAATAAAACATCAAAGATTTTAAAGTTGTCTTGAGCACAACTTCAGAAACACATAAAAGAGCATCTTATTCTGAGTTTTAAATATTATATCTTTATTGTCAACAAAAATAATGATAAAGATAAATTCCATCAGAAATATTAGGGTAAGCACAGCAATATTGTCAAACAGGGGCACTTAAAACATGCCAGGTTTCAACAGTCACATATAAGAAAGCACCCCTTATGGGATGGTAAAAGAAAGCATTTCACAGAGCAGAGAATGCCTCCTTTTTCCTAACGCCTCAACAAAATAGTATATCATAAGCGAAATCATTAACACAGGTAAATTAGAAAAACAAAACAGAAGAGGCACGTTTCTCATATCTGGTTTTTGGCTTCTTATCCTACTAAACATCAGGGACTGCATGTATCCACCTAAACTCATTGTGGGTATGCTACCTAGAAATTCTGAATGCTATAGTCCAGAGAGTATCAGTTGGGAAAGATTACCCTAGAACAGTGATGGCGAACCTTTTTTTGCTCGGGTGCCAAAAGGGCGTGCGCGATAGCATGCGCGTGCCCACACCCATAATGCAATGCCCCCCATGCATGCGCGCACAACCCCCCACGCTGCCCCCCCCGGCGCATGCATGGACTCACTGAAGCCTCCGGAGCCTGTAGATGGCAAAAACCGGATTCCAGCTGATTTTCGGCCTTCTGGAGGGCGGGGGGAGAGGTCGTTTTCGCCTTGCCCAGGCTTCAGGAAAGCCACGGGAGCCTGTGGATAGCGAAAAACGGGCCAACAGCCCAACCAGAAGTTCAGAAATGAATTTCTGGTTGGGCCATTGGGCCGTTTTCACCCTCCCCAGACTTCAGGAAAGCCTACTGAAGCCTGGGGAGCAGGGGTGGGTTCTGGATCCTTTTGCTGCCGGTTCGCTCAAGGTCGTGCCGTGCGCGCGCGCCCGCAGCAATCAAAAAATAGCTTCTGAGACACCGACAGAACCGGCTCCATGACATCATCACCGAGTTACTAACAGTTCTAAAGAACCGGATAGAACCGGTAAGAACCCACCTCTGCTGGGGAGGCTGAAAAACAGCCCAACGGCCCAACCGCAAGTTCGTTTCCGAACTTCCAGTTCGGCCGTTGGGTCCGTTTTTCGCCATCCACAGGCTCTGGAGGCTTTCCTGAAGCCTGGGGAAGGCGAAAACGACCTCCCCCCGCCCTCCAGAAGGCCAAAAATCAGCTGGCCAGCGCGCTGGAGCTGACATAGGGCAACGGTTCTCAACCTGTGGGTCACGACCCCTTTGGGGGTCGAATGACCATTTCACAGGGGTTGCTGCGCACGTTAGGCCGCCATCTTGGTGCCACCGTCACTCCACGCCCCCTTTGTCATCTCATCCCGCGCGGGGCGGGGGTTGCGGCAGCAGGCGGGTCGCGGCATTAGAAATGTTGAGAACCACTGACATAGGGCAACGCCTCGCGTGCCCTCAGATATGGCTCTACGTGCCACCTGTGGCACGCGTGCCATAGGTTCGCCATCACTGCCCTAGAACTATAATGAAAATCAGTTCTAATTGGTAATTCTAACTGATCTGTCTTTAGCTTGCTTCTCAGGAGCACTTCTCCAAAACAGGCATTCCTGAAAACTAATTCCTCAGCTGCATGAGAATCATTTCATTTTAAAAAAATGAGACAGTAAAGCAAATTGAATCATTCAGATGGACTGAACATAATTTAATCCATTTACTTAATTTATATTGTACTATTAATGTACATGACACTCTATATAATTAATATAAGCAAAATATAGGGGACCCTGCTAGAAGAAACTAATAATCTAATGAATTTCCAGGAAACAATGGTCAGCCACAGAATTATCTGAGCATTAAACTTCCACACTCTCTTTGTTATTTCCTTCACACTGTAATTTATCTGGTTCTATAGCCTTTCAAACATTTCAAATGCTTGATTCTGTTTGGCACTTACAGATTTTTCTTCTCTATAATTGTGCGTTGTCAGTATAGAAAGACAATTTCTTTTGAAAAAAAAGGCAACGTGAAGAATAATTCACTGCAGCTATATCTTAAGAGGAATATTCCTTGTATCTGACAATTGCAGTCAGGAAGACTATATATAAGCAGGGGATGAGAAGCAAATATACATAAGATATAGTACACATGCATTTTTAGCATACATAGAATAAGCCGATTTATTGCTGGATTAAAGCATCTGCTTCCAAACCCAACCTTAAATTTATCAGACTTGGCTCAACTACATTTTCTTCCTACTAGAGAGTTAGCTTGTATATTTTGGGTAATATGTGATACTTTATGCCTCAATTTGCCTTTCATCATGTTAAGTCACAAACTGACACGAGGAAATACAAAGTAGCAAATCTATGCTAAAACAAGCATAGTTACAATAGTGCATTGTCTTTGCTATGAGTGGGTAACCTACCAACTCTACCTATTCTACGTTATGTAAACAATAGTTCCACTGAAGTCAGAATAATTACACTGATGTGACAAAATTAATATTTGAGCATGCTTCAGTTACTTGCTTTAAATTTCATTCCCCATCTAACACAGGCAAGTTTTTAACGTATTATGGTACAGACTGGAATAGCCATAAGATGTATTGCCCTGACGGTACTGAAGAACTACCAACAAAAATCAGCAGACTGGCCAACACTAGCTCATTTGTTTCTTACATGTTAGTCATTTCATTTCAGTGCAACGTCTTTATACTTATCAACTTCTTTTTTATATTGTACAATATTGTAATATGCTTACAATCTTATACAATTTAATCATTATTAGTTAAAATTGCTTTTTGCCATGAAATTAATGATAAAAAACAATATATTGTGTAATTATTTACAGGCTTGGAAGTAGAGAAATACTGCCTACATTGCTTCAAGTTCCTTCTTTTGTTGGTATCTATTCTGACTTAACATCCCATTCCCAAACATCAGTAGTTAATAACTAAGCCAAAAAATTAGGCATGGGACTGACTGTTACATGAGACCAAAGTGTTATCTAATCTCACAATCTGTTTCTTCAGTGTGATGAAAAAAATTAACAGTGCATTCAGTTCTACAACGTTTTCAGTCTGGGAACTGCCCCATGACTTTTTATCCCGCCTTGAGGTCAAGGTTTATCACGCAAATCACTAGAATGGGCAAGACCAACTCTTTCAGGTCTTTCAGGGAAAAAGAAGATGGAAAAATAGGCAAGTTTAAAATTAGTGCTTTGAACCTTGCACCAATAAAATATTTATTTCACCCACACCAAACAGAAAATTATTTGGAGGAAAAGCAGGATTAAGGGGTGCAAAGCAGAGGTGGGTTCCTCCCGGTTTGCACCCGCTGGTGACGCCACGGAACCGGTTCTGTCGGTGCTGGTCCGTGGGTGCCATCTTTTTTTTTAATTTTAATTTTTTTTATTTTTGGGGGGGAAATTTTTTTCGGGTTTTTTTCTTCTTCTGCGCATGCACAGAAGCCGAGTTTCCGGCACTGCGCATGTGTCACCATCTTGTTTTTGGCTTCTTCTTTTTTTGGAATTTTTTTTTAAAAAAAAAATCCAGTTTTTTTTTTTTTCCTTTGCGCATGCGCAGAAGCCGAGTTTCCGGCACTGCGCATGCATCGCCATCTTGTTTTTGGCTTTTTTAAAAAAAAAAAATTGAATTTTTCGGCACTGCGCATGCGGTGCGAGAGGAAGCGAACCAGCAGCGAGGTAAGTTAGAACCCACCCGTGGTGCAAAGGATGCCTTAAACATATCCAAGATTTAAAACTTCCAATTTGTAAATCCCTTAAAACTTTCTTCTTTCAAATGCTCCAAAACACAGAAAAGATCCAAAAATTTCAGACCCAACTGTGAAGGCTAGAAACAAGATTCCCTTTCCAAACCTAGATCCTTATGGATGTCTACATAGTGCCACATGCAATAGTAGAATGAAGACAAAGAAGAAAACTAGGCATTACCATTGACCATAATAATATATTTACCTAAACCTAAATATCTAGTAACATTACCAGAATGTTTCCTGAGCTTAAAAGGTAGTCAAAATCAAATCTATAACAACCTTGGATTTGTAGATCATGAAGTTCTTTATGACTCTTATACTATCTGTTTTTATTCAAGATACCCTCCACTGCATTGTTTTACAACACAAGTACTGTTTCCAATACATCAAACAAAGCTTCCTTCCAGCTAGGAAGTTCCAAAGCTTATAGCATAAGTTGCTATAATTTATAATATTCTTAAGATAAAAATTATAGCACTAGCACTTTAGACTTATATACCGCTTTACAGTGCTTTACAGCCCTCTCTAAGCGGTTCACAGAGTCAGCATATTGCCCCCAACAATCTGGGTCCTCATTTTACCCACCTCGGAAGGATGGAAGGCTGAGTCAACCTTGAGCCGGTGAGATTTGAACCGCTGAACAGTCAGCTGAAGTAGCCTGCAGTACTGCACTCTAACCACTGCGCCACCTCGGCTCTTAGTTAATTATCATTAACTTCCCCAATGTTTATGCTAAGCAGCACTCATTAAACCAACATCAACTGCACTTTTTAATATAATATTGTGGAAAACTAGAAATAGTGTTTTCTCTTCTGTGACCTAATAATCCGAGTAACAGGAGTCACCTTGGGCTGATTTTGGCTAATATCTGTTTTGGTTTCAATGGGGCTCTTTGACCCAATTCTCTGCAGGCTTATTTCTTGGCTAGCATTAGAGATATGATTCTTGTTCGAAGTTTGAAGCTCATCTTTGATTTTAATTAAAGTTTGGCACATTTGGGTGATTTGTCCACTCAGGTCAGACATCTTCTGGCTAATTGCGTGCATGTTGCTTGCCACATCTCTATGGATTGTCACCAACTCTTGACAGAATTGTCTGAATAGTTCCGTCTGTTGAATGTGGGAATCAAAGAGCTGATGGTCAAAGCCAGAAATAGGTGGATTTTGGACAAGAGGTTGAGGGGGCCTAGTGGAAAACTCAGGACCTGAATTTAGGCCCATTATTTCTTCCCTTTGGCTTAGAATATTTGAATGATCTGACAAACACGATGAATGAAGGAAAGATGGCATGGAGAGATCATCGGTTTCTTCAGAACCTCTTTGTGATGAAAAGTGGTGCTGCTGTGAGGGGCCTGCCACTTCTTCTCCTTCATCAGCTTGAAACAGAAACAGGAAAAAAAGAGAGAAGACACCAGATTATTTGCACAAAGGCTTTGCATTGACAAACTCTACTTCAAAAAGAAGCCAAAACTTAAATTTGGGATTCAGTGAAATCTAAGAGTGTTTCTGTACTATTTAGAAAAGTATTTAAATAATTTATTTTGTAAAACAGTATCTGCTTTAAAAACACATGGGGGGGGGGAACCAATCTGATTGAACAGATGACATATTAGAGCAGAACATCTGATTTCACTGAGCCAGATTACAAATGCTAAAAACAAAAATTGCTCTGTTATACTCTGCTCTCCTGATATAGCTTAATAATGTGTCCACTTTCAGATCACTATATTAGACTGAAATGACTGCACAAAAGTATTTTGTAATCACTAAATTAAATAGAAAGCTGGTTTGATGTAATGGTTAAGGCATCAGACTCGAGAACCCAGGAAGTTCTATTCCTGACTTGGCCATGAAGCCAATTGGATGACCTTGGGCCAATCATTCTTTCTCAACTCTAGGAAGCAAGTAATGGCAAACCACTTCTTAAATCTTGCCAAGGAAACTGCAGAGACCTGTCCAGGAAGTTGCCAGGAGTCAAGACTCGCACATACTGTACACATACACACACAAAACACTGATGAATGAAACATGACCTACAGTGTCCTTCTATAGTCTTCATAGTATATGTAGAAATGAAGCAGTATTAATTTACTGTTCTAATGAAATAATGATAATTATCATTATCATTAGGAGCCGAGGTGGCACAGTGGTTAGAGTGCAGTACTGCAGGCTACTTCAGCTGACTGCTAGCTGCAGTTCAGCAGTTCAAATCTCACCGGCTCAAGGTTGACTCAGCCTTCCATCCTTCCGAGGTGGGTAAAATGAGGACCCAGATTGTTGGGGGCAATATGCTGACTCTGTGAACCGCTTAGAGAGGGCTGTAAAGCACTATAAAGCGGTATATAAGTCTAAGTGCTATTGCTATTGCTATATACCAGAATCTCTGAGGTCAGTAAAAGTAGCACTAATTGTATGGAATCATTTCCTGTCTTTATGCCTTTTGTAATAGAGAGATTTGCATCACTGACCAATCTTGGACAGTAATTTTAAACGTTCCCAAACCAAGCTATAGCACAGCAATAGAGCTAAGACCTTCCAGCTAGGAAGTTCCAGATATTGTAGTAGTAAGGCAAAAAGGGACCACTGACTGAGATCTTAGGGAATCACTAACTGCTGCAGTCTGAACCTATATACGAATCAATAATAAGGCAATTCCTTCGTGTGCCATAAGTCACTGAAGGCATGGAAGAAAAAGTAACTCAAGTATGGCTATACCATCTACATGCACACTCCTATTCCTTGTTTAATAAATCTATCACTATAAAATGAATGGAATATTTTGTGATCTTCTGTTTTCTTCAAATAAGAGCAAGTTCAACACTAACACATAGGTTTTAAAAAGCCTTCAAAGGGGAACTTAATAAACTTTGTTGGGTTGTTCATAGCAATAATTTTAATAAATTATTGCCTAATATATAAAATTTTACCCATAGAATTGTATCTAAAATTGTAGCTGAGATCCAAATACATACTGGTGGGACATATTTTTTTCTTTCCTTTATTTTATTGCAATGCTATCCTCCTTGTATGTAACTTAGTTTTCAAATCACAGATCTCAGTGTATCCTTTAAATCAGCAAAAACTATGAAAGAAAATACTGATAGTACAACAATTGTTTCTGGAATTTTGATTACATTTGGTCCACTGTATCATTTATATCCACAAAAGCAATGAAAATAATTATATATTTATGATACTTATCCTGAATACAGGCAGTTCCCAGATTATGTACATTCAACTTAACAGCAACCCTAGATACTAGATACAAACAGGCTGCCTATAAGAAAATGTTGCCTTTCTCTGATCTGACAAAACACTGAAGCTGTGCAATTATTTCAGGAATTATTGAAACTGTGTGTTTTTACTTTACAACATATTTTTAGTGGTTTTTAGTGGTTCCTGGAAGCATTGTGTAGCTTCAGGGCTTTATTGGCTCGTGAAAGGACAATGTCGTCTGCCATTTTTACTAATAGGCAGCCCATTTGTAAGTAGATGTTCCAATTTAAATACAAATTTGGATTAAAGACAGAGTTGGGGAATGGAACTTGTTCTTAACCTAGGGACTTCTTGAATCACAGATGCCAGCTAAGATATACTGAGTAGCAAAATCCCATTTTGAATATGGACATGGTATATGTATAAACCAGGACATATCCACATATAAATAAATGCTGAAATTCTTGATGGGAGGGGAGAATAGTAGATACAGGGATAATAGATATCTGCAAGTTGAATACATTAACCTGTACAGTATTGGCTCAATATCAGAAAAGACCACGGAAGTAAGGATAACACCAATATGGATTATGTACCAATAATCAACTACATCACCAGCCTCTTTTGGACTATTTCTACATCTATGGAGAAAATACAGAAGCAATTTTTGTTATCTGCAGTAGTTACAACTGCCACAAATGCTGAATTAGCAAACGCTGAAACCATGGCAAGGAACGCGCACATTGGGTGGTTTAAATGTTTTGTCACTGTGCATGACTGTGAGTAAATGCCACTAGCAGTTACAAAACATTTTTTTGAGGAAGCAAATATGCCATCTATGAATAATAAAAAATATCTGGTATTTATATAGGATGTATTAATGATGACAATACGATTTACATTTGTGATTCCTTCTCTCCCTTTTGTATACATGCATGTGTTATATATCACACGTCTTTCTATAGATGGGGCAGTATCATATTTTCTATCCTTTATGCTAACCTGAATAATAAGGTTCACAGCCTATATCAGTTTATTCAAGATACAGCTTCATGAATCAATAATGAAGAAAGTACCCAGAACAGGAAGTATTAAATACTTCAGGAAACCTGAACTAGAAGGTGTTCTTCACCTAAAAGGGAAGCATTATCTTTTGTATAATACATTTCTTTGTCAGAACCAAGCTGTACAGCAGGGAACAGACAAGAGATAATACTTACAACTGGTTGATGGGCTGTCAACCACGTCCAGATCCGCTCTCCGGAAGCCGTGCATCTGGCGTGACGAATGCAGCGTCGATTTGATGGCTCTCTCGTGGGCGGTCAGGACAATGGCCGAGGGCCTCCCCGGGCTGCTAGGACTGGAGATGGACCTCCGCATGAATGCCAGTTTGTCTTTGGTCCTTCTTTTCATGTCGTCCCATCTGTGCTTAATATCTTTTACAGACCTGGGAACATGGCTCACTGATGTGATTTTTCTGGCTATAACTTCCCATACCTTGTCCCTGTCTGCATGAGATAGACGTATTGTCTCCCTTCCAAACAGCCAGGCTTCGTTCCGAGTCACTTCAGTGACCAGAATGTCCAGTTCTTCCCTGGAGAACTTGGGCTTCCTCTTTCGTTCAGTCATGTACCTTGGGTTCAATATCCCACAAAGGATAAATGGTAAAAGGAAATCAATGTGATATACTCACACTACTAAAAACAAGAAACATGTCCCACTGTGTATTAATTTCCAGCTTGATGAGCTTCCTCTCAAGATAATGCCTTCCACTCTTACACAAGCGTAGAAAATAAGAAGATATTTTGTTTGTAAAACAGCAGTCCTCTTAGGTTGGTGGAGAACAAAGATTCACGTGCAATGTGTACCATATTTTGCGTAATCTTTGCATGTAAATGAACAGGTATTTGGAGGCTTTGTTCGTTCTTGGACAAATGTAATTATCTTTGGCAAGAAACAAAACAACTACTGATACAAAAAACAATTCTAGGGGTAAAAAACTACATTTACTGATTCACGTAAAAATGAATCCTGAAGATATTTACCACAGGGCAATGACTCAAGAGACCTAATGGATTAAACACATAACACCAAATAAATAAATAAAATCAGCAAGGGTATTTCTGGATTTTCCACAGAGAATTTTCCAAGATTACCAAATGTTTCTCCTCCTTGATTAAATGATGTTTGCTTTTTTCATGGAAAACAATGAATAGTGTTTCTGTTAAATAGGTTAATTAAAGTTCACCTGATATTGCAAGCAGGTTCTAACAAACAAAAGAGAATAAGATGCTAAAAAGAACCATGGCTACTTTCAAAATTTACAACTCTGTTTGGGAAACGAGGGAAATCTGAGAACTTGTGATATTATCTGCAAGAAATATTCACACAGCTATTTTCCATAGTGTTTTGCAATTGGTTATAAATTTCATCCAAATTTTCTATCTTTTATGGGCTTTGATTAACATTTCATACTAGACAAATTTAGCAAATATCCTATAGCTAACAAATACAATAGTTTGCTAAAAAGTCTTCCTGATCCAGCCATAATGTTTATCACATGTCTATGACCAATACTTAACCAGAAAAGACTCTTTCCATATTTATGAAAAATGCAACGTTGCATTGTTCAAAAATGTGACAGGTAGAACATTTTAATAACATATAATCATTCCCCACAAATAAGATGAACTAGCACAGAACACACTTACCTCATGATAAATTATATCAACATATACTCTAGAAGCCCCAGAATAATTCAGAATGTACCATATTGTGTTTTGTCAAAATACTGCATTTTCTGTATTCTGTTGAATTTTACATCCATTATAACCATTTTTCCCATTACACCAGACCTTCATGCAAACCTAAGTTAATGTACTCAGAAATAAATTACATTTTAGTAATGGATTCTTCAGGAACTTATTTTAGAAGGCTTGGGCAGTTCTAATTTGACCATAATTGCAACTGCCAAGAAGTAGGACTCATCAATTTTACTGTCATTATCTGGAGTACCTTACATACAAAGAGACCATGAAGCTCAAAATGTACATCCTAATATTTCAAATTTTAATTTAGCAAAATAAAATGAAATGAAAGAAATCTATGCTTTTGAATACTTTGACCACTTTGAGGCAGCATAAGTCATAAAAGAAGCTGTTCTAGCATTACAATTTCAAATCCAGGCAATATTTTAAAAGAACTGGTACGCTTCTAGGTTTATATTCCTGTCAACATCATCAGTAACCATAAATTGGTTATCGTATTTCCAATGAGAGAAGGTAGCCCACATTTCTCTTTACTAGTAGCATATTTCCCTAGCTAACATGGCAGTTTACAAATACAGTATCTTCCTTTCTCTATCATGTTACCTATTTTTAATGATGTGACACAAGCATTTTTAGAAAATAAGAAACAATGCTGTGCCAGCCTATTACAACTTGAAGATATTTGGAAAAAAATAGAAAGGCAGAAAACTAAAAAGATAGAATAAAACTGTTTCCCATTCAACTGCAAATTTCAATCAACATTATACCAACAAGTTGTTAACACCAACAAGTGTTACAGAACTCAACAAACTTTTCAAGACTTAAGAGGGTAACCTATAAATGGCTCCACTATTTCCACTATGTTCTGTTGGAGCCAGGCTATTCAGTTAGATATTCTTTTAACATTGTGGAAAGATATTTAAAAATGGCCACTAAGTCAATGAAGATTAATTATTATTAGTAGCCACAGAACACTGATTTTATCTGAAAAGAAAAACAAAAGGAGGGAAAAGAGAAAAATGGCATGAACAATGCTACACTATAGTATAGTATAAGTCCAACTGGTTGGAATATACAATAACACATCTCACAAGTAAACTCTAATATTAATATAGATATATAGATATTTGCCTTAATTTGTTATTTTTTAAATTTGATAAATACTTTTGATTGACTACTTAGTTTCTTCTGTATTCCACCTTTACTGTTATTATATTTGCACTCCAATTATATGTAGGCATGCTTACTCACAAATCACATTAAGTTCAATATGATTTCCTTTGAAGTAAATCAAAATATATTGTAAATTTCTATATAGAAGAAATGTTTCGACTGGTTTAAAATTAAAATTTAAAATTTCCCCAACTCTTGCAATACAGATACCATAATTTTTATCCATATCATTGTTAAATTATTTAAAAAGTCATTATTTTTAGTACAATATCTTCAAAGTATTTTGCCATGAGCCATCTACCATTTGAAATAATCTATAGCACAAATGTACACACTGATCCAACCACAACAATTAGGCATATATCGAGACTGATTTAGGGAATAAAACAGCAGCAGCACATTATTGACCAATTTGTCCTGTTCTTCACGAGCAAAGTTGTGAAATACTTTATGTAAAGTAGGAATAGTTAGAAGTTTTTGTGAAAATCAATGAGAAGTAATAGGAGAGTTATCAAACTGAAATTTGTGGATGCAGATATGATACATCTACTCTACTTGTCCCACTGTGCCATTAAAAACAAAGATAAAATAGCCAATAAACCTAACAAAAAGGATCAAGAAAGTTTCCTACAACAGAGGGGTTTTTTCATTTCTGTTCTGATCTACTAGCAAATGCTTTTGAAGTTATTTTAATACACATAAAAGGTAAACATAAGGAAACTACAGAAATCACTTTTAAATCACTGTAATCACCAAGCTCTGTCTTTGTCCCCTATAGAACTCTTGGGGTTTTTTGTACAAAAGAGGATAAACAGAATATTTGAAAGAAACATTTATCAATGAAATTAAAAATGAAGTCATACATAATCAATTCATTTTCAAAAACTGAAAACAGGGAAGTGTATTCTTTCTTTTTACAGATGCAAATAAAAACACACAGGGAAATTATATATAGGAAACAGACTCACCTCATCCAGTTTGATGTAGTCTCATCTGTTCCATCTATGGATTTATAGTGGTTGTTCTTATCAACGATCTGAAAAAAACCATAAATTTATAACAAAGTTAGGATCATGCAGTATAAGGTAATTAAATGAATAAATGTAATCGTTTAATTTTTCATTTTTGGAACAATATTTCCTATTTATTTCTTGGAGCTGACCAAAAAAAATTCATCTGGAAGACAGCTGGGTTTTGCAGTCTGTGGAACTATGTTTTCTTGTATGAAAACCTGACTCCTGACTTCCAAGTTTTACTTTGTTCTTTACACTTTAATCTTTGCCTGAAGATTAGTTATATGAGGAGCGTCTTAATTACACACATTCTTCTTATAGCTGAATGACAGGGATTCATTTTTAAGCAAATATGTCCTGATGTTAATCTCACTGATTCCTTAAAGAATCACCCAGCTGAGAATACTCACCAGCCAAGAGAAAAATCCTGCTGACTTGTCCTGACTAGACAGCTTCCCTTCATATGGTCCAAAGATGCGACCTTTGGGGATAACGTCATTTACGCAGCGCACATCTCGTTCACCATTTGGCTCTTTGATCACTTCCATGCCAGGAGGGATAGTGAGCACAGCTCGTTCAGGGATGCCAATGGGTACTGGAGCATCAGACACAAACATTGGTGGGCCATGATTTGGACATTCATCTACAAAATACTCCTGGCACGACTCACAAACTATAGAAAGAGGAAATAACAAGAATGAATCTAGCCCTCCTAATCTTGCTAAGGATGCCACTAAGTTTTTTTGAATTTAATTTTAATTTTCAATTAAAACTTGCTGATGAGTTACAACTTCCACCAACATTGTAAACAAAGTACCAAAAATATCTAAGGGACTTTTTTTTAATTAAAAAGCCATTCCCAGCCATAAAGCTACATCTCTCTGAGTCATAGGTTATGCATTCAACAAGGATTTCAGCTCATTCAATATTGCAAACATTTGCAATAGGAAAGCAAATGTTTGCTTCCTGAATGAAGGTATAATTCACAAAATCTTGCCTAAAAAAATCAAATATCATTTAATCCAACCACTCCTAGAAGCAAAAGCAAACAACTGTAGTTTACCACATCTACTATGTTTGTGTTCCCTTGTATACATCACCCTTACTCCACACAGCCAATACTAAGGAAATAGTATAGTATGAGTTAAGGCAGAAAAATATGTACTACAGTTGCTGTGGAGGCTCTTTGAACCAGAGATTATTCCTGGCCCAATTAATATTTTTTTTAAGATGGAAACACATGTGAATTAGTCCTAATAGTTCACATTCACATCATAACATGACTGTTCTTGTGTATGAAGTAGCTCTTTTTCATAATTAAGTATCAGGCCAAGGTTTGCAATTAATCCATTAGTACTGTATTCATTTCATAATTTCCTGAGGTTTTTCAATAGCTCCAAGGCTTGATTTTAAAAAAATCTCTTTTATGGAAATGCAAAACTACAACCAGACTACAACTGGATAAATTTACGGTGGCTCTTAACTACTCATTATCTATTATTCTATTGCAACCTCATAAGGTTGTCAATATATAATTGGAGATAACGCATATATGTAAATGAAGAGATAGCAATTTTGACAAGATCAGCACTGTGGGAATTATATAAGAACAGTGACATTGATTGTAACTTTTTGAACCGAAACAAGAATTCAAAGCAATACTATAGAGGAATCAATGTAATTTTCATTGCATATTGTCTCAGAACAATGCCAAGTTTTGTTTAAATGTAAATTTGGGCATAAACTTGAAGAGATATATTTAATGCTTTCTGAATTGGAATCCTAATTCTCGCCCATGTGAGATAAAGATTCCCTACTTCTTTCTGTTTCAGTAGAAGAATCACATGAACATTTGCTTTAAAAACGTTAGTATGTCAATTCTCATTACAAAATAATTACTAAAAGTGTTAATATGATCCTGCTCAGAACTCAATGGCAAGAAAAGAGAGCAAGCAGTTAGCATACATTTAGTTTCCCATGTGGGAAATTTTATAGATGTTGCCGAAACCAGAAATAGAATGTCAGACAACTTGGAGATCACAAAACAAAAATGAAAATGTTTTTCTTTCAATAAAAAATCGTTTACTGTATGCTTTAGGCTTACAGTATTATTCTGTGGCATAAAATGGGGAAAATGTTTTGTTTCAAATGCTGGACAAAACCACTGCATTCTGGAGATTCTGCTAAATCATTTCAGGCCAGGCAGAAGAAAACCTAGTATGTGTTGGTTGTTCAAGGCTGTAAAGTAAATAAAATCTGGGGAACCAGGAGGAAAATTCTGGTGTGTTATCATCCTGTCTGCATCTTCCTTCCCTCAGTATTCCCAGCACAGAACATTCCACAAGTTTCTAGCATCTTCTCTCCTCTCAGTTGCTGCTAATCTTCCAGGGCAACGGGTTGCTTACTTCTAATTTTTTATGCTCTTGGCTATTTCCCAGTTCTATACATGGATGCAAATACCCCAAATATATATGTTTCATTTTAAGCATGGACAAGTCTAAAACAGCTGTAACAAACGTTTTGCACATCTCTATTGGACTTCATATACAGGTAGTCCTCGACTTACAACAGTTCATTTAGTGACTGTTAAGTTACAACATCACTGGAAAAAAGTGACTTATGACCGTTTTTCACACTTACGACCATTGCAGCATCCCCATGGTCCCAGGATCAAAATTCAGATGCCTGGCAACTGACTTATATTTATGATGGTTGCAGAGTCCAGGAGTCACATGATCACCTTTTGTGACCTTCTGACAAGCAAATTCAATGAGGAAACCAGTTTCACTTAACAACCATATTACAAATTTACCAACTGCAATGATTCACTTAACAGCTGTGGCAAGAAAAATCATAAAATGGAGTAAAAGTCACTTAACGAATGTTTCACTTAGCAACATAAATTTTGGGCTCCATTGTGGTTGTAAATTGAGGACTACCTGTATAGGGTCAGATTGACAACCAACCCTATGGCGAGGATTTTTTTTTCTGGTTGACTTTTGCTTTCTCTATATACAGCTTGTCTCCCATACTCAAATCTATTAAATTGAAATAACTGCTTGCTGACAAAAGGTTGGTTTTTTTAGTAAATTTAATATTTTGCTACATCCTTGCCATGGGACTCTTGTGATTTTTTTTTTAAAAAAATCTAATATGAGGAGCTGGGATGTAAATTTAAGTAAAAACAAGCCACATTACTTGATTATGTCCCTTTTGATAAATAAAATAAAATTAGCTCCTTTATGTCTGCCTCTTCTACTCTGGAAAGAAACATTTGCAACAAGCAACCAAGCATAGAGAGCACCAAGGATTTTACAGAAAACATAAAAATGTCATGTCAGCTAGCGTTATAGGTAACAGAAAATACTTTTCCAGTGGATAATATCAATTTGAGAATTAAAGTCAAATCTGTCAGAGAAAGTTTGCCATGTTTCCTGTGATATCTACATGTACGACAGACAAAGACTGTTGTGAAGTAGTCTTGCTGAGCCTCTCTTTTGAAAATTCTGTCCTTCAAATTTTCTTATATCTTAGCTGATTTCATGGATTTAAGTCATGCTGCTGAATATACTTAAAATTGCCTCTTGGATATAAGCTATATTATTTAATAGTAAAAAAATATGAAACTTTTTAGCTGTAGGGTTGGAAACCTTTTCAGATGCTGATGCCATCATGCATCACAATATTGTGGCACCAAATAAATATTTTAAAAATTAATTTTAAAATAGCCCAAATCTTTCAAGGTTATTAAATATCATGATTATGAATATTTGCTTGAACTGTTATGAGATTTCATGTGAAACGGTCAACATCTTATGAAGTTTGGGAAATTTGGGGGAAAAAAGCATTTTAAAATTTAATTGTGGAAAAAAAAACACAATTGTGGAATCCGAAGAGGTCCAATATGGACCAAATGCTGCACAACCCTACCTTAGTTTTACCATTGTTGTTAAGATAGCAACTGTGAGCTTTCTATTCACTGTATTTTCTATTTTAAAGCTTTAATATTAGATCACCAATACGATACTTACACCAGAAATCAACCTGCTGAAAACTTTTGGACATAACCAACTCCTGCTTTCCTTTTAGCTTTTTAGGCTCCACATCCATAGAGTGAGAGTCAAACTTTTGAGAGCTGACAAAACAAGAGAACACATGTGATATTCTACTATAGAAGATGAAGAAACAGAAATTAGAACAAGTATATGTTGTTGTTTTAGAGCGGCTGGTGGCCTAGAGGTGGAGCTCTTGCCTCACAATCTGGAAACTGTGCATTCGATCCTAGGTAGTGGCAGATACTTCTCTGGGTGCAAAGAGAAAATATTTGCTATAAGCTCTGTGTAGGCATCAGGAAGGGATCCGGCCAGTAAACATTCAGCTCCATTCAGTCGCCCTGACTACACCCCAATGCAAGGGATTACAGGGTCGTTAAAAGAAAAATTGTTGTTTTAACTCAGACTAAAATTAATTTCCTGCTTCTTGGCTTCTAATTCTTGTGTCAATTTAGTCACTACCTATTTCAAAATATTTTTGAATTCTCACTTCTTGGAACTTCTCTTGAGCAAAACTATCAAATCAATTAGATGTACTGGAGTCCTGGCACCAGGTCTACAAATTTCCCTGAGGTCATTTCAGAAGGAAATTTGTAGACGTGATGCCAAAACTTCAGTACATTCAACTATTTTCAAATGGCTTGTGTCCTCTGCTTCCCTTTTGCTCCTTAAGTGACAAAAATACCTCAACACCAGTAAGTATGTTTGCCAATTGTCCTACAAATATTATTCTGTCTTGCTATTTTAATTCCTTACAGCATGGGTGGGCAATTTTTCATAGTGTGGATATATATAGACAATAAAGAAAAGGGAAGAAGACTATCTCAGAAGAAGGCTTTGTTGCCATATTTATTATAGTCATTTAACGACAGCCTTCACCAAACACCATGATTTAGTACTGAACTATGAATCAAGCCATCAACCATTCAACATCAGGCCTTCTCAACTCTGCCCTATGCTGAATCCCTCTCTTTCAGAAATACAAAGAGGTATTTGTCCCAGTCACATTTTCCACTCAGTGTGCTATGAACAGGTGCTCTATTCTTTCTCTGTACAAGAAGATATATTATTCCCCTTAACCCAAGTTGTTATACCAGGTTGGGAAGAAGTAAATAGCTTTAGGACCAGATGCTGACCAAGCCACGGGGGATATAGAAGGAATGTTGGCTTACCTGAACGTTCTTTCTCTGTGCGCTGTGGGACAGTCCAAGCATGGGTTAACTTCTGTCTGATTGCCCGGGGACTGAGTTGAGAAAGATCTGGCCACGCCTCCTCTGCTCCACCGAGACCAGTTTTTCTATGAAGGCGTAGACCTCCAATAACTCCATTATGTCGGTAAGTTCGGTAATCCGTAGACCCTGGACCAAGACAGTCACCAGGGCGAGTTTGGACTCTCCCGCAACGCACAGAGAAAGAACGTTCAGATAAGCCAACATTCCTTCTCCAGTGCGCTGCTTGGAGAGTCCAAGCATGGGATGTACCCAAGCTTAATGTCTCAAGGGTGGGAAACAGGTTGGTCCAGGGTCCCCAAGGTGGAAAGAACCCTCTGTAGCACCCTCCTGCCGAAGGACGCTTCTGCAGAAGCAAAAACATCCAGTCTGTAGTGTTTAATAAACAGTGAAGGTGAGGAGCACGTCGCCGTCCTGCAAATTTCCTCCATCGAGGCCTGCGTGGCCCATGCTGCTGTCGTGGCCGCACTTCTGGTTGAGTGTGCCGTGATCTGGCCAGGTAACGGCCTAGCCTGACTGTCATAGGCTTTGGTGATGCACGCCTTCAGCCAGCGGCCTATTGTTGATGGGGTGACTTTCCGACCCATTAAGGCCGGTTGAAAGGAGACGAATAAAGATTCAGTCTTTTGAAATGAGGCAGTCCTTTTAATGTATATTCGGAGACATCTCCTGATATCTAAAGTATGCCAATTTTGCTCCAGGGGATGGTTAGGCTTCAGGTAAAAATCTGGTAAAATAACCTCCTGGGCCCTGTGGAACCAGGAGTTAATTTTAGGTAGAAAGGAGGGGTCCAGTCTGAAAACTACCCTGTCAGGATGGAAAATGTCCTGACGAACTGAGAGGGCTGCCAACTCAGATACTCTCCTGGCTGATGTT
Source organism: Thermophis baileyi (assembly GCA_003457575.1). NCBI lineage: Eukaryota > Metazoa > Chordata > Lepidosauria > Squamata > Dipsadidae > Thermophis > Thermophis baileyi. The sequence goes on from QLTV01001682.1 coordinate 5,788,828, forward strand.
ATTGTGACCAGGAATGTGATCTTAAATGTCAGAAACTGGAGACTAGCCGTCCTCAACAACTGAAACGGTGAAGAGGTAAGTGCTTGCAAAACCAGGGAGAGGTCCCAGGAAGGATAGCGATGCACTACAGGGGGCCTCAAGTTAGCAGCCCCTTTTAGGAAACTGCGTACTCTTGGATGATGAGAGAGAGATTGTAAATTCTCATATGTCAATACGGTGGATAAGGCAGCTATCTGCCTGCGGAGGGTGTTGGGGGATAGGCCCTTATCCAGACCCTCCTGCAAAAAGTCTAGAACCTGTTGAATTGACGCTGAAGTTGGATTGATGTGACGTTTGAAACAAAAAACGCAAAATGTGGACCAGGTAGCATTGTAAATGCGGTCAGTGGAGGCTCTTCTGGATGCCTAGATGGTCTGTATCACCCTCCCAGAGAATTTATCCTTCCTCAGCATGTCCCTCTCAAGTGCCAGATGGCTAACTGGAGCCATTGAGGTTCTGGGTGGAGCAAAGCCCCCTGACTGAGAGAGATCCTGTGGTCGGGAATCCTCCAGGGACGGGACACCGATAAGTTGACCAGATCCGTGTACCAAGGGCGTCTGGGCCAATGAGGGGCGACGAGAAGGATCTCCGTCCTCTCTGCTAACACCTTCCTTATCACCCTCGGGATAAGAGGGAGAGGAGGAAAGGCGTACAAGAGCCCTTGTGGCCAAGGACTGCGGAGAGCATTGACCTCTTCCGCCCCCGGCACTGCAAATCTGGAGAAGAACCTTGGTAGATGCGTATTTGTCGGATGAGCAAATAAGTCCACTACTGGTCGACCGAATTTCTGGGACAGTGCCTCGAACAGATCCAGGTGCAGGCGCCACTCCGAATGATCTATGGTGGTCCTGCTCAGGCAGTCCGCCTGCACATTCGAGGTCCCTGATATGTGCTCCGCCCGGATGGAATGGACATGCAGCTCCGCCCCTAGTCCCAGCTTCTCTGCCTGCAGCATGAGACGTCTGGAACGTGTGCCCCCCTGACGGTTGATGGTGGCCACATTGTCCGTCAGGATCAAGACAAGGATGTCCATCACCAAGTCCTTGAAATGACGGAGGGCCAGGCGGAGGGCTCGAAGCTCCAACCAATTTATGTTGTTTGTCAAGTCCGATGGACTCCAGCGTCCCTGGGTCACCTGGGACTGGACGTGGGCTCCCCACCCGAAAAGACTGGCGTCCGTAGTTACTGTGATGCGGGTGGGCTCTTTGAATAAGCAGCCCTTCTGTATGGCCTTGGAGGTCCACCAACGAAGCGATTGAAGAACTTTCGATGGGACCCGCACCTTGGTTCTGGAGTGGCTGCTGTTCGCCCTCTGATGTGGTAACAGAAACCATTGTAGCGTGCGAGCGTGTAGCCTCATCCAAGGCACGATGTCGATGCAGGAGATCATCTTTCCCAATAACTGAGAAAGGACGGCTAATGGAACCGATCTCCGCGTCCGAATTAGATTCACCAGAGATGTAATGCTGGACTGACGGTCCTGCGATAAGAAGATCTCGCAGTCTTGGTGTTGATGACCGCGCCGAGGTGAAGAAGAGTGGTGGTCGGAGTCAGATGGTTTTTCTGGAGGTTCACAGAAAAACCGTGCTGTTGTAGAGTCCGGATCGAGATTAGGAGGTCCTCGTTTACTCGAGGGGGCGATGATGATTGGATAATGATGTCATCCAAATAACATTGTAGTCTTATTGGTCGTGCCCTGAAGTACGCCGCCACCGCTGCCAACAGTTTGGTGAAGGTTCTGGGAGCTGATGACAGGCCGAATGGCAGGGCTCTGTACTGGTAATGTGCCCCTGCAAAGCAAAACCTCAGAAACCTTCTGTGTGACGGTCGTATTGGCACATGGAGGTAGGCCTCCTTGATATCTATGGACGTCAGTAGATCGTCCTGCCTGATGCAACCCAGGATGGATTTTAGGGATTGCATTTTGAAGCGCTTGTATGCTAAATGGATGTTGAGCTTTTTTAAATCTAGAATAGCTCTCCACCCCACCCCATCCCGAGCTTTTTGGAACTAGGAACAGGATGGAATAAAAGCCTAGTCTCTCCTGTCCCGAGGGAACCCTCTCTATGGCAGAAATCTCCAATAAGTGTTGGATTTCGACTTCCATGAGACTTCGTTTGTTGGAATTGCTGGGAACAGGGCATTGAATAAAACGTATCAGGGGCCTGGATAGAAATTCTAGCGTGAGGCCTAACGTCACAGTCTGCAGAACCCAGGCGTCTGAGGTAGTGACCTCCCATTGGTGGATGAACTGCTGTAACCGACTTCCAATGGGGGCCTCGGCCTGGGAGTCACTTAGACTTACGAAAGGGCCGGGAGCCGGCGCCTCGAAATGGTCGCCTGGATTGGTTGAATTGCCTACCTCTCTCCTGGCCTGCAGGTCTGTCCTATGGGCGGTCTGCCCCCTGATAATAAGACCTCTGATATTGGGGGGCGCCAAAGGCTGAGTCTGGCCAAAAGGGCTGCCGGCGAAAATAAGGAGTCGTACGGCAATCAGCTCGCCGGTGCATGTAAGGCAGTATCTTTCTCTTGTCTCTATTCTCGACAAGAATTGACTCTAGGGCGTCACCGAATAGATTACCCCACTTAAAGGGAGTGGCTGCTAGATGAAATTTAGAACACATGTCCGCTTGCCAAGGGCGTAGCCACAAGAGGCGACGAGATGTTACATTAGCCACCATGGCCCTGGATGCGAACTTGGCCGAGTTAAGGGTCGTGTCAGTGGAGAATTCTGCTGCTGCCAGCAATTTGTTTAGATCCTGGCGCAGGCATGTGTCCTCAGGGGACACTCTGGACTGCATCTGTCTGAGCCGTAGAATAGAGGCCCTGTTGAAAAAGGATGCAGCGGTAGCTGCCCTGATAGACCAAGCGGCCGCCTGGTGAGTTTTGCGTAGAGTCATCTCCGCCTTACGGTCTTCCGACTTTAATCTCTCTGAAAATTCAGCGGGAAGCACTGCGGAAGAAACCAAATTCGCTACAGGGGCATCTACTGCAGGGAGTTGTAAAAGCTCATCAAGCTCCGTCCCCAAACTATAGAGCCTCCTATCGGAGGAACTGGGGACTGACATAGAAGCCGGCTGATTCCATTGACGCTGAATAGTGTCTACAAACATCTTGGGAGAAGGAATAGTCTCTCTCTCAAGGACTGGCTCAGAGAATAACCCCTCGGCCGGATCTAGTCCCAAGGGAGGTTCCGCTGGGGCGTCAGTCATTCCCATGTTAGCAGTCGTTTTGGCCTTGAACAAAAGAGATTTGAACAGAGCTGGCCAAAAAAGGCCTGTAAAAACAGGCTGGTCAGGGACCAGACCCTCGTCATCTGACAGGTCCTGGTCAGCAATACTCTCCTCCCCCATAAGCAACTCCTCACTTCGGACAGAGGTGTGTGGAGAGTATGGAGCCTGCAATGGCGGCCAGGAGGCCTGAGCCTGTGACTGAACCTCAGAGCGTTGATTCCTCTGCTGAATAGCCTGCTGCTATTCCTTGGGAAATGGCATTAGATATGTCACAAATTTCCTGGGAAAGGCCCATCTCCTGGTAATCCCCTGAGCAGAGCCCCGCTGCTGTAGGGGTGAAAGTGGCGGACGGAGCCGTCCTTCTGGCCGTACAGGGAACCTGCAAGTTAACAGGATCTGACCCTAAAAAGGGATTAGTTTGCAGAGGAAAATCTGCTGCCCCAGGCTCTTGAAGCAGGTTGGCATTATCAGGTGACCAATCCTGAGTAGCCATAATATTCGAAGGAGGATGAGCAGGTGGAATAACCATCTCCTCCTCCAAAGGTGAAAGCGGAGGGTTGGAGGCCTCAGCCTGCTTCCTTGCTTTGGAAAATTTCTCTAAAGCCTTTAGACATCTTTCAGCGTCCCTATTCTCTGCTGAGGATGTCTTCCTGGGTGGGTCCTTCTGAGCCTTGCCCTGCCTAGGAGCCCCTTTAGCAGACCTATGCCTCTTGGAACCAGCCACTTTAGATGTGATTCCGGATGAGGTAGAGGCCTCATTCCCCTCAGATCTAGCTGATCTGGTTCTGTTGGCCATTTTGAATCGGTTTGAACTATGGATTACAAGGTCTCAGGTGGCAGAGTCTAAGGAAGCCCCTGACCCAGTGGATAACTAGATAGCCAGCCAAGTTGGGGACAAAGGGGTTCGATGCAGGACCAGTGGCCCTTCCACTCACCCCGTAGCGCACAGCTAGCAGGCAAGCGCTCAAGCTCCAAGCCTCTCAGGCACTCAGGAGATCTTATTCAAAATTCGGAGTATGGCCTGAATCAGGCAGGGACTCCAGTGCCGCCTTGATGATGGATGATCAGGTGGTGGCGGTCGTGCCGGCGCACCGGGGGGGCAGCGCACTCACCGCGGCACGATCTGAGCTAGTGGCACACGTGGTCGTTCAGGAGGTCGAAATGCCTTCAAAATGGCGCCTGCAAGGGGAGCGAACTCTCCCGGCGCCCAAGATTTCAAAATGGCGCCCGTAAGGGGGAGCGAACTTTCCCGGCACCGAAGGCTTCAAATTGGCGCCCACAAGGGGAGTGAACTCTCCCGGCGCCGAAAACGACGATCCACAGTCTTTGAAGTATGACCCGAGGCTCAGGCAGTGACTCCGGCTGCCTAAAGCTGTTTAGATGAGGTGGTGGCAGTTCTTGCTGGCAGGCCAGGGAAACCAGCACACACACCAGCAGCAGATGCAAATTAGCCGCTTGGCGGCAAGGAAGCCTCCCCACTATCGCCCGCTCCTTTCCCTTGAAGAAATTCAAGCTGCTGTTGAGAAATAACGAAAAAAAGGAGAGTCCAAGCAAAAATTGTCTGTTTTTCCTGTGATTGAGCTGAGAAAGATATAACACATCCCTCTAGGCTCGACTGAGTAGAAAAACTGGACTCAGTGGAGCAGAGGAGGCGTGGCCAGATCTTTCTCAACTCAGTCCCTGGGCAATCAAACAGAAATTAACCCATCCTTGGACTCTCCAAGCAGCGCACAGGAGAAATAATGATGCTTTCAAATCAATCTTACAATAAATGTTAATATCTTAAACAGCTTGAACATACTTTCCAAAATGCTTTACAGGGACAGGGTTGCTATTTTGGTGGAAAGTAGAAGGCAGAAGCATTATGCGTATTTTGCCTTGAATGAACAAAAAATAAAGGTGGTATATAAAAATCCAACAAATAAATGTCATGATGTGATTTACACTCTTGTGTCCAGTGTTGGGAACTACTTGTGACTGAAGCTGGGACACAAATATGAAAGGCCAAGATTTACACTGTGACCTCACAATGCACATATCCCCCTTATTTGTCTTTGCACAGGATTTTTATATTGATGGTGCAAGTTAGAAATTTAAAGGCTCTTACCCAAATTGTCCATATTCTTCTTCCTGGCACGGAGAACATGGTTCTGTCTTGATTGTTACCATTTCTCCCAAGCAATCCTTTAGTTTTTCAGTCATGTTCTATAAAAAAGGTAAAGGTAACAATGTAAATTTTCATTTTGAAACGTTTTTCTAAACAGATCTTGAAAGACATTGATTCTCCAGCTGATATGACATTAGATATCAGCATTCATAAAATCTGCTATTTAATTAACATTTTAATGCCAAAATGCAATACTGCTATTTCATCCACAATCAAAATTAAATACCAAGCCATCATCATCATATGAAAACCCCCGCACTTTTCATAATTTTTTTTGCCAGCGGCAGATAATGTCAGATAAATTACCCCTATTTTGGGGGGGGGGTATGTCTCCTAATTCTCCAGATATTGGTTGGAGATCAGCTACAAGCCAGTTTATTGATATTACCCTAAACTGGTTTCCCCAAATCTGATGTTTCAGAATTTTTGAACTACAACTCCTATTTCCTAAAAGACGATGCATGTGAAGTATCTGGAGAATTAGGAACTGGCCCAAGATATGCTAAGTCAGGCTAAGATTTCTCACATATAACTTTAGACAAGCTCATCAGAAAACCATGCAGATTCTCTTACGTTCTTACATACTTGAAATCTGCTGAAATATACAGTATATACTGATTATTTTGTTCCTCATACTAATCAGGTTGCTAATAATGAAAACATTTATTGATTCTAGGAAATGCAGCATTGCAATTTAAAAAAAAATTTAAAATACACTGCAGGATGCAGAATCAGTATTTTCCACACTGTATTTCAAGTTCTTTTAGTCTATAGTTATAGGAGATGACCAGGCTGAGCCTGAGGGAGGGGTCAAACGCATCATCAGTCACCCTCACAAGAGATCTAAGTCCATTCCACTGTGAATTCCTTATCTACCCCCAAATTGCTTTGACCGTTAGTAGTTCAGATACTTGTAGAGAAGTTAAGCTTGTCTTTATACCCATTTGAACTGCCTAGATCTCCTGATTTGCCTAGCACTTGATAACACTATTCTATTAGAATACAGACTTTTGAGCCACATTGCTACTTGAATATAACTTTACAAGAAAAATAATAAATCAGATTCTCTACTTCTTAGGACATAAGACAAAACCCACATTAAAATAATTGCAGTTAGTGTTCTATCAGGCACTCTATATTAGGTTTATATTTCACCAGGAGTAATAAAAACTACTTACCTGGGGCTACTGTTTCTACATTTTACAGCCCTCCCTGACTGTAAACTTATTTGTTTTTAAAAACATCCTCAAAAGCCAGGCACTACCCTCAAGCGGAAAAGAGCGCGAAAGCTCTCCTGGCAGTTGGTCACTCGAGCGCAGAGCTCCTGTGACAGCTGTCGATCGAATGGAAACGCCAGGCCGCTAAACCGCAATTCGAGCCAGAATGGGAAGGAGCAGGACTCCTAAAGGCCAATTAGGGGAGCCCCCCCAGATAGTTTGCGAGGCCCTCGGCTCGATGACAGGCTGGGAGAGCCTCAGCCCTCACAGCCCTCAACCCAGAAACTGCGATACCAGAGCAGTCAACTGGGGAGACTCACTGTGAAGAAAAATCTTTAGAATCCTGCGATGACAGGCTGGGAGAGCCCTCACAGCCCTCAACACAGGGACTGCGATGGTAGAGCAGTCAGCTGGGGAGAACTCACTGTGAAAGAAGGTTTGGAAATCTATTAGGCACTCGATGACAGGAGCAATCCTCAGAAGAATGGGAGCTATTTTACACGCGTCCTCTTCAGGCCAAGGACTGAGTCAAAGAGGGGGAAGTGAGGCAGGACACGACAGATATTCAGTTGTCAGACTCAGTCCTCATTGGCTGAAGGGACGGTGTCATCCCATTCTCCCATTCTTGGAGGTTAGCTCCACCTACTATGGAGAATTATACAGATATTAGATTATGTGTATAACTGATGATATATTTTAACTCAGGTTTTGCTTTTGATGGATGGTATTTATTGTAGTTTTCTTTTCATAATAAACCTTGTTGTTGCCTGTCTAAAAAACTTCGTGTTGAAACATAAGACTAAAAATGTATTTTAATTATTGACGTTACCTAGCTTCTTAAGACCTATACAAACACTTCTCAAAAGTTTTACATGTATTTTTGTCTTACTTGCATGGATATTAAAGAATTGATATTGAAAGCAGACCTAAATTTGCCTTTTTAGATTATGTTTTAAAATATTTTATTTTATTATATTTTCATACTGCTTCCCATGTCAGTTTCTGAAAAGCATACACAAACAATAACTATTGAAATACAACATTAAAATTGCAGTACATTGACAATTAATTAATGTAAACACTTTTTTATTTAAAAAGTGGATGAGAAATAAGGCCTCAAAGGTGCCTAAAATGTACAAGCAGATGCTATTTTGTCTTTTAAAAACATTCCTCTCACAGTAATGGTATCTGCATCAAAAAGGATCAAGAATAAAACACAAATTCCCTGCCCAGTTTTGCTATTTTATGCAGGTTTCATATCAATTTTTTGGTAACTTTTTATATTACCTTTAGCAGCATGGGAGCCACTACAGCTCCTGATGTCTGATTTCTTGCAAGCTTTTAACACTTTCATTATACAACTGACATTTTTCAGGGCTTGCAAATCTGTCTACATGGTTGAAACACTTTTAGCTCATCTTCTCTAGTCTAAATATTTCCATAATATTCAATCTGCAAAAAATGAAAAATAAAACCAGAGTTATGCATTGGATTCTTGAATGCCTTTATTCTTAGGGCTGCTTCTCTTCCATACAGCAAGAGAAGATTGCAGGGTTTGAATTCCTTAGGAACATAACACTGAACGCAGTACAATTTTAAAAACTGCACTATACCAGAAAGGAAGATTCTGTGAATTACGATAATTCATCATCTTATATTTGGGAGGAGGGGGGTCTTGTTTCCATTACTGACTTTTTTGTGAAGTCACATCAAGCTTCTTAAAGACTTAATCTTTCTTTCAGGTCAATATATTTATTGCACACATAAAAAGCACCCTAAACAAACATTTTAGTAGCTCCTTTAGGTCAAAGACGTTTGCAGAGGCTCTTAGAATACAACAACACCACTTAGCCTTAAAGCTCTTAGCCTTAATCTTAAGGCTGCCTTTTTCACTTTGCCCAAAATCTTTATGCCCCTCTTAATTTATTCAAGGTCATGGACAGTCAACACTCCTTTTTTGTTCCCCAGAAATCATATCTGATCAGTTAATTCAAACTATTTGATATGTTACTTCTACTCTGAGATGAGATTAAGAGAAAGACATGTAATGTAAACTCCAAATGTACTGCCCTCCCCTCAAAAAAAATCAAGGGAAGGAAATTCTGGTTTCATCTACCTTGATCATCATTCCCACCCAATGATGGGATCTTTTTTCTTCATAATCCTGGTACTATCCTTTGCAGTATTTCTTATCTATTTCTTGTCTCTTTCTGACATGTGATGTACTGGCTACACTACTTGAGTGACTGTACATTTCAACTTTGGAATAATGCTAGTATGAGTCCAATTTTAAAATAGGCTAAACTATACAGCATAGAATGTACACAGAAATATGCATCCTGTTAGGCTGTTGTGTATGGGAGGAGCAGTTGGCAATTGAGAGGTTAGTACGAGCCATAATACAAACATTTATTGAAAGACTGACTTTCTTAGGAAGAAACGCAATGTAAAACCAAAAATTGGGCTGAGATGGGAATAAACATTCCCAACTACTATACTGTATGTGAGGGGTCCTCAGTGCACTGATATTAACTGGTAGTTTGGGTAATGAAACCTATGCAAGAAAACAACCAAGCTCAGAAAGCACCAAGGACCCCTCATTTCAACCCTACAAATATTCTCCTCTATCTGTATTATATGTACAAAATGTGAATGCAGGTACTTTACAAAAACTTTGCAGTAAAGTCACAGGGCTAGGAAATATTTACTTAGTAATGCTTTATGGCATTTGTAAAAGAGAATAACATGCAATTAAAAAGATAGTTGGTAATGACTGATCATCAAGTTTTCAGAACTATTCTCAACGTATCTGACATGTCATGTACTGACTACACTACTTGATTGACTGTACATTTCAACCTTGGAATAACATAAACTAGTATCTCTAAGAATGGTTAATAAATAATCTATAAAGCTAAATTTTATTCAAAAATTAAACAAACTGTAGAAAGATGAAATTTCACACAGAACACATATTTTCCAAGAATATTAGAATGTTAGAAAAATACTTTTTAAAAAAAGAATACTTTCTTAATTTATGATGATATTGCTTTCAGACTGGATGGATTTCCAGTAGCAGCCAGAAAAATCTGTTCTTCTGATACAAGACGGCAACAACACAAGAAAATAAAAATATTGCAGACATACAAACGCACAAATATGTGTGCAATACAAATAATGTTGATGCTGTTACTAGGTCCCTTAATGTGACCAACATGGTGTGTAAGCATAACTGACCTATTCAAAGTAGCCCAGACAGGAAGGCAAAACCATAAGTATTAGCACTACCTTTACTGTGGAGTTACACTAATAGAATTCTCCCTTCCCTGCATTTCAGACAACTTAGGCACCTTCTGTATCCCCATTCATTTTGGACAAAGATTTCATTTATTAGACTATTGTCTAGGCTGTGTCTCTTCTTCCTCTCTCTCTCAAGGTTAATCTCACAATCCATTACAGCTATGTTGTTTTAATTCGTGTGTATTCACTGCTGAAATGCCTTATATTAATAATAATAGCCATTCAAGGTTAATTCAATTATAATTACATATTGAAACTTATGTGTCATTCCAATCAAAGCAGAACTCTGAGCAGCTTATATTCATGAAAAAATATTGGTACTGTATTCAATACAACATGAAAACAAACCAACACTCAAAGAACAACAACATACAAAAATCCACAATAGAAGTACCTCTCATAACAAATCTGTTTGCAAGGCTCTCTGGTTCTAAAGGCTTTCTGAAGAACAAATCCTGAAATATTCCTTAAGAGGAGAGGGAGAGGGAGAGGGAGAGGGAGAGGGAGAGGGAGAG
>QLTV01001682.1:5799532-5829662 GCA_003457575.1 Thermophis baileyi
AGAGAGAGAGACCATTTTTCCTGATCTTATTTGGCAGAAGGCAATCCCATGGATACCCAGATCTAAATCATATAAGATTTTAAGAGTGAACAACCAGTGTGAATTTGAAAAGAAACTGGTAACCAGTGGAGTTTTCAAAGTGGAGCTTTTTTACATGAACAAACATGGAGTCTCCTATTACTACTTCAAATATTACATTCAGTACTGGCTGACTCTTCTGGGTGAACTTTAAAGGTAGTCCCTTTTACATTGCATTGTGTATAGTTCAGAGAAGAAGTGACTAAAGCATGGGTATGTTATGAGCAGAGCCTTCCAATCCATTAAAGATCATTCCTGATGCATTAGGTGTAGTTGCATAACGGTCTTCTAGCCAAAACAGCCATCAGCTGTTCAAGCAGAAACTATGAATCCAATATGATATCCAAATTACATAACAAATTATGAAACAATTCTGTACTTTATTCAAAATCAAAGATGGAATATTCTTGGTATAGGAGTACTTCTGAACCTATAGCCACTCTGTCTTGTTGGAATTAAACCTGAGCCTGTTCACCCTCATTCAGACCCTCCTACAGGTAGTTCTCAACTTACAACCATTTGTTTAACAACTGTTCGAAGTTACGGTGGCACTGAGAAAAGTTACTTATGACCAGTTCTTACACTTATGACCACTACAGCGTTGCCGCAGTCCCATGATCAAAATTTCGGCACTTGGCAATCGGCATGTATTTACAATGGTTGCAGCATCTGAGGTCATGTGATCTCCATTTACAACTTTCCCTTGGCAGCTTCCCAGAACAAAGTCAATGAAGGAGACAGATTTGCTTAACAACCCTGTGATTCAATTAATACTTGCAGTGATTTGCTTAATGATCATGTCAAAAAGTTATAAAATTGGGTGCAATTCAGTTAGCAACCCCAACGCTTAGCAACAGACGTTACAGTCCCAATTGTGGTTGTACGTTGAGGACTACAAGTATTACATTAGGTGTTAAGCCTGGGGTTGATTTATGAATCACTAATTTATATCTCAACATCTATATTCCTCCCTGGTTCACATTTAAAATGTTAATATCATAATGCTGTAAATGTCAATCCCAAAGAACCAAGAACAATAGGTAGAGTTACTTCAGAACAGTTCTTTATTGTTGTTTACCTACAAACAGAAAACTTGCCAGGCTAAGGCAATTATCTGCATATACTCTGTGAACTGTTAGAGAGGAACTCTTTTAATCCTCTTTCTGCTGACCAAACTTTCCAAGATCCACTGTCTCTTTACCTTCTGGGAAAGTAGTCCCTCCCTCCAGCAACTCTGAACTACATTCCATCATAGTAAAAAAGCATATTATGTGAACTATTCATTATTTTCCTTTGGTCCAATTTTGTTTTGCCATTGTTGCATGTATTAGTTTACGCTTTAATAGTAAAAATAAATATTCAATAAAATTGTCTGAATGTCTACTGAGAGCATCACCTCTATTAATAATAATTAAGAGCCTTTTGATAATTAAAACAAACAGAGACTATTGGAGTTGGGGGTGTTAATGATGTGAATAAATAAAATATTTTTTGTGCAAGCTATTACAATTCACAGTTTACTTCATCAGACACATGGAGAGAGAGAGGGAGGGAGGGAGGGAGAGGGAGAGGGATAGAGAGAGAGAGAGAGAGAGAGAGAGTTGTGGGGAGGAAGAGGGGAAGAAATAGTTTAAAAAAGAAATAAAAGACAATGTGGCTTACCTATAAACAAAACAGCAGTTGTGTTTGATATAGACATTTTCCTCCCATGTAGTTAACATATATAGTTAGATAAGAAATTGTAGTCTTTCCTCAATCTCTGAAAAATATTTTATCTTCATGAATTCTAACCTTACTGCTTTGCATTGAAATCAGTCTTTGTAATTCCTGGTCTGTTCACTAATCTTTTGCTAATTCCACCAGGCATGCTAAATGTCAACATTCATCATTCTAAATTTCCCCAAAGAGTACACAAAGTTAGATATATTATGCACATTTCAATATAGAAAAAAGCTGGTAAAAACAAAGGACTTTATGACTGGAATATTTCTTCTATAAACTCCTTCTCATTTACTCACTCATGGCTTTAAAGTTTTAAATAATAAAAAAATTAATAGGTTTTCTCTTGAGCTCTCACAGTACTGCATATAATAAATATAGAACTTTGGTAATTATCAGCAACTGAGAGAAAAAGAGATTGGAAAGAAAGAAATGTTATGACTGGATTTGAAGCAAAAGTATTTTATCTTGGTAGAGTAATTCATTAATTAAAGTATTTTAATTCTGTTTTTGGACTGATTAGTGGTGGGGAACAGAACTTGAAGGAAAACCTTTCTAGCTGCCCTTAGAAGCTGGGCATATAGTATTCACATAAATTAGAATTTTTCATGTACTTTGGTCCTAAGCCATTTAGGCATTTAATACACAAAACTAGCCCCTTGAAAATACAAAATTAGTTTCTGGAAACCAACTAATAACCAGTGCAACTAAAAACTATGCTATCCTTTAGTCAGTCAAAACCCTAAGTGCAATATTTTAGACCAAACTGTAACTTCAAAAGTATCTATAAAGCATAGAGTGCTTTACCATAATCTATAATACCAAGAAGATGGGTCACTCTGGGAACATTATTAGGCTATACAGAAATGGTTACAATCAGTCAAAGTTGAAAGAATGTCTCTGGTGCCAAAGCTCACATCTATGCATCAAATAGCAAAGCCATGTTGAGAACCATTCTTAAATCTAAATATAGAGCGAGTTCTATATCAGCCTTACTATTTTTTAAGAGTAGTTCTTTCACAATCAGATTTCATTTTGTCTTATTAAATCTCATTCAAATCAGACATCTATAGACATACCAGCTGTAGCTGGAATGAGATTTACAGCTGTGCATCATCTGCATACTGATGACATTCCATATTATACTCCATGATAACATCTTCAAATTCGTTATGTAAATATTAAACAGGATAGGATTAGTTACATCAAATGACACCGATCAGGGCTGCTAACAAATAAGTATCTGAGCCTCTTAAAATGATGCTCCTGCTGACCTATATGATCAATCATATTGAAAGTTCCAATAAAACTAACATGGATGCATTCACATCTAATATCTAATTCTCTGTACACATCTATTAAACAAAGTGGCCGTGGCCATTTTGGTACTGAACCAAGGTTTGAATCCTGACTGAAGTAAATCCAGATGAACCTTTTCTCAGGCATTATGATACCACCATGGACTTTATGGTTTTACCCAGGAAAAAGCAGATTAGAGACAAGAATAATTATCCAAGCTGTTGGGATCTAAAGGGGTCTTTTTCAGCTCTCTTCATGTAGAGTGGAATATCTCTGCTATTAAAGATTATTTTTTGCATTCTATCAATTCACTCCCTCACCTTTAGAGGTCCAAAAGTTGTGGCTAAATAGTTAAGACACATGCAATCCTTGATAAAACAATATGTGCATCTGAGAGTTTAGTGCTATCTAACTTTAGTTAACAGCACTTATGCATCTATGCATGATAGAGAGTAGTTTTAATGTAGGGGCAAATTGTCCCCCAAGCTTCTTGCTCACTTAACTGCGCAATCCTGCCTATGAAGTTCATTTGTAAGGAATTATTTCAAGATGTTAATAGAAGGTGCTGTTTTTACACTTTCAAAAATCCTATCTCATTCAGGTTTGGTGCATCCGAGAATTACACATTGTTTCTTTAATAAGTATTAAAGATAATAGGATAAAAAGGCTATTAAAATATTGCATTGATTTTGGCCATATCTTCATTTGTGGTTATTCTTACTTGTTGCAAAACGTTAACGTAAATTTTCCAACCTTGCTATAATTTTTAGTACAGAGTATGCATGCACGTTTATTTTTATTTTATTTTTTAGTTTCCCATCTATTTATAAAAAATAATAATAGTGTAAATATCTTGTGGGCAAATGCCCAGCACTCTGCATACTCTTTAAAGGGAAAAAAAATCAGTGTATCAAAAGGTATGCTGTAATTTATCTAATGAAGATAGTATCCAATACTTGGATTACATTTCCATGGAGATGGTGACTGATACTATCTCCTAAGGTATGCAAACGATTGGTAGCCCAGAGCATAACAGGGATAAAAAGCAATGTTGACTGCAAATAAGCACTATGTACAGTGCCAAGATCCTTTCTCATGTTTTGTGATCGTATTTATAGAAGCTTCATCGTATCACAGAGGATATTAGCAAAACAGCCACTTGTGGGTATACTTTCCTAGTGTTAATCACGGTTAAACCGAGCCTGGAATAAGGTAAGAAGACAGACAAGGATTCAAATTCCCCACTACTCTTGCCAGTTGCTTTGGAAACATTCTACTTCCCATTTGTATTTACTGTCCATGGAATTAGAAGACAGTGTCTGTTAAGATTGCTGGGAATTTCCAGTCCTGCCACTTCTACACAAAGAAGTGCTGCATCCCTCCTTTCAATATTCTTACTGTGTAGACCACTTTGGGGACTCTTAAACATTCTTTTAAAGAACTATTAAGAGTCTTCTCTAGTTTTTACTTTTGCCACATATTTTTATACAAGAGGTATGGAATCCTTTCCGTATCAAGGACTGCATCAAGCCTTATGTAGGAATCTATAATATCAAAATATCAAGATTAGTTAAAATTAAAGAACTGTGTTTTATTGACACAACAATTACAATTTGCCAATTATTTGAGCATTGCAAGAACAGCTCTTGTGAACCAGAGATTATGCAGTCTGTATAATCTTCCGCAAAAGCTTTAAAATGTCTTTATATATTAAAGATGTCACTGATAAGGTCTGGCGGAATAGAATAGAAAATGTGATTTCAAATTAGTTTTGGAATTCTAACTACTTCTAATAATAGAAAAATGACTATATTTTTCATTACATTTGAAAACAAAAGCAAAAACACGATGTACAGTTTTATTTTTTCTTATCAATATTAAAATAGTGCCTGCTAGTAGTGTATTATATAATAATGTCTTAAATCTAAAATGTATCTTCTTCTAGGATTGTGCTGCTTTAAGGAGCTGCAGTGAAAGGAATAGTCCATGCATTCCAAAACAACTTTTTGCCTTTAAATCCAAAATGCTGCATTAAGCCTATTTCACATCATTTTATGCTAGTCTGTTCCAACCTGATGCTCTCTAGCTGTATACATTCATTTAGCACACATTACCAGTCAGTGAAATAATCTCAACACTGACTAGGGTTATTCTTTGTTTGGCCTATAGTGTTGTGAAAGATGTCTTTTTCCTTCAGTTGTGCAAATTAAAAAGTGAGTTAACTCACTAACATCACTCACAAGTTATGAGGGTTGTATGAACAGTTATTGTCTCCAATTACAACTTGAAGTATCATTTTATGAAATATGGAAAATGAAGTCCAATACAGCTGGAGATATTCAGGTTGCAAAAGACCATATACCAAAGAACTTTACCATTCCATAAAACCACAATGTCCTGCCCTTGCTAATTCCCCATGATCAAGTATCCAAGGAACAGAAAGACTAAACAAAATGCAGTTGGTGCAACTGTCTTTATTAAATGCCTAATCTGAAAACCCTGACAGTTTTGAGAGGCAGTCTCACTTCTACATTTAGTTACCAGATCACCTGAATACCAGAAGATATTCAAATATTTCATATTAGAACTAGCAGCTGTCATCTGAATTCCAGGATGTATCTTAAACATTCTGAAAGAGAAACCCAAGACTTACTTAGTGCTAGATGGTGTACAGAAGTATGGTATCAAAAGGTATGGGAGAAGAAAAAATATTCAGATTGGAGAGAAAAGTTAGTTTTATAGAGACTTGGACTACACATACAGCAATGCACATATCATAGGATATTTTAATAAAGTGTCTTTCAATTACATATTCTAGCAGTCCCGGCCTTTGAAAAGCCATCTTAATGTAATAAAAATGCTACTATTTTTTTTAGAGGACCTCCCTGATCTAAATTGTTGTGAAAAGGGCATTATGTACTCAACAGCATTTAGGAGACATAGGACGCTGTGGGGCTTATGGAATAATAAATTCATTCAGTACATGGCTTTTCTCTATCTGGGAATCTCTAGATACGTTAACCTTCATTTTCCTGAATTCATACAATTATAGGAGTTGCAGAATCTAGGCATGACTCTTCCCTTAATGACTAATCATAGAAATAAGGTAATAGTGGTTCAATGTCTATGGAGATTCTCAGTCATTTAGGTCATGGCTGTCCCAAAGGTGCTTTTTCAAAAGGCAACTGGACTTTCTTTGGTTTTCCTTGAAGATGTTTCGCTTCTCATCCAAGAAGCTTCTTCAGTTCTGAGGAGGAACTGAAGAAGCTTCTTGGATGAGAAGCGAAACATCTTCAAGGAAAAACAAAATCCAGTTACCTTTTGACAAAGCACCTTTGGTAATAGTGGGTTCATAAAGTTTTGGATACATTAATCAGGTTTCACTTTTTTTATTGTAGGCAACTTAAAATATACATTTTTTAAAAAAAATAGCTTAAGGACTTTTAAAGGTACTGCTAACACCTAATTCCACTAGCTTGAAATGCTTCAAAATGTTCCCATCGATAGTAAATTCCAAAATTTAATGTTCTGGAAACAAGAGCAGCTATGTTAGCTTCATGCTGGTACTGGAATTTCCTCTCACTGATTGCAATAAGAGGGAATATTTTAACAAAGAAAAAAAAATCAGGGGAAAAATACCTTGGCACTCAATAATGCAATTACTAAAACTGCAAGACAGCATCTTTGTGCCTACATAGGATGGCTCTTTTCTTGATGAGAAATTATCTGCCTTTATTTCAAGGTTATGTAGACTTGATCTTAATATGGCTTATAGCTAATATGCCACTCGTACTTCATTTTATTTGTTTTATACACAATTCATAACATGCAATATACAGGACTGAAAGATTGAAGCCCTGAAATAAAGACGCAAATACTGTAGCAGCATCAGCCTAGTCTACTTCTTCAAGGTTGTATTTATAATGAATGGAAAGGAACATCTAAATAATAGGGTAGTTTATTTACTAATAAGGAGCTCAATAATGATAATGTTCAGGCAATAGGATGGCCGGTTGGCTTTTAAAAAGACAGCAAGAAAGAATAACATAAACAGATCCACACTAGATCAGACAAGAGATCCATCTGGTCCATATTCATTCCCAAAATGATTTCTTGCAAGCAAAAAAGGAGATATTATCACCCTCTAGTTCATGTTTCTTAAAAGTCTTAAAAGGCATGCTACCTGTTATGTTAGAAATTAAGCCACCATAACAAGGAAGCATTAACAGCTTTATCTATCATGGATTGACTCCTCCTTTTTAAAACCCATTTAAGTTTGTAGCTCTCGCTGTATCTAAATGACAAAGTTTAACCACAAGCTCTTCTTGCTTTATCAGTCATTACTTTCCGACCATCCACTCTGGATGACCCAAGGTTTTAGTTAAGTGAAGAACATACGTTTCTACATAATGAATAGTTTTGTGCTCAAACTAAACCAAACTAAACCAAGACCCAAAGTATCGTTTTTTCCTGCCTTTGGTATCGTTTCTGTCTTTCAGTCATTTTTGTGACTTCGATCATCACGCCTCTTCTCCAGTTCTACGCCGTAGTAACCTGAACGATGCACGGCATTTCTGACATTGGCAGCTTTATTTTCCGTTCCTGCAATTGGCCAACACGGCATTTGCCAGTCTCCTGGACTATACATTCCTGAACGGTAGCAGAGAATTCTGCTCACGCCAATCGTATCTTTTAGTCCAAACCACCTCTGCCTCATCGCCTAGCGAACGGCCTATAGGAGGGACCACTGCACAGTCCTTGACCCTTTTTGCACGGAATCCAAAATCCACTTTCTGCACGGAGTCTAAAATCAGTTGACGCAGCAGCCAACTTCACTTTCTCGGGTGGGACATTGCTCCTCGGGAAGTAGAGCAAAAGAAGCCCCGCCCTCGACTTCGGACGCCTCCTCCTCCTCCTCCCGCGGCGCTTCCAAAGTCACCCAGTTGCTTTGGGACCCCGCCCACATGTTCCCTCTGGGAGCGCTCGCTGGCTTCCTCGGCCGCCCATTGGAGCGCGTCCGCGTCACTCACCGGACGTAGTGTAACAGGGAGAGGGGAGGGAGAGGAGAGGCAAGGCAGGAGAGGAGCAGAGGAGACGGTGGCAGCAGCGGCAGGAGGGGAGGAAGGGGCCGGGCTGCGCCGAGCTCAGCGCTCGTCCCAGAAGGGGAAGAGGGAAAAATCGAGGCGGCTACTTACCTGCCTGGCCGCGCCCTCCGCCGCCGCTGCTGGGCGAGGACTGCAGAGCAAGCCCCTCTACCGTAGCCACGGCCCCCAGACGGCCTCCCGCCCGCAACGGCCCCCAGACCCCGAGCCAGCACTCGCCCAGGCTGCCTTCCCCCACCGCCCCGCCTGCTCTCCGCAGCCATTTTCGTCGCCACCTTGGCTACCGAAGGGCTGACTCACCTCGGCACTGCGGGGCCCTGGCTCGTCGTCCGGGGGCAGCTCAGCTCTTCTGGCGACCACCCGCTCTGCCACCCCCGTCTTCTTATGCCTCCTCCTCCTCCTCCTGCGGCGCCGGCCCGGCCAGTCCAGCCTGGCTCGCTAGTCCCAGGCGAGGACGGGTCCCGGGTCCGGGCCGGGCGCGGTGGCAGAGGAGGAGGCGGCAGCTGCGGCGGCTCCCTCCCTCCCGGCCGTGACCACCATCTTATTAGCACAGGAAATGACATGGCGAACGGAAGAGAGGGGCGTTCGGGGGCTGAGCCCGGGGACCCCCCGAACCCGGAGGAGGAGGGGAAGCAGCGGGGCTGGCGGGCGGGCGGCTTCCAGGCCCAGCCTCGGCGGCAAGGGAGTCGACCCCCCCTCCCCAAATGCTCCGCCTCGGCCCCTCTTTTTCCACTGGCTCCTTCTCCAGGAAGCCCCACGCCCCCGCTTTTCTCCCCGCCATTCTCGGGTTTCTCCCGCGGCGGCAGAGAAAGCATCAGACCCAGAAATAGCGCAGCGTCCGCAGCAAAATGCTAGCGCACCGGCAACCTATCCCCGGGTTTTGTGTTTTAAAAAAATCCAATATTCTGATTTTTCTGCCTCTCTCACAAACTTATGCATTGGTGACCGCTGGGCACGTCTAGGCTTTCTTGGGGAGGGGTGCACTTCATCCCGTGCGCCTTTACTTGGAAGCAAATCTTAACGGCGCTCGCTTTCCAGGAAGGCGATCCCGGTTTGTTTTCGGCCTTTACCTGCCGACTTTGAGAATCCGGAGTTCCGGTTTATTTTCTCCCTCCCGTTTTGATTTGAAACTTGAGCTGGAGTGCACGGCCCGAAGGATCAAACGACTGGCATTTCAGCACAAAAGATACTCCTAGAAGTAATTCCCCGTGCATCTAGTTGGCTGTGACTCTCAAGGAAAGTTGCAGTTAACTCATGTTTGCGTGGGAGTGCTAATAAGGCTCTATATAAATAAATATACGCGAGGTCTGATATGATGCTGGGGTCAGGCTATGCAACAGCCAGCAGAGAGGAGTAAGTAGTATTCAGGATTTGGCATACTGAATAAAGCAAATTTTGTCCTAGTATTTCCTGATGTGGGAAGCCCCTACACTGACAAGGCATCTACCAGAATTGCCAGAAAACTCTTACATACTCGATATTAACTCAATACTGTACTGAGTTAATGGGCCAATGTATTGTTCTGCTAAGTTCATGCAGCAGAGTTGGGAGGGACCTTGGAGGTGTTCTAGTCCAACCCCCTGCTCAGGCAAGAAACCCTATACCTATACCATTTCAGACAAATGTTTGTCCAATATCTTCTTAAAAACCTCCAGTGTTGCAGGATTCACAACTTACAAGTTGTTCCACTGATTAATTGTTCTGTCAGGAAATTTCTCCTGTGTTGCTTCTCTCCTTGATTAAGTTTCCATCCATTGCTGCTTGTCCTGCCCTCAGGTGCTTTGAAGAATAGCTTGACTCCCTCTTTGTGGCAACCCCTGAGCTTTTGGATAATTCATACAGCATGATGATGAATATGTATAAATTACCCTCTTAGTGGTTAACGTTATGCTGTGTGGCAATGAATATATACTTGCATCATGATCAATTTATTAAAGATTACATTTCTTCTTAAGATATCTGAGTTAAGACAGAATTATCCTAAGTTTACACATCAAATTGGACACATAAACTGTCAAGTATATTGGGGAGAGTGTTATAATCCTATCTGTTTTATAATCTAATTTACAAGAAAAGTCTGTCCATATTGAGAAGAAGGCATCATTCAGTCTAAAATACATTCCAGAATCCTGTTACCTCTTACTGTACTATTCTGCATATCTGGTGGATTTGCAGTACTAATTTTAAATTACAGTACTATATTAGAAGTAAATACTGTTGAGTTTGTGTCATGATGCTCTATTAGATATAAGGAGAGGAAAAATATTCATGTTTGCACACTTCATAATTTACAGTTATGTTGAACATTCTTTGATTTCCAAATCAACACATTGAATCTTCTATGTGTTTTCATTGGAACTTACTCTTAAGTTGAATGTGCAGAGGTCACTAGTTTTTTTTCCTGATGTTCACTTTTTCCTTTTCAGCTCTCCCGTTTGAGACAAGGTAACCAAAACAGCAAACAGAATTATAGATGAAGTCACTGATTGTAGAATATTTGTCTTTTTGAACACTTTGCTTATAATTTCCCATACTAATGTCCTTTTCATATGTGGAGCATATTGTTTTCATTTACAGTGCACACTTCCTTTTTCATTGTGCTCCCAAAATTTCTGAGCTAGCTCCAGTTAGATTAAAAAAAAAACACTTTCTATAAGCAAAACAGCACAATTCATTGATGCAGAATCAAATCTACAACAGTAATAAGTTCAATAAAATCACTAATGACCGTATCGTTTCAGGCTAAAGTCTAGATCAAATTCTCAAATTTTTAACTTGCACAGGATGTTGCAATAACAAATATGTCCTCAGTGTTCATCAGTAAAACTCTGGCTGATCTTGTTACAATTTTTTATAACCTTTGCTCTTTATAATAACAGTTTGGTAACTGGATTTAAGTACAGTATGTTTTTTTCTAAAGAACCCAGAAGAAATAAATACAGTTTTTTATCCCTTGATGTTTCATTCTTCCCATTCATTTTCTCTGTAAAGTTATTGGGTGAGGTGATAAAAAAAAAAAGGTTTGATTTCCAGTACTGTATTTTGTTTTCAAAGTGTGATCTTTGGGTAGCAGAGACCTGAGATCTCTGAGGTGTTAGAATTTATTCCTTACTTATTCTGTTATATATGTAAACTAAGCCATCTCTCTAACATTTTATTAACATCTAAGCCAAATGAAACATGCTCCTAATGTGGTTCAAAAAATATTTTTAATCTATGTATGTGTGCGAATTTTGAAGGTTTGAACCACATAGCAATGTAATCATTTTAATGCTTTTGTATATCTAGAGCTTGGTACAGGTAGATTTGTGATAGATTTTGAAGTTAGAATAGTGTTTCCCAACTTACTATCTTCCAGATGTGTTGGATATACAGGTAATTCTCGTGACTCTGGGATAGTGGATAACATTAAAAAGTCAAATATTACTAAATATTATTTCAATTATCACTGAAAGTTTACAAGGATGTACTATGTGTACTCCATGTAAACTAAAATATAATGTATTTTATGGATACATAAAAACAATTTAAATAGTCACAATAACATTTTATTGACTATGTAGAGGGAAAAATAGGAAGCACAGTTACTACTTGGACGTGACCTTGCAACATAATTGAAAAGCTAAAAATTCTATTGTTGACAATTACTGTACAAGCCCCACCCCACTACCAAAAAGCTGATTTGAATGAAAGTAGGCTTTTCAACCACATGGCAAATATTTGCTACTTTTTATTTTAGATTAGTAAAATGGGTGTTTTCCTTCTTGATGCCTTCAAGTCGAGAGTGGGGGGCGGGGGAGAGAAAGACAGACCCACCCACCCAAAGTCACCCAGCTGGTTGCGTGCTTAAGGAAGGACTAACAGTCTTCTCATTCCCCAGTCCTTTTTATAAAAGTATGAAACTAATATAGCTTCACTAGTTTTAGTGGAATTTTACTGGAATTTTGAATTCAACAATGATTGTTTATAAATGTTAAGTTTATTTTAGGATTAAAATAGTAACCATCTTACTTACCAGTCATCCAGGTAATACAAATACAATTCAGTATGTAGTTTAATGATTCTGTCCTCGGCTTCAGTTCTTTACCATGCCAAAAGTATGTGGGTGTTTTTGTGTATTTGCCTTTGTCAAGACATTTTGTAATGCATCTTCATACCTGGAAAAGAATACTTATGCAATATTTGCCTCTGCCTCTCCTTGTTTCTTCCAACCTCTTCAACTCCTTGGTAACCCATTTCCAAATTCCATGGAGTTACATTCAATTTACTAATCATTGTGTATATCTCCCTTCTCCACTTCCCAGTTCTGTTAAGTGTTCCACTTTAAAATTCTCTACTGGATTCTTGGGCTTCTGATTAAAATCTTTCCATTCATATCACACCCAAGGATTCTGAAGACTTTTGTTTATAATCAGTGCATTCAGGCATTCCTGATAAATAATCAGTTTCCAAAGGGCAGATAAATAGATGGGATGTAGAAAATAAAAAATTCTGTTCAGCTTTTATTCTAGTTTGTTAGTCCCCTAACTCAATATAGAAGAAGGATCATTTATTGGTCAGTAATATACAGTTAATTCATTGGAATGGTCATGAAATGCTTTCTATGTAACTTAATGCAACATATTACTGTAATATAAATATCAGAATAGTAAAAAAGAAATGCATACAATATAGTACCTGTTTGGATATACATTAAGCCCTAAGACCATAGACTTAGATAATGACATGATGTGACCATCTAGAAAAAAACAAGTGTGAATTAAGCCATGGTTTTACCATGAAGTACAAATTCAGCCATTTATTCTATAGTATATATAATTCAAAGGTGAATCTGAATACAATTTTTATTTATTTTTCTATGGGATGGAATAATACCATTTTCAGTGTATGTTTGGACTATCTTGATTAACTGAATTTGTGAGAACCTATTAACTCTCTAAATTGTGATCATCTACTGTATATAATTTGGTATGCAGTAGTGGAAGCATCTAAAGACTGCAATCCTGCATACTGTAATCTTGATAAATTGTCTTGGACTGAATTTTAGCTTTAGCTTACTTTCCATTGGAACACTCTTATGTAAATCTCATAGTAATGAGTGAAAACATAGAAAAAGCTTAATATCCATTAAAATTTGGCAGTTAACATGCAGTCTATTTTAAACTCTTAGTATATATTAGGTCTTTATGCTCTCATTTTTTAAAAGAAATAATCTCGTCTCTGATCATCTACAGGTGAAACTCAAAAAATTAGAATATCGTGCAAAAGTTCATTTATTACAGTAATGCAACTGAAAAGGTGAAACAAATATATGAGATAGACTCATTACATGCAAAGCAAGATAGTTCAAGCCATGATGTGTCATAATTGCGATGATTATGGCGTACAGCTCATGAAAACACCAAATCCACAATCTCAGAAAATTAGAATATTACATGCAATCAATAAAACAAGGATGGTACATAGAACAATATCGGACCTCTGAACCGTATAAGCATGCATATGTCCTCAGTACTTGGTTTGGGGCCCTTTTGCAGCAATTCCTGCCTCAATGCGGCGTGGCATCGAAGCTATCAGCCTGTGGCACTGCTGAGGTGTTATGGAAGACCAGGATGCTTCAATAGCGGCCTTCAGCTCTACTGCATTGTTCGGTCTCATGTCTCTCATCTTTCTCTTGGCAACCCCCCCAAATCAACACAGACTGTGGAAACTTCACACTGGACTTCAAGCATCTTGCAGTGTGTGCCTCTCCATTCTTCCTCCATACTCTGGGTCCTTGGTTTCCAAATGAGATGCAGAAGTTGCTCTCATCAGAAAAGAGGACTTTGGACCACTGAGCAACAGACAAGGTCTGCTTTTCTTTAGCCCAGGTAAGACGCTCCTGACGTTTGTTGTTCAGGAGCGGCTTGACAAGAGGAATACGACATTTGAAGCCCTTGTCCAGGATCCGTCTGTGTGTGGTGGCTCTTGATGCACTGACTCCAGCCTCAGTCCACTCCTTGTGAAAGTCCCCAACACTTTTGAATGGCCTTTTCCTGTCAATCCTCTCCAGGCTGCGGTCATCCCTGCTGCTTGTGCACCTTTTTCTTCCACACTTTTCCCTTTCACATAACTTTCTATTAATGTGCTTTGATACAGCACTTTGGGAACATCCAACTTCTTTTGCAATTACCTTTTGAGGCTTTCCCTCCTTATGGACGGTGTCAATGATGGTTTTCTGCAAGTCAGGTCAGCAGTCTTTCCCATGATTGTGATTCCTACTGCACCAGACTGAGAGACCATTTAAAGGCTCAGGAACCATTTGCAGGTGTTCTGGCTTAATTAGCTGATTAGTGTGGGACACTTTGAGCCTAGAATATTGCACCTTTTCACAATATTCTAATTTTCTGAGATTGTGGATTTGGGGTTTTCATGAGCTGTAAGCCATAATCATCACAATTATGACACATCACGGCTTGAACTATCTTGCTTTGCATGTAATGAGTCTATCTCATATATTTGTTCCACCTTTTCATTACTTTTATTACTGAAATAAATGACTTTTATTACTGAAATAAATGAACTTTTGCACGATATTCTAATTTTTCGAGTTTCACCTGTACTTTAATAATCTCAGCAAGAAACATAAAAGCTTAATAATTGGCCTTAAACTGTTGGCAATCTAAATAGCCAAGAAAATTAATTGACACACTGTGGATTAAGTTAAATCAAACAATACCCTTAGTATGACTCATTTTGATCCATTATCAATTCTGCTGCAGCATAAACTAAACTATTAGAAGTTAATTTTTATTTCTTATATGCCATTGCTGGAACACAGATTTAAATTTAAAAAAAAAGTTAATTAGCAATTCAGGACAGATTTGGTAAGGAAAAAATGTTAAAAATGCATCTATAGTCATTGTTTATGCCAGTAATGCTTTATTTGATGTTTATTCATCCATTTACAAACTAGCTAATAAAATACAACATCTGGTGAGCTATTGTAACTACATATGTGTTGCTAATATATGAGATATGATGCAACATTAATATCTAATACTTTAAGTTAACACGAAACCAGTTATTTAAACTGCATCTCTTTGCATTAATCTGCACAATGCCATCCAAATGAAAGGATTAAGTCTAAGAGGATTTGTCTTCAGTTTTTCTTACTAAAATATGCTAGTAGAAGATGCAAGATTTTCAGAATATTCTGAAATCTTGTTAAGAGCATAGCAAAAGTAACTAAACTTAGGTCATGAAAGTACTTGTATAGAAGCACATCTGTACTAGTGTACATTGCACAGTTTTCCCTGTCCTGTCCATATACTGTACCTTACTTCATTTACTGACTTTAGGAACACAAATGCCAAACTTTTAGTATTGCTTATCTTGCATAAAAGTTGTAGACTTTTGTTAGCCATAGAATAAAAGATTGCAGGGAAGAGTAGTTCTGGAGTACAACATAGGTAATTATTGGAAAACATAAATTGTCACATTCGATGAGCTTTCTGTGTAAAATATTCCCCTGGTGTTAAGATTTCCCACTAAATGCCCAGAGACGATTTCCAGTAGTTCTTTGTTATGTCCCTATCCCAGATCACTATGTTTGACCACCCTTGAGTCTAGGCTGTTGAGGAAAGTAAGATTTGGATCCTGAAGCTTCTTGAAGTTCCCTCCTAGTTCTATTGATTTTGGATTGAAGGCCCTTTTCCTTTTTTGAATTTATCTTGCATCCTGTTGACCTTGTGCTTTTCAGATGTACACGTATAACTGAGCCAATGGTTTTTTCACTCCACCCCATTTGATGCTTCTCCTTTTCTGCACTTGATCTATACTTCTCTTTCATGGTTGCGTCTCCTTTCAGGCTATCTCCCTTGGAGAACTTCACTGTTTGGGCTGGATGCAGCTTGCAACAGAATCACATTTCAGCAGATGATGATGATGATGATGTGCTTGCTGAGGCTTTCTTACAACATTTGATTGACATGTTGCAAGGATTTAGGCAAGGGTACAGTATGAATATTAATATATTTAACTGAGTGAAAGTTGATTTTTTTTCTTGCAAATAATTTATTTTTAAAATAGAATTATATTGGGTAACAAAATGATAGTACAAGCAGATGAACTGTTCTCATTTTCATTTTGAGGACAAGATCATCTTAAATTCAAGATTGTTTTCCTTTGGAGAGAGACAGTAGGTGCTAGACCCATGGCAGTCAAGCTCAAAGAGACATAATTAGTTTATTTTATATCATTTATATCCTCCTCAATTGGACAAAACTTGGGTAGCTCATATAGAACTTTAAAACAATAAATATAGCCCAATAATTAACATTTGAGACTTGTAAAAAGTATTAAAACTGATTGTGTGATTGATATTTTGCAAAGAATCAAATTTAAATTTAAATATAATAATTTTGATATTCATGTTTTTCTTACATATTCATTAAGTTCCAATTTTTTAACTTGTATCAATGCTTGTTCTTGGCTGTCATTTACATAATCAGCCAATGCATGCTTTTCTTCATTGACAGTTCGTTTGACTTGAACTAAACCTCTGCCTCCATTTGTGCAGGACAGGTACGATCTATCAATATCGCTGTAGGGATGTAATGCGTAGTAAGTAGACATGAATGTTCTTATTTTTTGTTCACAGCTTTCCAATTCTGATTTGTCGAATGGTCTTTTGAGCTCAATACAAATGGTCCTCAATAACTTTAATTGGGACTGGACTTTCCATTGCTAAATGAAGCAGTCATTAGATGAAACATCACATTACCTCACTATTAAGTGGGAGTAGTTCCAGTAGTCACAATTCTGGTTGTTAGGCGAGGACTATGCTGTCATTCGGTGAGGGTCTCACATGTCTCGTGTCCTGCAAAAACTGATGGCCCCATCCCACTGCTTCCTCTCCATCTGGGCCTGGCAAATTCCCTTTGGCAAACAAGGCTCTGTTGCCCTGCCAGGCTTGCCTATCTCTCCATCATTGCCCTTTTGGCTGTCCTGCACTCAACCACCACCACCTATCCCTGCTGCCCCAAAATGACCTTTGCCATCTTGCTATTGCTGAAGCATGCTTAACCTAGGAAACTGTTGTACCTTTGTGTTAATTCCACAAAGCCTCCGCAATGCCTTACTACAGACACTCCTTGGATATCACCAATTTAGCGCATATGAAGGGTTCCAACATCAAAATGAAAATTAAGAAAAAACACATTCTTGACACATTTTATGTTGCATTTTAATCAAGAGACAATCCGGTCAGTAATAATTCAAGATTATTTAGAGGCTGAAATTGCTTTCCAAGAAACAGATACTATTGAGAATGTAAATTTACTCATCATTTGAACTAAATATTTAATTTGAATCATATCAAAGACTTTTCCTGCATCCAGCAATGCAAATACTACAGATTCACACTTATCGGTATACTAAGCTATTACAACAAATGAGAATCTAACATTATCTGAGGTTTGCCACCCCTTGATAAAACAAGATTATGCTGGATGAATTGTGGATAATATTTTCCCCCATTTTGTCTAGAGGCAACTCTGTGCGACTTACAAACATAGATTTTTTTTCCCCCTTTCCATTTTAGGAATGCAGCTATATCCTTCCACTGCGTAATCAAAATTTCTGGAACATTTATTTCATTTGCAAAAATCATGCTTATGTTTACTGGATATATCAATATTTGCAGAATATCTATAAAGAGAAAATGGATTTTATTACAATCACTATGAGGTTATCATTATATTTCTTATTACTGATATTATCTTGCTGTGTCTTAAAGAAGAAGACAATAATGTCATAGGTTTTTCCCAGTGCATTTGCTTCATTATTTTCAAGAATATTCTGTATCTGATGCATAATCGATTAACTATGATCTATAATCCTATTTTGACAATCATACCAACAGACTAATCTGGATGAAAACTACAGTCTGTCTCCAGGAACAGGGGCAACCTTTGGCTTTCTATCAGCTGGAGAGTCCCAGGTGATGCCACTAAAAGAGACAGGGCTGATTTTTTAAAAAAATCTAATGTTTCTTTTGTGATAGACGTAGGACTGGAGGTTCGCATGTTGTCCATAGGTTCCTGGTCACTCACTCCAGTTTATCTGTTTATTTATTTATATTTAATTAAGGGTTTTACCATATGTTAAAGAAAAAACTAAAGAAAAGAATAAGGTGCAAGGAAAAAAAACTAAAGTTATAAAATAAAATGACTTCCAACTTTCTCTTTAACAGATAATTATCGTATTTTTGGACTATAAGACGCACCGGTGTATAAGACGCACCAAGATTTCGAAGAGGTAAGTAAGAAAAAAAAAGTTTTTGCCCTCTCCCAGCCCCCAGGAGCACTCTGCAGACCTCCCAAACCCTCTGCCCACCCCGTTTTTGCAAAAAACCGGGCCATTTTTTGCCCATTTTTTGCAAAAACAGCGTTTTTGCCCTCTCCCAGGAGCACTCTGCAGACCTCCCAAACCCTCTGCCCACCCCATTTTTGCAAAAAACGGGCTGTTTTTTGCCCATTTTTCGCAAAAATTGTGTTTTTGCCCTCCCCCAGCCCCCAGGAGCACTCTGCAGACTTCCCAAACCTTCTGCGCACCCGTTTTTGGGCGGGACGGGGCTTTGGGAGGCCAAAAATGGCTGTATTCAGTGTATAAGATGCACCAACATTTCCACCCTCTTTTAGGGAGGAAAAAAGTGCATCTTATACTCTGAAAAATACGGTACAATCTTAAAATCATCCTTCTCTCTTAGATGTTATACAAATTCCTTCAGCCCCTCGCTCAATCCACATATTTTTTTAGTCCTCAAATCTATAAATCATATCATTTTTTTTCTTGCAGCAAAAATCCATGTAAGGTTTCCTTTACAGAAAAATGTTGTCTTTTCACTGTGGGAATTTTATTATTCTTCCATCTGCTCACCCTAGTCTATCTGAAGGTGTGGACACTTGAAAATTGAAGCAACTTTTCTGTCAGGTTTGTGGACTGACCATTCTGAGCTATCATTGCAGTAGTAGTAGCATACGAGTAACTTAACAATTCAACATGATGTAATTAGAAGATATATACCATATTTTTCGGAGTATAAGACGCTCTGGGGGTATAACCTTAGTTTTTGGGGAGGAAAAAAAAAAAAGAAAATTCTGCCTTTGCCTACCAGCATCCATCGGTATTCATCTGACTAGCGTCCTTAGCAAACAGCCTGGTCAGCTTCAGCACATTAGCCTGATTCACCACGAGCAGCTGATAGGCGGGTGGATCGGCCTCCCAGAATACCACCAATCAGCTGTTCCCAGAGGTGAACTTTAGCAACAGGTTCGCTGGTTGTGAGCGCGCACACGCGCGCTAGCTATGCTCGCAAGCTCCTTGTTGGGGCAGATAACCAGCTTCAAAAATGCAGCTGATCGTCATAGGGCGCTCCAGTGAGTACAGGAGGCGAAGCGCGGAACCTGTCCGACAAGGCAGCAGCTGTTCCAGGTTGCCATTTTGGCCTCTGCGCCTTGCTTTTTCACCCTTCAAAAGCTCCGTTTGGGAGGGGCTGCCTTTGCAGCCTCCAAAAGCTCCGTTTTGGGGGCAATGGTCTGTGGCCTGGAACAGGTATGAAACGCGATGCGCGGAGGCCGAAGGGTGGGGAACGGTGGGTGGGCGGGGCTACATTCAGTGTATAAGACGCACCCAAATTTTCACCCTCTTTTAGGGGGGGAAGTGCATCTTATACTCCGAAAAATAAGGTAGGTCATGAAATTGTATATAAATTAGTTTCTAGTAATTCACTCAATTACCTGGGTTTTATTCCTAGCTATTCTGAGATTCATAACAATCTTGTATTTCACTATTTAAAACAAGATAGACCAAGTGATGCAGCAAAATAGTATGTAGTAGCCATTCATGCAGTATAAGCCTTTGCATGTCAATTTGAAATCAAATTTTTTTCAGTGGAATTTTCTCTTGAGTGTGCATTGGTCTAAATCCTTAACTGGAATGTCCTAGTCATATATATAATTTATACATAGGCACATACATACTCACAGACACATACATACCCAATTCCAAACCGTAGACATTACGTAACTATCAACTGTATATGTCCCTGAAAATCAGCATTGATATATTCATATTAATTTCTTTATGACATACTGTCTTTGCGGTTCACTCAAAAAATGAAAATTTATTTATTTTTTCCTAAGTAAACTCTTAAATTGATCATAATAGTTTTTTTCTTTTTCAATTCCTGTTGTATTATAATTTTATTGAGAGAAGAAGGAAGTAGGGGAGGGACCATAAACATTTTAATTATATTGTTGCACTTCTGTTTGTTTATTTTTAGACCATATAATTCAGCAGCGGTCTCACTCTTTCCAGGGACAACACCTAGAAGAGTAAACATGGGGATTATTTTATTTATTTATTAAAAAAAATTGCCGCCCATCCACCATGAGGTGGATGGGCGGCAATTAAAAGCGGTAAAACCATTTTATATAGAACAATATATAATAACAATAAAAATACAAATTATGATTAAAACATGGGAAGGAAGTGAGGAGAATGTGCCAGGGGTGGGGAGGGGGAATCTACTATCAGTCCATCAACAACCTCCAGTGGGATACTCCCCCACTGGGGCCCCAGGCCAACTGGCAGAGTCAGGGCTTATAGAAGATCAGGCGGGTGGGAGCCAATCACACACGAGGAGCAAGATGTTCCAAAAGGTCAGCACAATGGCAGAGAAAGCTTTTATCTTTAACCCCGCCAGTTGGAATTCCTTAACCCACAGGATCTGCATCATGCCTTCTCTGCCAGCATGGCTGAGGCGGGCCTGTCCTCCTAGGGTGGTTTTTTTTATAGATTTTTGCAGAATATTTCACTTTAAGAATTTACTGATTTGGTTTTCTTGAACATGGATTCTCTTATAGAGTTAGGGATTGTTTCTTTATTTTTCCGACTTACAAGCAAAGATCACATGTACAGATCCTTAGATTGGTCAAATGGGTTGGATCACCAATTCTGCCTTGCTAAAGAGGCTTTTTTTATCTTGAATTTTACAGTAACACTGGTCAGTTTTTTAAATGGCTTTCCAGCAGAGGGCACAATAGACCTTTAACTGAAGATAGGGCCTCTCTTCAAAACTGTTCTTATTCTTAATAACTTTTGCATTTGGACAGTTGTAAAGGCTGAGATCTTGTATGAAACCACTCTTGAAAAGAAGACATCAGCAATTATGGTGATAAGCTTTTCCAAGAGCCATTTCAGAACATTGGGTTCCTAAAGATAGGAGGTGAATCCTAGAAATATAACTTGAGTTCTATCATCCATTTATAGTCATCAGGGAATTCTTCCTTGCATTCAAGTGAAGTGGAATCCGATTAAAAATTACATCAATTGAAAACATTTTTGCTCTTCCTTTTATTACCTTCATGATCATATGAGCATTTTATCTGTCTCCATTAGCTCATTATAACTCTGGCTGACTAGTAAAAGCTTATGAATAATGGAGGGGTTATAGGAAGAAGGTGCCAGACCTCTTATCCATATTCAATCAAGGGCTCCAGTTTCAGCAATCAGAGTTCTATGTTACCATCCATAATTTTGCCTGCTAGGGGAAAAATATCCAATCCATACTCTGAGGACATGATCTGGAGTGTTAGAAATAGTCTAATCATCCTATGTTGCCCTAAAATAATTCCATCTGACAAGCTCCCTGATTCCAGAGTAAGATTTAAAAGAACAGAGGAAAAATATTCTGAGCAGATTACAGCATCTCTTTTCTGAAGCTAAGTGGAGTTGGGCCTAAGCAGTTGGATTGGAAACATCTAGAGCAGGGGTGTCAAACTGGCGGCCCGCGGGCTGGATGCATCACGTGCAGGCCACGCCCACCTCAGCTCTGCGAAGGAAAAAAAGTCGTGATATGTCATGTGACGGTAACATGACACCACGAGTTTGACACCTGTGATCTAGAGAGTAACAGCAATGTACTCTACTAAGATGGGAGGTCTCCAGGAGCTCCAGACTAGGCTGGAAAGTTTAAAAAGTCCTAGGAGAGTGCAGTAGCAAGCTATTACTACAGTAATGCTATCAAGAATATATCTAAAAAGACACTAGGATTTGAATGTAGTCTGATATTGGTTTCATCCCTCTATATTCTATTTATCTCTCTATACTTTATTACTATTCTACTAATAGAATGAAAAGGCATTATATGAATGAAATTATTATAACAGGATTGCTGGGATCTGGCAGCTAATTATAATGTTTTCCTAGTATATCTAAGGAAGGGGTTACAGTGCACACATATGCACATACAGAGGATTTTACGAATCAAAAGATTAAAAGAGGGAGGCATGACTTTTTGATCTAGTAAGTAATGAAATATGCACAAAGCTATTAGTAGAGACAAAAAAGGATTAGTTAACAGAATGTGTGTCTGTGTGTGTATGTTGTGGAATACCGTACATATATATATACAAACATCAGCATATATATATACATAAAACTCAGAGCCCAAATGGGGTGCTTGGAACAGTGTTTATGGGCAAGAAAATGAGACACAGACATACATTATGATTTCTTTTAAAAAAGAAACCAATTGAAATAGCAAGCAAGGATGAATAAAGTAATAACAATTGAAAACATGTAAGAAATTATGCCATTTTGTTTGTGTGCAATGCAGGTGATGCATGTTCAAAAATGGTGGGGCTTTGATTGCCAACTCATACATGCCATTTTGTTGACTCTCCCTACAGTACTGCAGGCTACTTCAGCTGACTGCTAGCTGCAGTTCGGCAGTTCAAATCTCACCGGCTCAAGGTTGACTCAGCCTTCCATCCTTCCGAGGTGGGTAAAATGAGGACCCAGATTGTTGGAGGCAATATGCTGACTCTGTGAACTGCTTAGAGAGGGCTGTAAAGTACTGTAAAGCGGTATATAAGTGCTATTGCTATTGCTATTACAGATCCCCCCTCCCCAAAGCATCCTTGACAGATGGGTATTCAGCCTCTGCTTTAACATATCTGGTAACTGGTTCCTCTATTAAACTGCTTTTTTTTTTTGTCTTAACATTTAGTTAGCCTCTCTGTAATTTAAATTCTACACTCTGGGGCAATGGAGTTTTATTTATTTTCATTTATTTAAAGCTTAAATGTTTTATGACTGACATCCTTTGGCAAATTTGAAGAGTGTGATTATGTTCCCTCTCAGTTTTCCTTTCTTGTGGTTAAACATTTCTAAATACTTCAATTTTATCTTCACAACATTTGGGTTTTAGTATCCAGATCATCTGTGTTGCTGTTCATTTTTCAATCTGACCCTGTCTTAATATTTTTAAAATTGGGATACCCAGAACTGGACACAGAACTAAAATTGCAGTTAAACCAATAGAAAATAAAGTAGAACAATCGTTTAGTACAATTAGGTGAAAGATCCTTCTGGTCCAGAAAACATCTACCTCCCTCCAACTGCTTTTTGTTTCAGCAGTTTATGAAATTTATAATTAAGAATACATACATATACATATTCTTAACTATTCACCCTGATGAAATACACACACACACACACACACACACACACACACACACACACACACACACACACCCTAGAAATACAGTCAGATTCTTCATTCAATTGACTTGGGAAGCAGAAGTAGTCCAAGATTTCTATATACTGAGGATGCCACTGACCTTGATGATCAGAGGAGGACCTGATACATGACCTTATGGATTTCACCAACTTGCTGTTACTTATAAGCAGGACTTTTCAGTAGTAGCACCTGCTCTGAGTGGGAAGAGTAGATCAACCAGGAACCACTTCCCACTGACATTTACAGAGGCAATTATTATGATATATTTCAGTTGCTCAGCTTTTTCCACAGATATTCATGGTGCGGATGCTATGTATGAATGCTTTAAAAAAAATTAATGAAGATTTTAATTGCAATAGTAAAAACAAATACAAAGTAAAGTTGGAGAAAGGAAAAATAGAATAAAAAGTTCAAGAAAGGGAAAGAAAAAAATATATTTAAAGTGACTTCCTATCTTCATCACAACAGCTATAAAGAAATTTGGTAACTCTTCACTTAATATAAGACTACAAACAAATAGTCCTCCTTTACATAATCCATCACTTGTCTATATGCAAATCCATAAATCATCAACTTTTCAGTCCTAGTGTCAGTTAAAAAAAAGCCATAAAGGGTTACCACAGCTTTATAGAAATGTCTTATTTTAATCTTGGTCAAACAAACCAACTTTATATTCTTTCCTTTTATTTCTAATCGGCTTGACCTTTAATTTATTCAGATGTCATAGGATTTGGTCTCTCTTCAATTTCAGCCATTGAGGCTTTAGCAAACCTCAGCTACTATAGGTCTAAGATTTCTTGTTAATCTCATTCTATTTAAAAATATTCAAACTTTTAGCAAGGCATAGCTGGCAAAGATATTATAGTAGAAGTAAAGTCCCAAGTACAGTGGAATTTTTTTTCTATTGTGCATGCATCAATTGGTGACGACTGAAATTCTATGCATACTACCATTGCCTAGGAGTAAGCCTCACTGAATTGAACACATTTTCTCTGTAATAATATATGTTTGAACTCCATCCAGTGCACTCTTAATTTTTACATTGAGAAGCATTCAACATAGTATTCAAGGCATGCAATAAATACACTTGCCTGATTTTTATTTCAAAGAATATACCTGAATGGAACTTGAAACAAAGAAGAAAAAAGACACTGCATCTCTTTGATGAATGAACAATTAAGGCCTTGCTTTTTTTTCAAAGCACTGCTGGAAGTTTAACCATACCTCTTCTTTCAAGCCTACTGCAAATAGGTAATTATATCTACAAGTCTTCAGGTTTTTTTTAGGATATCTGTAAAATGAGACATCAGATGGCTAGGCAACCTGCAGTGCATTAGTTCAATAGAAAGAAAAGGTTATTTTCAGAATTACTGTTTTTTCACTTTTGCAGTTACTGCTGCTACTAATTATATATATACTGGGGAAAGTAGCCCATCTAAGTACAGAATTTGGTCAATTCTGTAAATGCCTAAGATTATGTGTATGCAGCATGACCACCGTAACTGGCTGCCGTAAATAGCCATCTTTTCTAACATAGAGAGAAATGGTGTCTGAGGTTTGATGGCTGGGAGTGAAAAAAACATACCTATGTGGAAATGTGGGTTGCTGTTGTCTCTTGTAATATAGGCAATTATTGAAATATATTATCTGATCTTTGTTTCAGAAGGGAGTGGTAGACTGAGGAAAAAGCCCATTCCTGTTAAAATAAAAATGAATTCAGGTGGCAACACTGAAAAGACATTTATTTTCTATGTTAAACAGAATATATTGTATGTCTCTGCTAAAAATCAAGAGAAGCTAGCTGAGATAATGGCAATATGTAGAGACTCCTATACATTTGCTCCTTTGCATTACATTTATTATACTTTGCATTACATAGGAATTGCTGTTGTCATATCACTCTCATTATTGTATTTCTGATTGCTGCATTGGTTAGAGATAGAATTGGAACAACTGATTGACTTTTGTATATTGATGGATGATTTAAGTCATGAATCAATGTCATCTTAAAAAGCATATCATATATTGTAGCTGTAACATAAAAAAATTACTCAGGAATTTACTTATCAGTTTTTATCTCATACTTATCAGTACGAGATAGGCTTTTATCTCTGATTTAATCCATAAACCTTCTTAACATGGCACCAACTTATCTTGATGGGAGTTTATTCAGCTTAAACATTTGTAATATCACTGTGTGTCTGCACTTTAGGAATTCCAGCCTTGATGAGGGATTTGAATAGCTTCTTGGCTGTACCTAACTAACAGAGTAACATTATTTTGTATTTATATCTCAGAATATATTTAATGTAAGTTGGCTATTCAATCATTGCTGGAGGCATAACCTGGGGGCAATTTTCAGAATACTTATATGATGTATGCTTGCCTTACCATTACTCCCTTTGAACTGAAATTTGTAAGATTATTAATGAAGTGTAATTGTAGTTATATATGAAAAATCCATATGGTCTCTTAGACTACATTTGTAACTTACTTACACATATAGTCTCCTCAGCTACATTTGTAACTTTAAATCCTAGTGGTACTTATGGTCTCAGCTCCTTTTTTTAGCCTGTCGTTTTCCTTCCCTACAAAATAGCTGAAACTCCACATGATTACCCATCTTTTTTTTTGAGGAAGGAAAGATCCAGAACTGTAATGTCAGGCTACTATATTCTTTTTTAAAAAAAATCAAAGAAAGTGGGTACATTTTAAAAAAAAACCTGAAGCAACAAATCTGAACATTCCAGCTCTACCCACTTTACATCACTGCTGCCTGTTGAATGCGATTTCCACCATCACATTTCCTATCCCTGACTAAGTACATGCAGTTTATCAACAAGTAAATAAATTTCTGTATGAATCATAACGTGTGGCTACCATACATGGATGTACTGTAATTACCTCCAATTGCTTGAGAAAGGCAGGATTTTTTTTGAAGTCAACAAATCTTTTGAGATTATATCCTCAGTTTCAGAATTCTGATACAGAATGGCAATAGGCTTGTGTGTAGCCTTTTTAGTTGTTTTCAGACTTGATAGATGGAAAGGTATTGAGAATATAACTTTTTGTCCCATTAATTTGGTTCATAAATCATGATCCAATCTTCTTTTGTTGAGAAACATAAATATTGACAGGAGGTGACCATTACATTTGCCATTTTTTATAACCTGTTAACCTTCAGCAACTGATGTTCTGCAATTGAGTTTGATTATAACTCCTGTTATTCCTAGCCAGCATGCAAAAAACTCATTAAGTACAACCCTTTTCAAATTATTTCTTTTCTTCTGTCCCTGATGTCTTCCTTAGCCATCGTGTGGATATATTATGTTGCCTTGCTTCATTTTCTGCCTCTCCCCAGCTAGAGAAGTTTGGCAATTTATGCTACCTTTTCTAGGAAGTACAAAATAACTAACCTCCCACTCCTAAAAATGACAACATTATCCTACTCACATCCATGGATTTTATTCATGTCAGTATAACGGATTCAGTTAAAAAAAAAGATATAGGACATATTACACCTCCGAGGCATCTCCTTTTACATGGATAAAGAGAATATTACCCAAAGATTGTCAACTGTAATAACTATTATTTGATTATCTATATATATAAAAGTGAAAACCACTCACACATTAATCACGAAATCTCCAGAACCGTAAAGCCTACAAACTTGAAATTTGCCACGTATGTTCCTCTTGGCTTCTAGGTGCTCACTAAGAAAGGATTTTTCGAAATGACCATCGGAGCATGAGTATTTCTTATATTACTATTAACAAGCTCTGATGCTAAAGAGTTCTCCTCCTCCTCCCCACCAGAAAAGAAATCTGATCCAAATGCAAAACACAAGCAGAGGAGTTTCAGTTTCGCTTTTGCTTTTGCTTTTGCTTTCACAGCAGCAAGCAGCTTTACTACAGAACAGTTGAGCTAAGCCACACCCAGGCTCCTTCCTGTCTCCTTCTTGCTCACACAGCAAATACAGTTTGAGTTTCCAAACACCCCTTAACTCTCTCTCACACTAACAGGACGCTAGCCAGATGAATACCGATGGATGCTGGTAGGCAGAGACAGATTTATTTTCCCTTATTTTCCTCCTCAGTTCAGACGAATCTGTTCCTTCTACTGTAACACCAGTTAAAGGGAAAAGAGGCAAAAAACGGAGGAAAAGATTTACAGATGCGATTAGGAAAACACAAGTAAGGGAAGCTGCCTGTTTCTCCCATGGCTAGTTCTATGTGGCATGCTCCAGAGTCACCTGACAGCCTGGTCATCTTCCAGCCAGAGAGCAAAACCAGGAATGTTGTTTACAGGGAGGTCCTGAGCAATTCATCTGAGGGACGAATTGAAAGTCTATACTATGTAAATAATGTCTTCATCTGTAACAGAAACTTAGCTTACCATCTGTAACGAAATAATACAGTCCCTTTTTTAACTACTCATTAATTTTAAAGCTTTAAGTGTCAATTTATCAAGCCCCATCAGATAGTTTCGTAGCAAAGCACGGGTATCGGCTAGTAAAGTATAAAACAGAATTATAAAACTTTAATACAAGGATTGTCATTGAACTGTGGTGTTTACTTCCATATAGGAAAGTATAAGAATGCACTGTTAAAGCATTTATGCCCCTAACTTACAAAGGAACATAATGAACTGAAGGGTTGTTGTTTTTTTTCATTTTGTTCAATTGTGTCCAGTTCTTGGAGACTGCTAGGACAAGTCACTGCAATTTTCATGAAAAGGTTTTTTAGAAGTGGTTTGCCATTGTTTACTTTTTAGGACTGAGAGAAAGTGACTGGCCCAAGATCACCCAGCTGGTTTCATACCCAAGGCAGGACTAGAACTCATGGTTTCCTGGTTTCTAGCCTTATACTTTAAGTACTGCACTAAAATGGCTCCCAAAATTGAAGTCAGGCTACGTTAAATGCAGCATCTTGGTCTACAAGATAACATTGTGAGATTGCATTGGGTGGCTGGACTCAGAAAGCTTAAAATGCCACTGAAACATATATACCTTCTAAAAATATATATATGCTGTAATTGTGACACTAAAATCATTATGAAACCCTAGATACATATGCAGTGCATTCAATAAAAGTATCACTATATCTACATTTTTAGATGTCCTGTAATTTCAGAACACTATCTCTGATCAGCAAAACCTGCAGAATTTAATCTACATTAAAGGCTAACCTTACGTCATGCTTGCCCTATAAATATTTTCAGAACTACAAATCCCAGCATTTCCCAATGGTAAGCCTGTTGCCTAGGCTAGCTGGAATTCTTTGGAAACTGGAGTTGCCACACATCTGGAGAGCATTAGGATCGGAAGGCTGCCATAAGATCATTAAACATATATTTATACAAAAGACTTAGAGGTAAATGCTTCCTTACTGTGTAAAGACAACGTGTATTGCATTCCTTATGGGATGCCGCTCATTAATTACTTGTGTTAATTACTTATATAAGCCCCACAGCTGCATGTATTAAAGAGGCTAATCAACATGCTGGAACAGAAATCTGCCCACAAGTGCCATGAGGTGAACTCAGCCAATGCAACTAGACACGTTTTTCACTCTGGGGAAGACTGAGTGAACTGGATAACAAAACAAAAATATACAGTAAAAGAACCCGGCTGGATCAAAGCAAAGGATTTTCTAGTCCAGCATCCCTTTTTATGGAATTGCCTTTGAGAAGCTCACACATTGGCAACAATCCTTTTCCATCATTGTTCTGCAGAAGGATATATCTGAAACGGTAACTTTGAGGGCAGTGAATTATTATTTAATTTGTCAGTGAACAAAGAGGGTGGCATTATGAGAGAGAGAGAGAAAAGAATTCTGTCTATCTACTTTGTCTACAACATGCAGAATGTTATTTTTGTAAAAAAACAAAACAAAAAAACATAGCCCTAAAATGGTATAAAATCATACCTAAATATTCTGGATTTGCACCATTTAAGCCTTTTCCTTAATCACTAAACGTTAGACTTGGACCAATGATACTTGCATTTTGGCAAAGGTACTTGTTTTTTTCTTAAGCAATAAGTACTGAATGAAAGAACATCTTGAGATATACATGCAAGTTACTAATAGCATTCCATAAAAATGTATAATTAAATAAATCAAACCCAAATTCTCACATTTTAAATATTTTTTTATTAAAATAGAATTTTACAAAGAGTTAAAAACACTGAAACATAGAAGAAGAAATAGAAAAGGAAATATATATATATATATATAAAAGCCAAATACCACTCACTCATCACGCTGCTTCTCAAACTACAAAAAGCAATTGCTGCACAGGAAAAAAAAAAGGTGCACATTAATTTGTGCCGCAACTTTACTGGTCTCCCTGCAGAGGCATGATA
>QLTV01001682.1:5838895-5867738 GCA_003457575.1 Thermophis baileyi
AAATAACAGTCCGAATCATACACGTTCTATCAGTCAGTATTCAGAAGTACAGCAGTCTTCTTACCAGCCTTTCTTTGTCTTAATCAGCAAACAAAGATTCTCTACTATCACAGATAGCTAGCTACACACAGAGCTTACTTTCAGACACGAAGTCACTCAGCAATGAATCAGCAAGAGAGAGAGAACTAACCATGTTCTCTAGCTCCCTCTTATGGCCGTTACTGCCAGTCAGAATACAACAATACATTTAAAGCCATATTACATATATATATTAAACAGTGATTTGTGGCTTGTTTATATTAACCAACCCAACCGTTTGGACAGAGTCCTAACAGGTAGTTTGTTTTTCCTGCTTTTGGGAGTTATTAGTGGTACATATAGTTTAATGACTCTTTTGACTTCAAGTAAGAAAATGTTATAATGGTCTTCGGCAGTAATACAGCCAGTGAATAGTGTTTGCCAATCAAGAGATGAGAGGTCAGTGTTTATGAGATCATAGTTGGCTTTTTTAAAATTGTAACTGGGGATCCCATCATTATGATAATTTTTGTAAGGGTGTATGTTGAGACAAAAGTCTATCATGCTATGATCACTGCTGGAAAAAGGTTCTTTTATTTGTAATCCATAAATTGAGTTTGAACTGTTGCAGAAGATGAGATCAAGGCAGTTGTTGAGTCTAGTTGAGTTGTTGGTTACTAGTTGATCCAGACCCAGATTAGTTACAGTATTGTACAGGGTTGAATATATAGGTTCTGTTGTGCATTCGTTAAGGGACCATTTAATAAGAGGTAGATTTAGATCACCAAGAAAGATGAGAGGGTATGGGCCGGAGGCTGCCCACGTTAAAAGTGAGGTTAACTTATTCGCATGTTCGATGTCGTAGTCTGGGGCTCTGTAACATAGTAGAAATCGTAAGGTGGTGTTTAAAAATAGCTCACAGATGATGGTCTCAGGTAGAGCAAGTTCGTGTGTAACTTGGATGTTTTTTAGATTTAGGGACTTTTTGTAAAAGATAGCAACACTGCCTCCTCTTTGGAGTTCACGATCAGACCGGTAAACATGTTTATTTAAAAGTATTTTATTTATTTATTTATTTAAAAGTTTGTTTGTTTGTTTGTTTGTTTATTCATTTATTCATTTATTCATTTATTCATTTATTTATTTATTTATTTATTTATTTATTTATTTATTTATTTATTTAAATAGTATTTTATTTATTTATTTAAAAGTTCCCAAGGGAGAGGAAAGAAAAGAAATAGGGTAGAAAACAAAGTAGGCAAATAATATAAAGCTTTGTATCTGCACTTTTTCATATATATTAGTACAAAAATATAAAGAATTGCAAAGTTTGTAATATTATCAAATGTTGCCTTCCCCAAATGGAGATCAAATCATAATAAGCATTGACCGGGGGGGGGGGAAATCATTATATAATATGTCACCTCAGAACCTAATAAAAGCTACTCTTTTTTTTTTTTGAACAATTTGAAAACCAAATATATAGTTCTCCTGAGCTTATCAAGACCACAATCACACTTGTACCTCAAAGGTTGTTAATAAACCAAAAAAGAAAAGAAAAAAAGAACATTCTTACAGAGAACGATGTTGAAAGTCAAAGCCTACTGAGGTTCCCAGAGCCAGGAGAAAGATGGGAAATCAAAATTAAATACTATGATCAACAATAGGGTTGGAAAAATGGGGTTTGAAGATGGCATGAAGTCTTCAGACTCTGCCCTACTGTTATAGAATGTTGTTCCTGGGCTCCCAGGATCTTAACAAGCCTTGATTCCCTCCATCCTTCTCTGTGTGATTGGTTCCAGTTCTGCTTTGCTCCTACTTCCTGCTAAAAATGTGGCACAGCTCTCAGTACTCTAGATCTTTTTCCAACACATTTATTAACTGAATTAATATCTGAATCAACACATTTATTAACTGAATTTAAAGTTTTGGTTTTAACCATTCTCTTGTTTTCTGTTTACTTGTTTGAAATCCATACCTTAAGTCTACTGTATCTAAGGTTTTCCCAATCACTTAGACTGTTTTAGCTACATATATGTATACATATACGTATTCATATGTATACATTTATGTATACATATACACATACACATACAGAATAACAGAGTTGGAAGGGACCTGGGTGGTCTTCTAGTCCAACCCCCTGCTCAAGCACAAGACCCTGTGCCATTTCAGAAAAATAACTCTTCTTAAAAACCTCCAGTGATGGAGCACCCACAACTTCTGAAGGCAAACCGTTCCAACTGGTTAATTGTTCTCATTGTCAGGAAATTCCTCCTTAGTTGTAGGTTGCTTCTCTCATTGATTAGTTTCCATCCTTTGCTTCTTGTTCTGCCTTCAGGTGCTTTGGCGAATACACACACACACACACACACACACACACACACACACACACACAAGTTTACAAAAACTTACTTTGTAAGTTAAAGGGACTTTCTTTGTTTAATTTGTTCATTAAAATGTTTATCTTCTGTATAATTACAAAATTAAATAATTAAAACTCAAAACATGGCAGAAACATTGTCTTTTGTTTATTTTGAATTCTGAAGAAATGCCTCATTTCATTTTTATGACTCAAAGATGAATAAGTAACTGATGTGGGCTATAAGGTGGGATGCAAAACAAAAGAGCCTTATGGTTTCCTATACATTGGAAAAGAGAAGTATGAAAAAGATAAATAGAAATCCTCTCTATGACCACATTAATGAACATCAGAGAAAGGCAATGCTATGCAAAAAAGAAAGATGCCATGTGCAGGAAGCCATAATAACGCTGATAGAGAACAATCAACAGATTCATAACTAGATGATGGAGATGATGTTCCTAGCCCCATATGCTATGTACTGTAGCTTCTTACATACAAGTTATAATGTGTGTGGTGGGGAAGCAAGAGAAAGAGGAAGTAGGCCCTGAGAAAGAAGACACATTTAAGTAAGCAGTTCACTAGTCTGTTGTGGAATTGCCATAAATTCCAGATCACATAGCCAGTGTTGAGAATCATTGATTTAGAACAAGAGACTTGTCTAAAGTGCTTGTCTCAGCTTTATTTGGAAGCTAAACCATGGGGGGGGGAGGAAAGGGACATTTACCTGACGTCCAGCAAGGATCGTTGATATAAGGATCCCACATTTCCTACCACATTTTTCCATGATCCCACAAAGTGATTTACCTTTTGCAGCTTCCAGATAGACTTGTTAACTGAATTACCCATTGAGATGAGGGAACAGCATGCAATCTCCTGTGAAAATATATGTACTAATTTCATACAGAAATATGATCATTAAAGCCAGGAAATTTAGTTAATGAAATTATTGCTTAAGGGATGGTGGCAGATTCAAAACTTTGCAAGGAAATAATGCAGAGCAGGCAAATGTTTCAGAATGCTGAATAATAAAACATAAGCTCTCTCAAAAACTTATTCACCAGTTCAGTAACCAAGGAATCAGCCACCCAGGGGAACACAGTCTGTTAGCTTTGCAGAGTAAGTGTGTCCCTGATACTTTGCAGTTTTGCAGTCCACGAAAACACAATTCCTGAAATATCTGCTACCCTTTGGGTATTCTGAATGAACAGCGCATCCTCTCATTCAGAGATTAAAATATG
The DNA here is from genome assembly GCA_003457575.1 of Thermophis baileyi. Classification (NCBI taxonomy): domain Eukaryota; kingdom Metazoa; phylum Chordata; class Lepidosauria; order Squamata; family Dipsadidae; genus Thermophis; species Thermophis baileyi. Next base: position 5,842,517 of record QLTV01001682.1, read on the forward strand.
TCCCTGAAGTAGAAAATATTTTCAATTTTTATATAGCTACAGGGATTGTAGAGTAGGTCACAAGCACCCTTTCTTGCCAAAGATCTACTGAATATCATGTCCCCAGAATACTCTGCCTTTCATCTATATGTTTAATATTCCATGAACGGAACATAAATGTCCTTTAGATACAGAAAAGCAGTGCAGACCTTTGAAGAACGCTCCATTTGGACTACACTATAAGCCCCCACCCACACACCCCAAAGCTCCTTCATGAAGCAACATGTCTCTCTCCCTGCAGCCCCTGTGTTGCTCTTTGAACTACTACTGACATTTCCAGCAGTAGCATTTCATTCTTCTGGAAGTGCTAGAGGAAGCCACTGAAGGGCCCAAATGCTACATCCAAATTCCATTATTGCTGAGCAAATTGAATTAAATAGTGATACCTCAGTTCAGGGGTGGGTTCTGCTTTTCTTCGCTGCCAGTTCGCTCAGTGAATATACAGTGCCTTCCCATGATAAAAGTTGGATGGGAAATGAGAAGAGGCAAATTAGGGATTTATCTTACTGAATTGATTGTTGTTGCTGAAAGTGAGCTGCTCAGATGAAATCAAAAATAGCCATATTTTGCACACGTATGCTTAGCACCATTATTTTCAATCACTTTGGAAAAATCATATCTGTCTTAAGAAATACATATAATCAATAGTCATAAACACATAAAATAAATTTGAATTTTCCTCAGCCCATAATCTTTTGCATTTGATACGTTATCACTAACTCAGCTGAATGTATATTTTATAAATTACTTTTTCCTTTTAGGAGAAAGTGCCAAACATCCTAAATGAAGTATCCAAGTTGAAAGAAGATCTCATTTCAACATCCTAAGTTCCATTTGAATAAAATGAAAGGTTCCTTCGCTCATTGCAGTGATGTCTGTTTCCTGTGAAATGCATTGCATCTGTAAATTTCATAAGCTTGAAAATAATTCTAATTATATACTCTTACCCTGAACTGCATAGGTGGAGTAGGCATAAGGTATTTCTCTGAATGCAGTTGACAATTTGCTATTTTCCATTCAGTTCACAACTTAGCATTGTCCATTTCTTTTCTACTTCTACGATTGCTTTATAAAAATAAGATAATGTTATTTACACCGTGGTTCTAATTTTGTTCAACTCAGCCAATCAACTACTGCATGTATTTTATAGAAGCCTAATATGTACTTCTTTTATGTGTATTTGGTATGCCTTAAGGTCTCATCTGCTACTCAAATCAGAATTTTACTAACGAACTCCTTAGAAATAGAATCCCTCTCTGGATATTGTTCTAGTGGAGAAGGAGCCTCTCTTTACCAATAGATGGAATAAAGCGTTGCAGATTAGTTATCTCTGTTAACAAACTGACATAGAAGAGCAGCGGGAATATATATATTTTTCTCAACCTAAAACAACTGAATATCCAAATGTCTATGGAGATATTCAGTCATCCAGGTCATGGTTGTCCTAGAGGTGCTTTTTTCAAGAGGCAACTGGACTTTCTGGTTTTTCTTTGAAGATGTTTCGCTTCTCATCCAAGAAGCTTCTTCAGCTCTGACTTCCCCACCATCCAGTCAGAGCTGAAGAAGCTTCTTGGATGAGAACCAAAACGTCTTCAAAGAAAAACCAGAAAGTCCAGTTGCCTCTTGAAAAAAGCACCTTTAGGACAACTGAATATGCACCAAGACAAATTCCTTGTGTGTCCAAGCACACTTGGCCAATAAAAAATTCTATTCTATTCTATTTCTATTTCTATTTCTATTTCTATTATTTCTATTATTTCTATTATTTCTATTATTTCTATTCTTATTTCTATTATTTCTATTATTCCTATTAATCCTATTACTCCTATTATTTCTATTATTCCTATTATCTTTACTCTACTCTACTCTACTCTACTCTACTCTACTCTACTCTACTCTACTCTACTCTACTCTACTCTACTCTACTCTACTCTACTCTACTCTAATTTTGTTTAACTCAAAGTTACCAAAGAAACCATAGGAACATGTCCATGAAGTGACCAGGAATGAAGCCCACTCAAAGAAGACTTTACTTACCTTTCTATGAAGATAAGCTTCTTGATCCTGGTAGATTGGTAGTTAGTTCAAATTGCTGGGAATACCCTTTGTAGCCTCTGAATCAGTAACATGGTTATTCAGTCTCACCCCAGTTGTATCTTATGGAACGTTCCAAAGGACAGGGTCACATTATATACTCTAGAGTAACTCAATTTTGACACATGGCGGCGTCCGGGCGGGTGGACGACGTCTCCCGCTTCCATGGCTCCCGGCTGTCCAGCGACCTGCAGGCACGGCTGAACTGGGAGCATTTCCAAGATGGCGGGCTAGCGTGTGTGGCGACCCCTGTGAAAAGGTCGTTCGACCCCCAAAGGGGTCGCGACCCACAGGTTGAGAACCGCTGATCTAGGTGGAGACAGCATCCAGGAATGGGTTAACTCTGTCTGTAATCCTATTGGACTGAGTCTGCAGAAGTCAATGACACGCCTCCTCCTCTCTCTCCTCCAGCTTTTCAGACTCAGTTGTAGCCTGGATCAGACATTTTGCTAAAGTTTTCCATTCCTATTTGCTATTTCTACCTTTGACTAGCAGTTTAAAATCCTTTCTTTCCAGCGTGAAGGGCTCTTTTGCCTGATACCGCTGAGGGCCGCTAAAGCGGAGGTTTGACTGCTGGCTGGCAGATCAAACAGGGCAGCGTTCACGAGCGTCGCTGGCCCTTTGGCTCTAATTGATTTCTAATTGCTTGCTAATTGCTTCTTGATTGCTTCTCTGCTGGACAGCAGCATTTGGCAGCGCCCACGAGCTTAGCTCCTTAGCGCTAGAAAAAAAGGCCTATTCCTTCTAGCTTCCTGCTGAGAGGAGCTTAGATGAGGCACCATTTTGGATCTGGCTGAGGGGTGAGTCATCGGCCCCGGATTAGTGCCATAGCCCTGATTAGAGAGCCAAGGCTCCCGATCAATCGGGAGGCCTTTTTTAGCATCTGCCTGTGGCCCGGGCATGCTAATCAGCGCCCTTTCAGCAGCAGCCCACATGGCAGACAACCCGGCACCTTCATCTTCAGGCAGCAGCAGCGCTGCCAGAGCCTCCAGGACCCAATCCTCTAGGAGGAGGGTCAATGAGCCAAAGCCTCATTCCAGCAGGCAGGTTTCAAAAATTGCAACCAAGGAGGCAGAACAGAGGCACAGGGTGATTGAGAAGGTTTGCCCGGGTGGAGAAGGATGCTGCCAGAAGGGAGAGTGGATCTCAGGGAAGCCTGCTGGCTTGCCCCCCCCTCCTCCAATCCACATCAATCGGAGTCTCCCTCCATCTCTGGCGCTCCCCAGATGGCTGCTTTGTCTCCTGATGAGGCTTGTGTTCAGCCTGTGAATTTGCCTGACAACAGTGAGTTTTTACTTGGCTTAATGCCAACCCCTATGGGTCTTCCCCCTTCCCGGGAATTGCCTGTTCCTTGCAGGTCTGCCTCGGCTGAGGCGACCTTTACACCAACTGCTGCAGGCCTGCGCTCAGAAGAGCAACCTGAACCTCTGATTCCAGTAGGTCCTTTCATGCCTGCTTCTATGGGAGCCTGGATCTCCGAGGACATTAAGCAGGGAATTGCTGCTGGCCTACAACAAAGGGCCACCCAGGGCATTGCAACCCCTAGGCCGCTTGGATATCAACAGGGGATCCATTATGGGGAGGAGGAGGAATTCCTTCCCCAGGAGCAGGAATATGCTCAGGCCTCTTCCAGTCAGGGTTCCATTTCAAGAGATGAGTTACAATGTGAGCGGGATTTGTCTGATGATGAAAGGCTCCTGCCCGATGCTCCTGCCTTTGTGGGTCTGTTCAAGCCCTAATTATTTAGATCCCTGCTTTTTAAAGCTAAAACCACCACAGGCCTGGGATACACTCAGGCTTCTCAGAACCCAAGATCTGAGCCACTTGATCCGGCAGGTCCTCTGTTTACAGAACCCCCTATAGAATCTGAGGAGGTTCCAGTTCCCAGAATGTTCCATGACATGGTTCAGAGGCAGTGGGCCTCTCCAGGTTCGGATCTCAATCCCAGCAGTCTGGACAGACGTCTTTACAATTTGGGTCCAGATCTCTCTAAGGTGCTCCTAGTTCCATCTATGGACGCACCAGTGGCAGCTTTATCGTCTCCCACTATTGTTACAGGGCCTCCGACTGAATTCCTCCATCCGGAAGACAAGAGAGTGGAGCAAACTTTGGTTAGGGCCCATCAGGCGGCTGCCTGGGCAATTAAGGCTTCCACGTCGACCTCCTTCTTTAATAGGGCCTCACTTTTGTGGCTGAGACAGCTGCAAGAAAGTATTCCTGCCTCTGACATTAGGTCTCACCAGGACCCGAACAAAATTGTAGCAGCTGTAGAATTCTCAGCGGATGCCATTCTCTCTCTCTTTTTTTAAATGCTTTTTATTGAAACTTTTTCACATTTAAAAACATAATTTCACTAATACAGCTTTCCGATACCGGAATTTTTTTTAATTCTACATTTTCCATATTGAGGCCTATTGTTTTTTATATAAACATTCTTATATCTATCTGCTCCTTTATACATTTTATACATTAATTTACATCCATTTAAACGCTAAAGCTACATTTACTCCATTTTATTACATCGTCCTACATTAAACATTAATTTTACTTTTCTTTTCAAGCCAATCATACCATCTATTCCATACTTTATAATACATTGTTTCCTCTCTCTCTCTCTCAATTTCATCTCGTTTATCCATCTCCGTGCATTCTGGCACCTTTCTTATTATATGCTGTATGATATAGTAAATTTCTTTTCTGGTATTTTCTTTTATTATTCCCAATAGAAACAACTCTGGTCTCATCTCCATTTTCTGCTCCGTTATTTCCTCAATCCATTTTTTTATTTTTTCCCCAATATTTCTTTGTTCTGGGACATGTCCACCACATATGGTAGAACGTCCCTTGTACGTGATTACATTTCCAACAATTGGGTGATGTAGTTGGATACATTTTGGCCAATCTCGCTGGTGGTAAATGCCATCTATAGAACCTCAGTCACATGGGTCAGGGAGACGGTCAGGTCAGGCCTCTCCTTGGAGTTCCTCTCCACCCCCCCCCAAGGTTTTTCTTCCATTGTCCTGTTTTGAGGGACCGGAAAAAGAGACTTCTTATGGAATTGGCCATCCGACATCTGTTGGACATACGGGCCATTCAATTGGTTCCAGAAGAAGAGAGAGGGCAGGGGTTCTACTCCCTCCTGTTCGTGATTCAAAAAGCCTCGGGGGCTATTCTCAATCTCAACCCTGAACCGTTCGGTAGTCTACCGGTGGTTCAAAATGCAGTCTCTGCACACGATCCTAGAGACCGTCAGATGGGGTAACTTTCTCACCTCGATAGACCTCACGGAAGCATATCTTCACGTGCCCATCCTTCCGGCCCACAGGAAATTCCTGCACTTTTACTATGCAGGGAAGCACTACCAATACCGGGCATTTCCATTCGGACTTTCCTCGGCCCCCAGGGTATTTACAAAATTGATGGCAGCTCTGGTGGGACACCTCCGAACCTTTCCTATCAGAGTCCAGTTTTATCTGGACGACATTCTGGTCCTGTCCAGCTCAGAACAACAAGCATGGTCAGACCTTCAGATCACTATTCAGAGCTTGCAGGCTCATGGCTTCTCCATCAACAAAGCCAAGAGCCACCTAGTACCATCCACACAACTGCTCCATGTAGGGGCAGTTATAGACACAGTACATTCCACAGTGTGTCTGTCCCAGGAGCGTCAGTCCAGTCTAAGAAATCTGGCCCTCCGCATCATCAGAGATCACACTGTTTCCCTCCAACTTCTTTCCCAACTTTTGGGAAAGATGATCTCATGTATTTCCATTACCCCGTGGGCCCACCTCCACAGCAGAAAGCTACAGTGGTTCCTTTTACCGTACCAGAGGTCAGGCAAGACCAACACTCTGGTCAGGGTCCCATCAGAGGTGCTAGAGTCTCTCAGGTGGTGGACATCAGAGGCCATCATGAAGGGCTGCCTTTTAAGGGAGCCACAACGCCTGACTCTCACCACTCACCACTCGCCAGTCTTTATGGCTGGGGAGCACATTTACAATCGCACATGGCTCAGGGTCAGTGGACTCAGAACGATCTGAGCCACAACATCAATTGGTTGGAGCTCAGGGCGATCCACCTGGCCCTCAGACAATTCGAGACCGTGGTGTCAAGCAAGGACATTCTAGTTCTGACAGACAATGTGACCGCCAAGGCACACATCAATCGGATGGGCGGGACTCATTCCAAACATCTGATGCAGGAGGCTGAACAGTTGGGCCTCTGGGCGGAGTCTCATCTTCGGTCCATTCGGGCGGGCCACATTTCTGGAGTGGCCAATGTCCAAGCGGATTGGCTCAGCCGAACACAAATGGTTCCAGCAGAGTGGCGCCTTCATCCGTCACTCTTCAAGGAACTGACAGAATGTTTCGGTCTTCCGACGGTCGATCTATTTGCAACCCGGGAGAACAGGCAACTTCCTCGCTTCTTTGCCACATTGTCCCTGGACCCCAGGGCTCCTGTACGCCTTCCCGTCTCTTCTGCTCATCCCGAAGGTCCTCAGGAAGATGCTGGAGGAAGGGGCAGAACTTCTTCTATTAGCCCCCCATTGGCCCAGGAGACCTTGGTTTGCGGACCTGGTGAACTTTTCGGTGGCCAGTCCCTGGAGGCTCCCTCACCACAAACTATCCCTCAGCCAGGGGGTGTTGGTCCATCCAGAACCCCAGTGGTTCCAACTAACTGCCTGGCGCTTGAGCAGAGCCTCCTGAGGGAAGACAACTTTCCCGACAGGGTCATCGAGACTATTCAAGCGTCATGCAGGGCATCAACCAATCGCATATACGATGCCATGTGGAAGGCCTTCTGTGAGTGGTGTGCAAGACGGACTTTGTTGCCCATGGGCGTTTCCATTGCCCAAGTGCTGGAGTTTCTACAAGAAGGCCTTGACAAGGGTCTTTCACCGAACACTATTAGAAGGCAGGTTGCTGCTCTTTCATCTGTTTTGACTTGCGGGACATTGGAGTCCCTTTCACAGCACCCGGTGGTTCGACAGTTTCTCAGGGGAGCCTCTAACATTTGGCCCCCTGTGGTGCACAGATTCCCCACATGGGACTTGACCAAGGTTCTCAACACCCTAACCCGGGGTCCCTTCGAACCTCTGTGGGAGGCGAGTCTTCGTTTCCTCACTTATAAAGTCTCTTTTCTAGTGGCTATAACATTGGCCAGAAGAATTTTGGAGTTGGCGGCACTTTCCATCCGTTCAGACCTCTGCGTGTTTCACTCAGACAGAGTGGTTTTGAGACTGGACCCTACATTCATTCCGAAAGTCAACACGTGGTTCCACAGGGCACAAGAACTAGTCCTGCCTAATTTTTGTCCTGATCCTTCCCATCACTTGGAACATCAATGGCACACACTGGATGTATGCAGGGCTCTCCGCATCTATATTCACAGGACCTCTTCTATTCGGCGATCGGAATCTTTATTTATTTCCTTCCAGCCGGCAATGTTGGGTTCCAGAGTCACTCCATCTACTATTGGCCGGTGGATCAGAGCTTGTATAGCCAAGGCCTACGAGTCACAGGCATTGCCTAGGCCACGGAATATCACTGCCCACTCAACTCAGAGCGCAGCTACTTCGGTAGCGTGGGCTACTCAAGCTTTGATTGAGGAGGTCTGTTGTGCAGCCACTTGGGCCTCTCCATCTTTTATCCACCACTATAAGCTCGACTCTTATGCCTCAGCTGAGGCAGCTTTTGGCAGAAGGGTGCTTCAACCTGTCATCTCGGACCAGGGGACTTTGGACCGGAACGAGCCCTCCCATTAGGACTTCCTGCTTTGGTGTGTCCCATTCCTGGATGCTGTCTCCACCTAGATGGAGAAGGGGCATTAGTCTTACCTGATACGCTCCTTCTCGTTCACGTGGAGACAGCATCCAGCCCCACCCAGATTGTCGTCCGGTCCTGGGTCCCATGGATTTTCTACCTCTACATTCAGCAAAGCATCAGTCTGCATCACCTCCTTCGTCAGAAAAGCTGGAGGAGAGAGAGGAGGAGGCGTGTCATTGACTTCTGCAGACTCAGTCCAATTGGATTACAGACAGAGTTAACCCATTCCTGGATGCTGTCTCCACGTGAACGAGAAGGAGCATATCAGGTAAGACCAACGCCCCTTCTAAAACCAACTTGAAAGACTGAATATGGGCAGTCTTGTCCGGGATAATCTGGGCTCAAAAGGTTCAGTAACAAGGTCTTTCTATCCTTCTCTGGGGGGTTTTGTTGTTGTTGTTGTTGTTGTTGTTTTTGCAGCAAAGAAAAAGAGACAGAACTTATGACCAGAGGGGAACTCAGTAAATATATAGCATATGTAGCTGCCAAGCTTTTCTTTCTGGACCCTATATTGCCAGTTTACTTTTAGATTACAGTTGCTCTGTGGCTTGAAAAACAGCCAAATCAATGTCCCACTGGACCTTATTTTTTAGTCATGGTAAGTGCCAATGAATTTTTAATCTTTCTATTATTGCTGTGTTTTCACTCTGCCTAATAGCACAGACAGAGCTTTTTCTTACACACAAGTTTAAAAGCTGATCTATCAGATTTTAAAGCTAATTCTTGTTTTTCACAACAAACAACAAACTTAGTTACCTTTTCTGGATAGAGCACCGACTTTCCTGTTACTGTTGATGCACAGAGTAAATAGGATGCCTTCACTGAGGGAAATTATTGTTCATGATTCTGAAACTAATGAATGATTCTCAGGTAGGGGCATCTATGGCAGAGGGTGGTGAGGGTTAAAAAAGGTAAGGTGGTAACAACCATGTGATCAAACCCACCATCTCAAATTTCTCATCCCCTTTTCCATACATACCCTATTCTAATCCTGAGGAACAACATAGACATCTGTATAATTGTCAACTGGTCTACAAGAGATGTTAGGATATTATTATATTACATTGACTATAAAAATCTAGCCAAATATATATAATATTTTTGGCTGTTTTCTTCTGCATTTGGTTATTTGAATTAATGCATACATCATTACAAATTTAGAAAGAATATTCATACAAGAAAAGGAAGGACTTACCTTTTGCAAAACTAGCCATAAAAATAATTAAACAAAACCTATAGAACAAAGATGTCTTAAATAACTCAACAAACAGTCACAAACTCTAATATCCGGCTATAGTCTTTCTTGTCAAAGTCTGGGAAAAACCTACTGTGAAGTAGAATGGTGACCTACTTATGGAATGTATTTGCTTACCATTGCATATAACTACTGGAAACCACATGAAATTTTAATCTATATCACGTTATAGTTTTATGAGCAACTCTCTTAGAGTATTATAATCTATGAACCTCCCAACAGGACTAGTGCACCCCCAGTTTGCAACCTGGTAAGTTGGAAGTGAAGAGGGAGAGAAATTTGAATCTCTTGGTACTGCTTTTCCTGGAGAATTGCTCCCCAAATATTTTCCTTTTGTTTGCAAACACCTGGATCAGATGTCTCTCTCTCTCTCTCTCTCTCTCTCTCTCTCTCTCTCTCCATGCTTTTCTACAAGATGGTGCCAATAACTGGGTCAGCTTAGAAAGAATTAGAGCACTGATTAATTTATGGTGTTCATAACTTTACATAATTTGCCTGCCCAAATATTGACTTATTTAAAACTAAGAAAAACCATGGTAAAACCCAAATAAACAACTTAAACATCTGACATATTTAATACTAAAATGCACACAACAAATCAGAATAAAAAAATTGTTAAAGAACCAGAAAAAATTAAAATAAGTTCTATCAAATATTCATTTATAATCAAGTTGTCTTCCTTAAAAGGAAACCTATATAATATTTCATATTGAGAATGCTTAGGAAGAAGACCCAATCCTGTTTTTTAAAATTTTAGAAATAGGAGAGGGGGGGGGTTGTTATTTTTGGTGTTTTTCTATTAAATAGAAATTTTATAAAAATTTGTTGCCAAGACTTCAAAATCTTAGAATTCAAATATACTGTATAACTTGGAAATAATAAAACAATTTTGGAAAAACCGATAACTTTCAGGCAGTTATTTTGCCTAAAATAGATTAAGTAAAAAACACAATTTTTTCCAAAAATGCATAGATTAAGAACAAAAAAAAACAAAACCAATTTTCTAAATTGGTTTTTTTTTTTACTACCTGCAACAGTGCTTTATAATACAGCACACTTGAATTACTGAGATTTTTTTTTTTTGAATACTTATTGACTTTTGACAGATATTAATGCTATATTTTTTTCTTAATTTCTTTTGGGATCTATATTTCTTTCTGAATCTGGAGCCTATATTTATAAAAAGTATTTCTGTTTTTTGTTAATTTTCAATCCTGCTAATTTCCCATAATTATTTATTTTTTGTTATAATAATTGATAGCTCTTTGGTTGGGTTAGATAAGAACATGCAATATTATTAACATGTGCATTACATAAAAATTCACAGAAACAAACAATTCAGATTGTTTTGGATTCTCCATAATATCGGCTCTACAAATATTATGTATAGTAGGGCATACCTGTCCTGCACCTTTATATATCTGGGACATTTCTGATCCTAAATTATAAATCCTTGCACTGGCTTTGCAACATTATACAATTTAATAATAGCAATAGCACTTAGACTTATATACCGCTTCATAGTGCTTTAGAGCCCTCTCTAAGCGGTTCACAGAGTCAGCATATTGCCCCCAACAATCTGGGTCCTCAGTTTACCCACCTCGGAAGGATGGAAGGCTGAGTCAACCTTGAGCCGGTGAGATTTGAACCGCCGAACTGCAGCTAGCAGTCAGCTGAAGTAGCCTGCAGTGCTGCACTCTAACCACTGCGCCACCTCGGCTCTTCTGAGCAAAAATTTTAACCCAAGTTATATTTATTCAAGATTTTTTTCTAGAAATGTGCATTCTAAGTCATCAAAGGCATTGTATGCATCAAAAGGGAAAACAACCAAATGTGATCTGTGTTTGAAATATTTAATACGATTTAATATTTTTCTAATGAGACTTGTTTTCTTTTCGCAAAGCTATAGTGGTCTAAAGTAATATATTATTTTATTAGTTTGTTCCAATCTCATAGCTAATAAATACATTAAAAAAATCTGTGCATCTTTATTTAGCAGAGGAATTGGTCTTTAAATAACTACCTCTGTTGGACTTTATTTGGTTTCAGTTGTTGAGTCCTGTCATGTATCAGGCTCAGTACTGTTTTTAAGAATATTGTTATATAATTTGCATGGGTAAAGATCTATATATCGTCTTTATATAAAAAGAACTAGAGAGTCTGTCAGGTTCTGATGATTTATTAGCTTTCAGGTTCTTTATAACACTGACTATTTCCTGACACAGAAATATCTTTATTCGAAGTCCTTCTCTGATCTAAAGAAATGAGATTTAGTGGAATATCCTTGAGATAGTTGTCTATCTAAATTTGGATTATCTGATCTATACAGTGTTTGTGTCAGGCCAGCTTCAGAGAGGGCTTGCTATGGATTTATTACTTGGAACCAGAGCTGGGTTGCTCCTGGTTCGGAACGGATCTATAGAACCGCTCGCCAAACCGTGGCCGGCTGGCCACGCCCACGAACCAGGTCTCTCGGCGGCACCATAGGCGCCGCCATTTTGTTTTTGGCTTCTGCGCATGCGCAGAAGCTGTTTTTTGCTTTGCGCATAAGCTGGGTTTTCGGCATTGTGCATGTGCGGCTGTGCGGCGTGGCCGCATGGCATGCAACACGTGTGCGCCCGCGTGATGCGGGAGGAAACGAACTAAGTTAGAACCCACCCCTGCTTGGAACCCTGAAAGTCTGACAATAATTTTTTAATGTACTTGGGTAGGTGAACATTATTATCATTTTCATTTTACTTTTGATTTGTACATAACATAGTTTGATTAATTTTATCCAAATTAACTTTATTTCATTCATTCATTCATTCATTCATTCATTCATTCATTCATTCATTCATTCATTCATTTCAGAATCTTTCTACATCCTTCCAACCCTATTATTCTATGTTTTATGTTCTAATTTTCAAAAGACGTTTTGGTCTTCTCCTTGATGATTAATTGGCTACTAATTAGGTTTTTTTGTTAAAAGTAAAATCCATAAGAATATAGCATTGTGCTTATTAACAGATTTTGAAAACTGTATGTTAGAACCTCCAGAGTCCTCTACAGGCCTAACATCCAAATCAAATAAAATCCTGTTATAAATGGTTAGAGTGGGATCAACATCTCTCAAAGAAACAAGAGACTCAGATTTAAGAATCACTATCTCAGACACAGAATGGCTACCCTTTGGAACAATTCCACATTGCAATCTATGTCAACAAAGATCAGAAACAAAGAACTATTAAAATTATTCATAGATGGTATTTTACCTCCATACTTTACCCCTAGGTTGACTCAGCCTTCCATCCTTCCGAGGTCAGTAAAATGATTGTTGCAGGGGTGGGTTCCACTTACCTTCCCCACCGGTTCGCATCGCGACATTTTGCCCGTGCGCGCTCCCTCTGCTCTCTCGCGCGCGCGCGTTCCCTTGGGCAATTTGGCTTCCGCACATGCTCAGTAGCTTCAATCAGCCTGAAACACAGCTGAGGAGCTGATCAGCTGTGCTTTGGGCGAAGAAATAAAGGTCAGTATAAACGCAGGGGCGGGCGGGAGGGCCCTTTTTCAAGCGGCAGAACAGGAAAAACCTTCCAAACAGTAAAAAAAATCACTAAAAATTCCCAAAGAAAGATGGCGGCGCTCACAGACCGGCACCGACCGAACCGGATCCGTGACATCACCAGCGGGTCGCTAACGGTTCGGGTGATCCAGTCTGAACCGGGAGGAACCCACCCCTGGATTGTTGTGAACTCTCTGTAGAAAGCGCTGTAAAGCACTGGGAAACGGTATATAAGTCAAAGTGCTATTGTTATACTAGTTGCAAAAATTATGGGAAAGGCCCAAATAAATGTTGGAACTGTGATAAAGCAAAATGCACCCATGTGCATGTATAATGGTCCTGTGAGATCATACAAAGGTTCTTGGCAGAAATGATTATAGATAGTCCTCACTTAATGATGGTTGTTTCATGACTGTTTGAAATGATGATAACTATGGCCTTCATAAATGGTCACATCACTCCATGTCCAGTGGCTCAGCTTAATGACCAGTCATGATGTTCTGCAGTCACATGACCATGATTCGCAATGGTTTTTTTTGCTGGTTTCTGGCATTTTTTGCCAGTTTCCAGCAAAAAAATTCAAATTTCAAACCCATTCAAATAAATGGGTTTATTTAATGATCACCATGATCACTTAATGATTGCTACAAAAAAGGCCAGAAAATTACTTCCAATCCCATTATTGCCTTAATTTATGATGGCAATGATTTCATAATTCTAGGCTTAATTACTGTCATAAATCAAGGATTATCTGTAGAGAGAATAACAGCATGGACATCAGAAAATTTAGTTAAGTTCCCAAGATATGTTTACTGTCATTATTTAATGAGACAATTCATAGAACTGAAAACATGATTGTCAATACATGATGTGTTGAATTTATGTTTTACCAACAAAGAAATAAAGGGAGTCTAGTATAGATCTACCGTATTTCAAGCTATTTAGCTGTCATCGGCTAGCCATACCCTTCTGGGATTCAAACCCGAACATACCCCCAAAAATAGTTAACAAAAATAGTTTGTTCACTCCACTCCTCTTCCCAGGGTACTTCCATTTTCACCTTCCCGAACTCCATTTCCATGGAGCCATCCTCCTCAAAAGAGCTTTTTGCCCTCAACTTACACAATAGGTCTCTGCCTAGCAAAGGGATGGGGCAGTCTGGCATATATACAAATTGGTGAGTTATAGTTTTTCCTCCTGTGTTACAAATCAAGGGTTCCAAAAATGGCTGCTGCAATATCTGTCCGGTAGCTCCTTGTATGTTGATGGAATAGGGGGAGGCCTGGCCCAGAGGCTGGGTTAGGACTGAACGGGTGGCCCCGGTATTTACAAGAAAAGGGATAGGCTTGCCTCCTATTGTTAGACTGACCACAGGTTCCGGGAGGCGGGCTGAACCCAGTCGGCCTCAGTCCCATTCTTCCACTTCTGCCAGGCCTATGAGGGGGGGGGGTTCTGTAAAGCCCTTCTCTTTGGACCCTCCCTCCCTGGCTTCTCCCTCGGCCACCTCTGTAATTGTTCACAAGCCTTCCTCTTCTTCCTTCTTGTCCTTCTTCCTTCTCCCTTTCCGGGCATTCACCCTTCCAGTGCCCCTTCTTCCTGCAAATGGCGCACTGGTTACGTCCTAAACCCATTCCACTTCCCCTACCTCTGCCGCCTCCCCTTCCTCTCGGTACACCCATCATAGCAGCAGCCAGCAACTCAGCCTTCTTCTGCATTTTCTGGTCCTTCTTCTCCTCCTCCTCCCTGTCCCTATTCACAAAGGTTTTCCGGGCCACTTCCATCAGCTCACTCATAGGTTTTCCCAGGGCTCCTTCCAATCTCTGTAACTTTTTCCGTATATCTGGGGCACTTTGTGATATAAAGGCCATGGCGAGCATTCACGCATTTGCCGGCTCTGTTGGATCAATGGGGGTATACATTTGATAAGCCTCAAGCAGTCGAGTATAAAATGCTTCCAGACTCTCAGTGGCTTCTTGCATCACCAGGGAGGGTTTAGACATATTAACGGCTGGTTTCCCTGCTGCACGAACTGCCCACACAGTCAAATTTTGATACTCATGAATGTCCCGCAGGTGGTGATAAGGATTCCACATGGGGTCTTTTGAAGGGAAGCGTTGCTCGACATATTCTTCAAGATTGCAATGTGGGGCCAGGTCAGGCTTCACGATCTTTGATACTGCAATCCTAATCTTTTCCCTTTCCTCTGGATTAAACAAAGTACCCATTAACTGTTGGAGATCCAGCCAAGTGGGGTTGTGGGTATCCACAATGGTTTTTACAAGGTCTGCCACTTCATTTGGTTTTTCACTAAAGGGGCCGTAATGGAATTTCCAATTGAGGAGGTCCGAGGTAGTGAAAGGCACATGTTGGAATAAAGGAGCGGTAGCTGTTTCTGCCGGATCATCCTTGTTGACAACCAGTTGATCCACCTGTCTCAGGGGGGCATTCAAGACCGTTTGTTCAGTCTTAGCCCTTGTTCGATCGGCTATTGGACCTTCTCCTTCCCTGTCCTCGGCTGAGGGTCCCACCACTACTTCGTCTAGTCCTTCCCCTGCCTCGGACTCCAAGCCAACATTTGTCTGGGACAGCCCTGCTTGGACAGATTGCTCTATTGCATCAGGTTGGGTTATGGCAGGGCCTCGGCTTTTCCTATCTGCAGAGCTCTTCATCATAGGGGACATCATATCCAAGCGCCACATGGCCCCTGAGGACGTGGACGGACCTTCCCCATCAGTGGAGGCTGGTGTTAGAGAGGCCCCCCTCAATCCGTGCTCAGGTACATATGGGGGCGGATGCTGTAATTCTTCCGGGATACTGGGTAAGACTGGCATGAACTTCTTTCCCTTTTGGGGTGGCAAAGTGCGTGATATTAGGAGTCTACACTGATCTACTTTACAATTTTGGATCCAAGGTGGAGGTCTCTGTAGTAATCCTAGCCACACATCGATGTAGGGAGCTTGGTCTGGGTGCCCTAAAGTGGGATGGAACACTCTCTGATGTACCTTTAGGGCAACAGAGGGGTCTAATGTTCCCTTATCAGGCCAGCCTACCTTAAAATCTGGCCAGTCTACTTCACAGAAGGTCCTCAACTTCTGCCTACTCCACCTAATACCATAGTCCTGAGGCACATATGCCATTTTAAAATGCTTCAACATACACACCAACGGAGTAAGGGGCACACTTCCACCACCTCCCATAATCCTCCCAGGGCACCAGACAAGACAGATAAGGGGAAGGGGATATGAGAGGAAGGTAAGGGGTCCTTCCTCCCAGGATAACACCAGAGGTTTTCACACATTCACGTCCGACCCAGGGAGCCAGATGAGCACAGTCTCCGATGGGAACTGCGAACGCCACTCACTCTCTACTGGCCCAGGGTGCTGGACACTCACAGTCACCTTTGGGAACCGCAGTAGCCTCTCACTTCATGTACACTTAACAATCCTCCCACCTTTAAAGAGAGGGTGATCAGTCCTCTCCTCCATCCCTGTGTACAGGGAGGGATTTTCCCAATACTTGCCTCCTGGCGTGCCTTACGCCCCCCAGCCAGCTTGAGAATTTCCTGGTCTCCTCTCCCTTCACCAGTGGTTCTTGGAGGGGTCGACCGCCACCGGCGGAGCTCTTAGTCACTGGAAAGTCCCTCGGAACGAAGGGGTCCGATGGCGCCTGGGAGGTTTCCCCTAACACAACAGTCACCGGCAGCAGGGTGGGCCCTCCAGAGAGTCCCAAGACTCTTTGGGTCCTGCCGCAGTCACCAGAAATGTAGCAGCAAATCTTGTCACCAATTCAGGACACAAGACCACGAAGGGTTGGAGAACACATGTTTATTTGCACAAAGGTTCAAAGCATTAGCATGGCAAATTCTGAACCCCTGGTTACGCCCGGGGTGTGACTTTTAAGCTCAATACAGAAAAGAGAAGTTATCATAATTGGTTACTTTACTATATTTACCATATATGGGTTGTCATTATCTTACACCATCTGTTATTCTCGTTAGACACCTTCTTGCAGTATTCTCTGTTACAGAAATTATCTAGTACATAGGTCATAAAGCTTGTGGTTACATTTAGCAAAGTCTCTGAACTTCCCTAAAGCAACGTACATTAGAATCAACTTCTGCTATCTCTACTAATACTTTTTATGGAGTTTCCCCTCCTGCCTCACTGTGAAGGCTCCTGAATTGGGGCTGAAAGGCAAAAATGGAAGCAGTATGCTCCGTCCCATAATTGGGTAGACCAGGTTGCCCTGACAAAAAAAACATTCAATACATGATGGTTGCTGCAAGGTTAGCTATAGTAGAATATTAGAAAAATTGTGAGTCCTCCCAGGTAAACCCAACAGCAAATAGGACTAGATGAACTAAATCTATTTTATTGTAAGACTACATTAACAATCTTGCAAGTCTGAAAGCTCAAAGTTCTTGTCCCCACTTTTAACTGCTTTGAAACACAGCACAGCAATCCAGGGCTGGAAGGGACCTCGGAGGTCATCTAGTCCAACCCCCTGCTCCATTAGGGCAGGTTCTTCCTAAGTTTCTTTCTCTGACCATTAAGCCACTAGAGCATCCTCTCTTGTGTAGTTGTTTCCTAGGCAGCATCTCTTCCCCTCGTTCTCCAAGTTCATCCCTACATTCCATTACAAAGACACAGAGCTTCATAATTAGATCTCTGGTATGGAAAATTATGGAAGGGTATTGCTATGGAAAAATTGATGTATTAAAGATGGAAAATGTTATGTACTGACAATTATACATGGCTTCACCCAGGTCCAGCGTTTGAGCGGGAGAATGCTCAAACGCTATTGGTTGAAGCGTCTGACAGCTCCCTATAAAAGGGCTAGCTGTCAGACTGCAAGTTGCTGGTTGTACAGAGAAGTTGCCTAGTAAAGAGGTGTCTTTTGAAGTCTGTCTCCTGTCATTATTCCCACAACTCAACAGTAGCGATGAGGGCTTGGGAGTTGGAGAACGAAGACGATTGGACTTTAGGCATTACAACCAGCCAGGTGGTTTTCGGAAAACGCTACTGACATCTCACCGAGCATGTCTGCTTTCCACCCGCCAGCACCTTTCAACCCGGTGAAAGAGAAATGGGAGTTATATATGAGGAGGTTTGAAATCTTCCTAGAAGCTAACGATCTGTTCGGTCTGGCAGATAACCAAAAAAGAGCACTTTTCTTGAGTCACTGTGGCCACGATGTGTTCGGCACAGCGGAGGCCCTGTCAGACCCAACCCCGGTACAATCTGTACTGTGGCAGATCCTGCAAGCGACCTTGAAGACCCACTACGCTCCCACCCCTTCCAAAGTTGTCTGGCATTATGAATTCTGGCAGCGGATGCAGCAGGAAGGCGAGATGATTAACTAGTATTTCACTGCCCTCCATAAAGCTGCGGGTCACTGTGAATTCAGTGACCTAAATGACATTTTGTTCGATCAGCTCATATGCAGCATCCAGGACATCCGCCTCCAGCGCCGGCTTCTTGCGAAGACCAATCTGACCCTGGCCGTCACACTGGATGAAGCCAGGGCGGCAGAATCTTCAACTAAAGCCACAGAATCGCTTCACAAGTTCGCTGCTTCCAAAGCTGAAGTCAGACCGCCAGCCTCGGTGCACAAGGGCACCTATGAGGACTCGGCGAGCAGCGATGAAGACGTCTGCTGCATGGAGCGAAGTCTCCGATCAGACAGAGAGGACAGGAGAGCTGACTGCGCCAGCTGTGGGGGTCAGCACATGAGGGCGTCGTGCCATTTCAGCGATGCCATTTGCAAACGTTGCGAGCGGCGAGGACATTTAGCAAAGGTTTGCCATGCCATTTTGCCTGCCACCCATGCGCATGCCCCTTACGCCGCATGCAACGACCTGTCAAAACCTTTTCGGCGGGAAGTTTGGAAACCGTGCCAAAAAAACCACCGTACAGGAACAGCCGGACACCAACCAGACTCGCGTTGCTCGGGCTAGCCTGCCTCGCAAGAACAAGCTGACCATCACCGTGTCCATCGACGGTGCCCCATGCCTCATGGAGGTGGACACCGGCTCCGCGGTCTCCATCGTCTCCTGGCAGACCCTGAAGCTCACCCTCCCGAGCCTCCAGAAGAGCCGCCTCAAGCAGCACCAAATCAAGTTTTCCAATTACCAGGGAAATTGCATTCCCGTCGTCAGCCAAGGCGGGTTCCTGGTAAAGTTCAACCGTTTTGAGGGACCTCTCCAGCTCACGGTGGTTGGTGGTAGCCTTCTGAGCCTCCTGGGCTTGGATTGGTTTGATGCCCTCGGCCTGGGGGTGACCGGCATCAACTCTATCGCCAACTCTGACTTCGATGACCTGTTCGAGGAGTTCCAGGATGTTTTTAGCCAAGACCTGGGCAAGTATGTGGGCACCCCTATCTCATTTAGCCTTGACCCCAAAGTTGCCCCGATCAGGTTAAAGCCCAGGCGGGTTCTGCTGGCCCTGCAGCCAAAGATTGACAGAGAACTTGACAATCTAATCTGGCAGGGGATTCTTGAACCAGTCGACCATGCTAAATGGGAGACCCCAATAGTGACACCCGTTAAAGGGGACGGCACCATCAGGATTTGCACTGACTACAAATGCACGCTGAACAAGGCATTGCAGCAGAGCGCCTATCCTGTGCCAATCGTGCACCATCTACTGCACTCCCTTGGCCCTGGCCGCATCTTTGCAAAACTCAACTTGGTGCAGGCGTACCAGCAGCTGCCGGTAGATGGCACTACTGCTGAGGCACAGACCATTGTGACTCATAGGGGGGCGTTCAAGTGTCACAGGCTGCAGTTTGGAGTCAGCATGGCCCCGGGGTTGTTCCAGAGTGTAATGGAACACCTATTGCAGAACATCCCCGGGGTCATGCCGTATTTTGACGACATCCTGATCTTAGCCTGTGACCCAGACCAGCTTCGCTCTCGAGTCAGAATGGTCCTGTCAAAACTGCGCGCTGTGGGGCTTAAAGCCAAGCACAGTAAATGTTTGTTGGGGGTGCCTGAAGTTGAGTTCTTGGGGTACTGAATAGATGGTAATGGCATACACCCCATGGAAAGCAAGCTTAGGGCCATCCACGAAGTGCCCACCCCAAAAAATCAGACAGAGCTCCTAGCCTTCCTGGGACTCCTCAATTTTTATAGCCTTTTTCTAAAAAACAAGGCTACTGTTGCCGACCCTTTGTACAGGCTCCTGGCAAAGAATGACCCTTGGGTTTGGGGGCCCAGGGAGGCCGAGGCCTTTAGGGCTGTCAAACTACTTCTGACAACTGACAGTTTTCTGATACAATATAACACCACTCTGCCCCTAGTCCTAGTGTGTGATGCCTCCCCCTTTGGCATCAGGGCAGTATTGAGCCACAGACTCCCAAATGGAACCGAGGCCCCAGTCGCTTATTATTCAAGGATCCTGTCCAGTGCCAAGAGAAACTATAGCCAGCTGGACAGGGAGGCATTGGCTGCCATGGCTGGGGTCAAGAAATTCCATGAATATCTTTTTGGGAGGGATTTTGAACTGGTGACGGACCACAAGTTGCTGCTGGGAATGCTTGCAGGGGACCGCCCCACCCCGATGGCTTTGTCCCCTCGTTTCGCCAGGTGGGCCATCTTTCTGTCGGCCTACTCCTATTGGCTGGTGCACTGGCCTAGAAGGGACATGGGCAACGTGGACGCTCTGAGCAGGTGCCCGTTGCCTGACTTGCTAACTGACATTTCTCCGGATGCTCCGGTCCTCCTCATTGACCCCGCAGACTCTGGCCTCATCACCTCGGCTGAGGTGGCTAGGCACACAGCCAAAGACCCCTCACTCAAGACTGTTTTGAACTGGGTGTGGAGGGGATGGCCGAAGGACCTTGTCAAAACCGAATTCAAGCCATTCGCACAGAGACAGCACAAACTGTCAGAGCAAGGAGGCTGTCTCCTATGGGGCGACCATGTGGTCATTCCGCCCAGCCTGCGTGCTGGCATACTTAGGACATTACATGAGGGCCATCCGGGGATTGTCCGGATGAAAGCCCTTGCTAGGAGTTATGTCTGGTGGCCGAATATGGATTCGGAAATCCAAAATTGGGTAGAACATTGTCGGCCTTGCCAGGAGTCCAGGCCAGCTCCCCCAAGGGCCCCGGTTCATAATTGGGACAAACCAAAAGCCCCTTGGTCTCGATTACATATCGATTTCACTGGCCCCTTTCATGGGCAAGCCTTCCTGATTTTGGTTGACGCATACTCCAAGTGGGTCGAGATATTTCTAATGGGCTCTACCACTGCTGAGGCCGTAATCAAAGTCCTCAGGTGCCTATTCGCCACCCACGGACTTCCAGACATCCTGGTGTCCAATAACGGGTCACAGTTTACCGCTACCCAGTTTGAGGGGTTCCTAGCAGACTTAGGGATCCACCATGCCCTGTCCGCGCCATTCCACCCTTCAACGAATGGCCTTGCTGAACAATTTGTAAGATCAGCCAAGGAGGTCCTAGGAAGGCTAGGCCCAGGAGATTGGCAGGCCAGGGTGGACAAATTCTTACTGACCCAACATATTACCCCCTTGTGCGGCCACCGGTCACAGCCCAGCCAAATTACTCATGGGTCGCAGGCTCCGTTTGGTCTTAGACTGCCTGCACCCAAACTACACCCCGAAAGAGAACAGCAAGCCAAACCAAACCACCAGGTCCTTCACCAGGGGAGACCTGGTATTCACACGAAATTACGCCGAGGGGTCCCTAAGGCTACCTGGGGAAGTTGAAAAAATCCTAGGCCCAATGTCCTATTTAATCAGGCTCAACGATGGCCGACAATGGAAAAGGCACATCGACCAAATTAGAAGGCGTGTACGGGGCGAACTACTAAATCAACAATCTGAAAATAATTATACTCCTTCCCTAGCTAACTCAAGCCCGATGGAGCCGGAGGAACTACCTGAGGCACCAGGAGTCCAGCGGCGATCGCATGACGAACCGGTTCCAATATCCAAGGAGGCCGAAAGCTTCCAGGAGCTTCCAAGCTCAGACCTCGGAGCAGCAGCAGACCTGTCCGCTCAGGCTGCTGCCTCATCAACAACTGAGCTGCGCAGGTCAGGGAGGATTCCTAAACGCCCCGCCTACCTGCGTGATTACATGTGCCGCATGGATTGCTCCATTGAGGAGGGGAGAGGTGTTATGTACTGACAGTTATACATGGTTTCACCCAGGTCCAGCGTTTGAGTGGGAGAATTCTCAAACGCTATTGGTTGAAGCGTCTGACAGCTCCCTATAAAAGGGCTAGCTGTCAGACTGCAAGTTGCTGGTTGTACAGAGAAGTTGCCTAGTAAAGAAGTTCCTTTTGAAGTCTGTCTCCTGTCATTATTCCCACAACTCAACAGAAAATGTTGGGGTATGCTAGAAAAGTTACCTTTGATTTAATTTGGGGAAAAAGGATCCTTTTTGCAAAATGTAATAGGCAACTTATTTTTGCTTACCCCAGTACATACAAAAATTATTCTATATCCTTTACGCTGTATTTGACTTGTTTCCTAAACAAAATAAAGTTTTTCTTTTTAAAGTGCTTAGGAAGAGATTGAAAATTGGCTGGATTCCACTTATCACCTTTCCTAAAAATCTGAACTGTTACAGTTCAAAGCACGTAAAAAGAAGTACCACTGTCAACCCATGGTGTGGAGCGTCTGGACAACATAATCTTTAGAAGAATAAGCGCTAGAGTGCTAAGGCTTAAACATTTTAAATATTTATTAGTCATAAATCCCAAAGCAAATTGGAATGCATTAGGTTTTTCTTTTTAAAGCCTTCAAAGCAAAAAAGGTAACGCTATTAGTTATGGTCCCTTCCATTACTGGATGAGAATCAGGTCAAGAAGGCAAAGATAATTGTAAGAGGCTGGAGTGCACATCCTTGAAATGAGTCTGACACTAATTAAATACAACAGAAAGAGCAGCACGAAGATTTCTCTCCTGTCTTCTTTTGCTCTTAGTAATGCTATTTAGCTCTGGATCTACCCTGAATGTTATTATTAACTTTTCAGAAATTAGCTTTTTGGGGAATAGTTTTTTTCCCCATCAAGTTTTTTATTTTATAACATATAAAAATTCCATTTTCAATTAAACAGTGTGTTGTCTGGGTACAAATAGTTTTAGAAGATAGTAATCAAAATATTTATAACAGTATTCATTACATTAGTATTGATTCAATAATAATAATAATAATAATAATAATAATAATAATAATAATAATAATAATAATAATAATAATAATAATAATAATAATAATAATAATAATAATAATAATAATAATAATAATAATAATAATAATGATGATGATGTTTACTTATCCATTTTAACATACCTCCCTTATATCATTGATCCTTTCCTTATATTTCCCTGTTTCTAACTCCTGTTTTTATCAGCTAACCATTGATAAAATGAATCCCAGGTCAAAAAGTATTCAGTTTTTTTCTTTTCCTTAATTGTAAGTGTTAGCCTATCCATTTCTGCACATTCTAGTATTTTTTAAATCACATTTTCATCTGTAGGGATCTCTTCACTTTTCCATTGTTGCGCAAATACAATTCTAGTTGCAGTCAATACATGTAAAATCAGATATGCATTCCCCTTATTATCTTATCCGGTAAGATGCCCAACAAAAATATTTCTGGTTTCAGATCAATATGTTGCTTTACCATTATTTCTAACCATGTATGTATTTTTTGTCCAGTATTTTTTTGCTTTTGGGCATGTCCATCACATATGATAGTATGAAACAGGTATCTGATGGCATTTCCAACATTTTGCAGTCATATCCTTAAACATCTTTGCTAACCTTGAGGGTGGAAAATGCCATCTATAAAACATTTTATAAAGATTTTCTTTATATGTAGTTGACATCGTTAATTTATAATTTCTATCCTATAGTTTCTGCCATTTATCTAACTCAATTGGATAACCAAAATTTTTAGCCCATACTATCATTTTCTCCTTTACTTGCTCATCTTCCATCTTGATACTTAACAAATAGCTATATATTTTCTTTATTAGTTTTTCATCTGTCCCTGTTAATATCTGGTCTAATTCTGTTAGTTATTTATAGAAACCATACATTTTAGCATAGGAATAGTTTTTAAGGGCTGTTGATTTATATAAAACGTGGTGAATAACAACAAAAAAGCACAAAAGAAAACAATTGATTTGTATAAAAGCATACTTAATTACTGAATTAATCTATAACAGGCCTGTCAAACTGGCAGCCCGCAGGCCAGATACATCATGCACAGGCCATGCCCACCACAGGCCATGCCCACCCAAAGGCAAAAAACATCGCGATACATCACGATCCAGCACATGACGTGATCGAGTTTTATACCCGTGATCCATAACTTCGGGGGCAGATTAGTTTGCCATTAATTTGCCAGAAAATATTGGGGTGTACAATCTATAATCACATACATTTTTTTCTGTTTGCATTATGTATAGTTTCAGTCTGGAGCACAATCGTATACTCAGTATTTATTAGGTGAAAGTCTTGATGGCATATTCATGGTGGAACATACCATTATGTTATTGAAATACTTCATAGACAGAGCACCAACTGAACAACAAAAAACAGTTTCCTGTTGTCCTATATTAAACTTTTTCACCAAGAAAAACATGCATGATTTCCAAAAAAGATATAGAAATTATATTGAAGAACAAAGAAAAGACCCGATGGAAAATTAATTTGAGATAAGTCTTATTTTGACTTCCCATTGGCCATTTCAGTTAGTCAGCTCAGTTTTCAATCATGCAGGTTATGATAATTTGCATTTATCTTTGATACCTGTTGCTTACTTTGCAAACTGATATTTGGTAATTTTTAGGAGGTCAAGAATGATAAAATAAGAGAGGAAAGAAATGTGGCTTTAATTCCAATATCACCTTTTTTTTAAGAGACCACTCCCTTTAATGAAAATAAAAATTTCACTGCAAATTAAAATATTCCCTAATATTATAATTTTCAAATACCAAACTTTTACAGTGAATATTCAAAACTTGAGAAAATATATAAAACACTGATGACTGATACACTGTATCTAACATTCTCAATTGGACCCTTTATCAGGAAAAAAAAATCTTGAATCCAGTTGAAGTCATTGCATATAATCTCATAAATAGTGGAATGCCGGATAGCTGTGCTCTCTCTATTTCTGTTTGGTAATTATCCATGAACAGATTTTTCAGCACATGTCAGTTGTTTGGGGAATATTTTATCATTTATTTATGGGAACATATTGCAAATTGCTGAATGCTCCTTAAGTGCTGGCTGCAGATTTGCTTAAAATGCTTGCTTGCCTCTGGGTTGCCTATGGTGACTAGATCAGACACTCTTGATCTTTCTTTCTTTCTTTCTTTCTTTCTTTCTTTCTTTCTTTCTTTCTTTCTTTCTTTCTTTCTTTTTTGTGTGTTTCTCTCATTTTATCCATCCTTTACCTTTGCATTTAGTTTTTTTTAACTAAGAGTA
>QLTV01001682.1:5876263-5897980 GCA_003457575.1 Thermophis baileyi
TTATCTGCCACAATGTCCTACCTGTCAATGACTACTTCACCTTCCACCACACCAATCCACGAGCACACAATAGATACAAACTTCATGTAAACCGCTCCAAACTCGACTGCAGAAAACATGACGTCAGCAACAGAGTGATTAATGCCTAGAATTCACTACCTGACTCTGTGGTTTCTTCCCCAAACCCAAAAAACTTTAACCTTAGACTGTCTACTGTCGACCTCACCCCATTCCTAAGAGGTCTGTAAGGGGCGTGCATAAGCGCACCAGCGTGCCTACCGTCCCTGTCCTACTGTCCTATTGTCCTCATCTATCTGTATTCACCTTGATTATGTTTATGTTTATACCTATACCTGCTATCTTGTACATGTTTGACAAACAAACAAACAAACAAATAAATAAATAAATAACGGTCAGTCCATGAGGTTCCCTCCTTCTCCCAGCTGTGTGACTTTGAAGCAGCGTCTCAAGGAGATACAGCACTTACTTTCATTTTCCCAAGCATTCTCCCCCCCCAATCCCCCTCCCAAAGTTCATGGCAGTCTGTCATCACATAGCAGCGAAGCACAAGCAAGCATAAGGTGGCAGCTGACACATTTATTTACAAGAATTCTGGGTTAAATAGTTGCAATATCCTGTAGCAACAAATCAATGTCTAATTGTATTAAAATATGATGTATATTTCTTATGGTGGAATAATTCAACATAAGATTCCTTTTTAAATTTACTGGAAACCTCAGGGAATGTTTAAAATTATTAGTTGTCATTATTATGGAAATGTAGGATGGGTGAGGGGATATTTCTTTGTATAATATAAACTTGTTCCATTTTTGCTCCATTTGGATTTAATACCCCTACATTTGTTAATGTAGTATTACAAAGTCTAATCATACATTTGAGTGCCATGCAAAGTTGAAATTTTCTAATTTAGAACCTTTCAATACATGAAGACTTTATCAAGCATAGGGAATCACACAGAAAAAAAATTATTCTGCAAGATGTCTGACAGTCTGACTCCACTTTTAAATCTTGGAACATGAACATGTGTTTTCTTTCTCTTTATGAACAAGCTCTTTACTGATGTAACAGGAAGATTGATCAATATTATTCCATATAGCTTAAGGATGTGTTTAAAGATTAGGCTGAATTATTTCTTGTTAGGAACATAATATTGTTACTTTTTGTCCTCTCCCTGCCAATCTGTCTTGATGGTGATTTTCCCCCCTCTCTCTTTTTGTATATGAAAGTAATAAAAAAATAAAAAATGCACCTCCTATTTGTAATGAATTCACTTTGGAATAGTAAGTTGGTACCAGCATAATAGCATCATCTTGTTCAGCTAACAAACAATGTACCTTTTGGTAACATATGATGTGATTCACAGCATTTTTTTTCCTTCCTTGAGAATATTGTTTCAAATGCCTTAACAAGTAAAACAATAGTCCAGGAATTACTCATACAGTTCAAGATCTCAGAGCAGCAACCAGTTATATCCTGTTTAATTACCATATGCAATCACATAAACAGAAGCTATAAAATATTGCTTAATTAAGAAAGGTGGCAGAATTCTGTAAGCTGGCTAATAATTTGTCATAAGAATAATGAGGCAAAAAAAATGACAGTGATGGTTCAAATGGAGTACAATATAATGAGACTCATAAAATATAAATAGAAAGTAATACGATCAGTAAAGGCAAGTGAAATACTGTACATGCAAATACAAAAATGTGTGAGAACTGGTAGGCAGATTGTAATGTTTCATAGTATCGTAGTTTCAAAGGAAATAAAGAAGCTTCTTGGATGAGAAGAAAAACATTTTCAAGGAAAGAACCAAGTCCAGTTGCCTTTTTGAAAAAGCACCTTTGGGATAACCATAACCTGGATGATTGAGAATCTCCATAGACATAGGGCTGGAAAGGCCCTTGGAGGTCTTCTAGTCTGACCCCATGCCCAAGGCAGGAGACCTTATTGAGTTCCGGACAAATGGATATCCAATCTCATCTTGAAGATTTATAAATGATACTTTAATCAGACTGGGCAAAGAAATCTAGATATTCTCCAGTTCCAGATAACCAAGCAACTTTTCTGTTATTGATCATCTCCTGGATGACATTAAATTTCCCCAGAATGACTGCTTTTGTTTTTGTCAAAAGTAAATATGTATCTCATCTTTCCATTGTGGAGTGGCATTCAGGCATATGGCATGTTCTGTGTTGTAGAGGTCCTAGGAGTACACTCTCAGTAGAAACACAGTGGGTGACTTTGGGCCAATCTCATTTTCTCAACACAACTTTTGTTATGGGGATAAAATGAAGAGACATCTACTTGTATGCAGTTTTGATCTCCTGGATAAAAGCCAGGACATAAACATAATAAAAGATAATTATAATAAAATAATATAAATTTCAACATTATTTATTACAATGGAATGTTATGATTGGTTGATCGATCCGTATTCTTCTATCCTTTTATTATTTATATATTGCAGTACACATTATTTGTGTATGGATGTGATTTTTTAAAGCTTTTGTAAATCACCCTGGGAAACATTCACATATGAACAGTGCCTTGCAAATACTTAAAAGGAATATTTTTTTTTAAAAAAACCTTCTATACTTCCACTTGAAGCTTTAATATTTAGAATCAACACCTTGAATTGAGCCTAGAATCCTTTACCAATTTGCCTGCTACATTTTGTACCATATGAAATGACTGTTTCACAATGTGAATTGCAATAATCCATGTAATTTACTGTAGATAAGGTCACTTTGATGAGGTCCAACTGACTGAGAAATCATCACAGCTGGTGAATTTATTTGCACAAATGAGCTTATTACAACTTCCAACTGAAACTCCAGGAAAATCAAGAAGCAGTTCTAATCCATGTGCCTGCTTTCTCAGTGAGCACACCCATCACACCCACCTTCTGTAAGCGACTGAATCTCAGTCTCTGACACATGACTTCTCTCTTGATTTCACCATGTTGATCATTCACTGCTAGTTCGTTATTTGAGCCCTTGTGATTTTCAAGGGTGTCATCTGCTACCTTGGAGCAGCAGAGCTGAGAATCACTGACTCAGCATTTCATCCCAGTATAAGAATGTGGTGCCTCTAGAAGCTGACAGCAAAGAGATAAACAGAATTAAACCGGAGGTTTCTATCAAAAGGATCACTAAAGTGATTCTTTCCCAAATGGCTTTTTTAACCTTCTGCTGTCCTAATTTTGTTTGTTTGTGTTTGTTTGTTTGTTTGTTTGTTCAACTCCTAGTGACTGTCTAGGCTAGTCCCTGCCATTTTCTCAGCAAGGTTTTTCATACCATTACCTCCTTGCTTGGACTGAGAGTGTTCAAGATTATCCAGAGTGACTAGAACTCATGGTCTCTTGGTTTCTAGACTGGTTCCTTAATCACTACACCAACCTGGCTCTCTAGCAGTATTTTAAGATTAAGCAATAACAAATCATACCTGGAAAAGTTCTCAGAATCTTTTAAAAATATTTTCGATGTCCAGTGTCCCTGCTGAGAAAACTCACATTAAGATGACATTTCTACCAAGAGGGTAGTGCACATGGGAAGGGCAAGGATAGCACTTTGAAGCAAATAGCTTTAATTGCACACTGTCTACCGGGTAATTGGCCTGTAAACAGAAGGAGACATAGAATAACAAGAGGATTGGGATGCATAATTATATACAATTAGCTACACTCAGTGTTCCCGGCTCTATTTATTTCTAATGAACATCCTCTACAAATTGCAGGTTTAGCAACTGGACAGGGCAAATAAAGTGAGGGGATTGAAGCTGCTCAATAATGAACAAGAAGAGCATGTCAGGCCAATGCTATTGTCTTCATGTGTCTAATTGTAGCAGTATCCAAAGTTAAAGAAGGTTAAAGGGGTATGAAATAACATAGCATGGTTATTACGATTTAAGGAGTTAGCCAAAAGAACAATTTAACCGAACTACAGGTGTGGGATCCAACCAATAGATACGGCAGCATCAGCTAGCCCAAAATTAAAAAGGCAAAGAATTCTTTCAGGTGCATAAGCATTCAGCCAAAACTTGATTGAGAGAAAACTAAGCATAGAAGTAATCAAAGATGTGCATTGCAAGAATGCCCATCCAGTACAGAGGAAACTGGGCCCCAACTCTGTGTGATCTTCATCCCATCCATCTTGAGGATCATAAAAGAGATGCAATCCAACCAAACGGCTTGAAGACAGAGATGGGGTCTGTAAAATAAAATATCCAAGATAAGATGAAGCAGAATGCCTGGATAACAAGACTGAGTGAGCAGTGTGTAATTATGCACGCATGTGGACTGCAAGGAACTTAATATAGCAGCATTGCTAAAATCGATTTGACAGCCTTGTGCACTTTCTTGGAAAAGAACAGCATACAGGAAAATGAGCAATAATTCTGCATTATTTTGTTGAGTTGTCATATGCAGCTCCACTCTCCCCCACTATCAAAATAATAATGGATAATGTTGCATGTATTATGATATGCTACTATACCACAGATTCCCTCTTCCCTAATATATGGATATAAAAATAATGGCTGAATGGCTGAATGGCTTGACAATATTTTTTGCAATACATATGAAAGCAGAGGAGGGGGGAAATCATTTAAAAAAAAAAACAAGGCCTGAGTTGAAAATATATATATATATAATTATTGCTTCTTTTTCTCTATTTGTCTCTCTTTTGTTTTTCAGATATCAACTCTCTTTTATCTGTTGACTAAATACTTTGAAAGACATTTTTCCCCTCACAAAATGACTGGGAAGAAGAGTGTCCATAGTTTAATCTAACATAGAGGGGTTCTTGCCAAAACTTGGGGTTTTTACTTAAAAAGTTCAAATTTCAGAGAACACATTTTTTTCTCATTCCAGCAGAAGCCTTGATTGGAAAGGAAAAGCATATCTTGAGGCTACAAAATAGAGCTGGGTATAAACAATGTCTCCAAATTTTCTACCCAGATTGTAAACAATAATTGGATGATGTTTCCCCCCCCCCAAATACCTCCAGGGGAAGGACTTTTTTTCCAACAATTTTTCAAGGGCAAGTTACTTCTTTAATAGAGCTGGTTTTATTATTATCGGACAAGCTAACTGGGAGAATTTCCTCATGAGAGTATTTGGCGTTAATTGAGGCTGCGGACCACAGGAAAAATGGTTGCATAAGGAAAGGCTAAACCTTTGCACATACCCCTTGGTCACCCTTCAATTGAAGAAGTACAAAACATAAAATGTTTTAGCCTCTTCTCCTTGAAAGAATCTCTAAATGCAAGTTGTCTTTCATCAAAATAAAAGGAAACTGATAGAAGGAATGTTGAAGTTGCATCCTGACAAAACTACAAAGAGAAACATAACACGGTTATTCTTATTTCAAGAAATGGGATGATAAATTAATAACAAAAAACCCAGAGGCTTCATTGAATATGACATGAAAAAAACTTCATAGGGATAAAGAGCCTTAGTGGCACAGTTGTTAAAGTGCAGTATTGCAGGCAAACTCTGCCTCAAGCCTTGAGTTTGATCCTTATGGTGCTCAAGATTGACTCAGCCTTCCATTGTTCTGAGGTCAGTAAAATGAGCCAGATTGTTGGGGACAATATGCAAATAATGCTTCTACTATATATTGTAAACTGCCCAGAGAGTGCTATAAAGTGCTATTGCTATAAACGTAGAATCTAATTGGGGAAAAAAACCTGATTAATAAATCTACAAAGAGGTCCTGGATTTATTTGAGATGTCTGCTGCAAATATGACATACTTTGCAGAACTCACTCAACTATTTATTTGTTATCGAGGTTCTCCCCAAACCATTTTATTCTAAGGACTTCTGTGCCTTGGCTTTCCATCTGTTTAAAAGCACCCCAATAAACAAGCATATGTGATACATCTGGCTGTTTCCTCTGTCATGCTCTTAAGCTCCATTTTTTAATTCAAATCCTATTATTAGCACCAGAATATATTAGCAAATTAATAAATCACAAGCTACTTACTTGTTAAAGTAAATGAGAACCCAAGTTAAGTCTGTAGTCTCTATATGTTCATTCTGTATTATTTTACTGCTGAGTCAAAAAAATATCTAGATAACAACATGCTTCCTATTAAATGTGCCACATAAGGGGCGTGCCAAAAAGATTATGAGGCTAGTATGATCTAAGCAGTCTGTGATTTATGTAAAGTAGAAGTTTGTTTTAATAATAAATCTGAGTTGAAAATCATATAGGCAGCAATTCTCAGAATGAACATTTTCCATTAATGGATGGAAAATTTGGTTGGTTGGTTGGCTGGCTGGTTGGTTGGTTGGCTGGCTGGCTGGCTGGCTGGCTGGCTGGCTGGCTGGATGGATGGATGGATGGATGGATGGATGGATGGATGGATGGATGGATGAACATATGTTATTATTGGTAAGTTCATTAGCAGCTACTACACATAGATTTTAAAAATGTGAGCACATGAGCACAACAATTTGATAAACAGTAACAGTTTGCTCTTAATTGGAAACAAATATATTTATGAAGAAATGTATTTGTGATTCTAATGCCTACTATATCTCTACAGAGTCCATACAGAATGTACAATCGTTTTACTGCCAGTATTTGAAGATCAATACCCTCAATTGATTCTAATGAAAGGAGCTATCCTAACATGAGTGCTGAAATAAAATTCAGTAGCTAATCTGGCTGACTTTAAATCCAGATAGTGAGAGTGTTCTTGTTGCTATCTTGTTGTTTCCTTTAGATGCATATGTTTGTCAGATATGCTTAGAGACCTGGAAAATCATAGGAAAATTATTTCAGTTGTCACTGTAATAAGGGAGTTCCACGTTTATATTTCCTGTTGTGTTATATCAACTGTTATGTAAACCAAAGTCCAATTGTCCTTCAAAATACACATTTTCTTAAAAGATATGATACAGTTCCCCAACCCTTCCCCCATCTACTATATAGGGAAATGCACACACACAAGCATGTATTTTAGAAGAAAAGCACACGGACATGCAAACTGATGTTGAATATTTTAAAAATAAAATGTGAAAACTGATGTGAAAATGGAATTAACAAAAGGATAGAAACATAAGAAACACTAATTGAATCTAACAGCTTTAACTCTTCCTAGGCTACTCCCTCACAGATGGTATTTATTTCTCTGCTGATTTTTGGCAGCAGCTATTTTAGTGGCAACTAATAAATTGCTATTCATATCTCTCTTTTGGATTTACAGTAATTTAACAAAATAGCACCCAAATTAAATGGAAATCTGTTTTCAATTAGCTTATCAATGCTTTTACAGATTTTATTTTAGAAGTGTCTTACAACTTGAATTACCACCAGATGTGTGTTTTTGCTTTTTTGTATAGTTTTGTGTACAATCTTTAGCACCTTTCAGTGGTGCTCTCGTACTCTAGCCCAGGGATCTCCAACCTTAGCAACTTTAAGACTTGTGGACTTCAACTCCCAGAATTCCTCAGCCAGCAAATCCCTGCTCTAGCCTATGTGCAACACTATCACTGGAACACATTTTTCTCTTCAAATTCTTAATTTCGGATATTTCTCTCTGTCTCTCTCTCTCTTTATTAAAAATATGCATCATGCCCATCCCAAATGATTCAGCAGCATTAAAATGCAGTATATAAAAAGCACAAACAGAGATGTAATATATTTAGCTTTATTGCTGCAGTTCCTTCCTCTAAGATAAATGTAATGTGGCTCATCTGTCAATAGTTCTCCTTTCTCCTTTATTAAGGGATCAATGCTACAGCAGTGTACCAAGAGGTGGGGATAAGAAGTGGTCTCTCCACCCCACCCCCAGTGCAAACAATAAGGCTGGTGCTGCTAAAGGTATGAGGGGACTAGCAGCAAGTGTGCAATTGGGTTGTTGCTGCCTTCACAACAAACACCTGGCTTTGGGGCAATCATCTCTCTCAGACCAACTTCCTTCATAGGGTTGTTGTTCTGGGGAAAATAGGAGAAAGATGGTTGTATGTCTTGAATTGTGTATAAAGAAAAGGCAGAATAAAAATCTATCAATAAATAGATAAATAAAATCTATAAACAAACAAACAAATAAATAATAAACCTTGCCGTAATAGGAATTGCCAGGTGCTCCTTAAGATTAAATGTCAGCAGAAAAGGGGCAGCTTTGTGAAATTTTGTAACAGGGGCAGGCAACTCTTTTGTGGCAAGACGTATATAAGTTTATTATTTTCTTAAAAAAAAAAAAAGTCCGTAAAGATCATAGATGGTTCATTAGTGAGTTGGTTACGTCTTTGGCAGGGACAGAATTAATTTTTTGAGCTTTGTTTTTGCTTTAGGGCAGAGGTATCCACTCATAATTTTGCTTCTATTAAATACTTACATGGATGTATGCAGACAGACAGACATATAGCAACTGGTAACCTGTGACTTGCTTATTCTTGCTTGGATGTTCTGGTGAACTATTCCAATGTAGGTGAAGGAAAAAGGAGATGATGAGGTTCTATAGCTTTCTGATCACTTATGTCCAAAATGTTCAACATTATCTTGTGAATGATTAGTTTCCAAATTTAGGCATTTTGCTGTGATGTATCCTTAGACAGAAACATGATGTATCACTGTATCCTTGTCCTGTATCTATCCAATCTACAATTTGAACCTCTAGCGACATGTTTCAAATGACTGGTTATATTCCTACTTATTTAGATTATGCTGAATTCTGTTTTTCATCCTTAGTTCTGTGCATCTCTACGATTTTTTTTTTACATGCTTTACAGATTTAATAATACCTTTGAAATCAGTGTTTGATTATATGGCTTAAGTAAAGTATGTCTTCTCTTATACATTGTTCCATCTTCATCAACAGCGTCTTCAGAGGCTCTTTTATGATATATGTTTTAAGGATGGGGAGGGCAACTATGAGATCTTTTTAGCAGTGTTACCTCAAATATGGAATTTCCAATATTTAGAAACTTGCTATTTTTCTCTCTCTCTCTCTGTTCATCTCAGAAAGATGGATAGATCAGATTAGATCACTACTTATGTAACTTTTATGACCTGGTTGGCTTTTCATTTCTGATCTCTATCCTAGTCATTAAACTTTTGGGGAAGATGATGGATTTGTCAATATTTGCACAGAAAGAAGGTCAAAAGTCATTTATTTTAGTTTCTTCTCTATTTTTTATTTTTTCATTCTTTGCACTTTATTATCTTTCTCCTTTCTTTCATCTTTCCTTCTTTTGGATTGCATTTATTTGTTTTATTTATGAACAAAATATTTAATAAAAATTACAGATCCTCATGAAGCTCTCCTTATAGCATATTCGCGTCCTTTGCTACCACCTTTCTTCTTCCTCACTGGAATTGTTTTGCAATTATAGTTTTAATATCTTCTTCTTCAGGAGAAGCAATATGTGGTCTTGCGTCCAATCTTTGTACATCTCCCAGAGTCACTCTTTTGTGAGATGGATGGCCATATAAATTTGATGAATAAATACATGTTATGGATAACAATACTCACTCAGGGCAGAAACAAAACTATGGAAGACATGAGAATGCCTTTATTACCCTCATTTTCTAAATATTGTTTGATTTTTATAACAACCATGTGGAGTCATTATACCAGAATATAGTAATTCAATCAGAAACATAGAGTGAGTCCATTGGGGATTCAGAATAACTCTTCTGGTTTGTGTAATTGCATCACTGAAGGGTGGAAAAGGCCAAACTACATTTATTGAACACACAAAGACATAATTTACTGAGTTATGATTTCCTAAGTTAATCAAGTCATATGAATTCACATAACTATTGGGCAGGTTCACACAATATACTGAGCCCATACTACCCAACCACATTTTAGACTAGTGTTTTGCAAACCCAGCCTTCATGTGATAGAATTTTCAATAAAAATGTCAAGGGACTGGAAAAAATAGGGTGTTTCCTATTCTTAGTGTACATTTTGCCCAGCTAATGATGGCATCTAGCCATTCTTGATTGATTGAAAAAAGCCAAGCAGAATCAGACTTCACTGGTACTTGGATGGGAAACTATAAAATGTACATAGTGAAAGGATCGACTGGGATGTCAAAAACATTTAGGAAAAGATACTAATGAAGCATTTCCATATTGTTACCAAAAAACCTACATGATTGGGTCCAGTGGTGGGTTGCTGCAGGTTCGGACCGGTTCGCCCGTACCGGTGGTGGAAATTTGCACCCGCTCGCCGAACTGGCAGCGATGGCTGGCTGTTCATGCCCCCGAACCGGTCCTCCAGTCGTCGTGGCTGGCAAAGAACCCTCTGCACATGCGCAGAGGGTCATTTCCCCGACGTGATGTAGGCGCGCGCGCAAGTGAAGCAAAACACGCACTTCCATCACGATGCAAACTGGTAGGGAAGGTAAGTGGAACCCACCCCTGATTGGGTCCATGAAGTTCACCAGACATTGAGTTTTAGTTAAGGGAGATTTGACTTATGATAGTGCTTAACAGCTCTTTATAATTCACAATATCTAGTTCTCCTAATAATTATTTATAATTGCACATTATCATGTGTTTAACTTGCTGGCCATTTTCTTAAAAGGTTTACATTTTATCAAACTGTTTATGAACTACCAGAGACCTTAAGGGTTTGCTCTTCTGAATCTCCCAATGACACTTTCTTCATGTGCGGTGCCTTCCAGGAAAAATCTGTAAGGAGAAACTGAAACTGAAACTTTCAAATGTTATTTTATGTAAATGTTACTTTTTTTCCTTGAGTTTGAAAAGAAGTGGGATATGTTTTATTCTTCACAAAAAGTTTTAAATGGAATTACCTACAGGTTTTTTTAAAAAAGAAATAATATATTTTCTAATTTGGCATAACATCTATCTCATGAAGAGAAATTTAAGAAGTTGGAGTTTATTTGTCTTTATTTATTTTCATTGATTTGTTCAGAAAACACATAGGGCTTCCTATCTAGGAAAACACATAGGGCTGCCTGATAAGACGAGGAGATTCATAATAGCATTCTATTAAATCAAAATAAATATAACCAACAAAATCCCACAGCAATATCATATATCTCATCACAGCACCAGAACATCTCAATGACTCTACAATTATATTTACTGGGCCCGCTTCTATCCTAGTGTGATGTCTGGGTAAAGAACCAGGTCTTCCTAACTCTCTGGAAGTCTAATAGCGTGGATTGAGTGGGTTAAAGACAACAAGCCCTATTTTTGAGCCAATGTAAATGAAATGTTCTGGCATGACAATTTTGAACTTAAAGCAGCCATTGAATGCAAATTGTCTCTAAAGTGGTATAAATTATTAGAAGATTGACAAGTTTTCTGGACATTGCTGTGCAGTTTACTTCCATCTGTGGCAGAGGCAGAACACAAAAGTGTGTTATTAACATCAGTAGTAGGTAGCTACCATATCTGTCTGCTAAAGACCAGACGATCAACAAAGGGCAGTGCAGTTAGATTCCCCCTCCCCCCGTTCACCTTTGCTGTCATCTAATGGTCATTCTGATTTTGCATCCCAGAATTGGTAGTCTTAGAAGTAAAAGTTACATAGCATAAACATGCAGCTTTCCTGTCTTGGGCAAGATTCACAAGTGCAGCAATTAAGGCAGAGATGTTGTTCAGTAATTACCCTTTTTATTACCCTTTGAGTCATTACAGAATATGAAAGATGATGGAGAGAGACAAGAAGACAAGGAAAAGCTAGCTAGACAGTGGAGGAAAAAGAGGCCCATCTTCCTGCTTTGGACATCTACCCACTAGTTTATACTGCCACCATCTAACTTTGGGAAAAGAAATGTCATGACCTGGCTTCCTTTTTCTTAAAAGCGTAAAATGATTTTTGTACTTGTGTGTGTTTGTGTATATGAGGAAATGTGACATCTCACAACCTGAACATTTAGCACTTTTAGAATCCTGCATGCAACACAACCATTTTGGAGGATCCCCGTTTCCATGGGATTCCCAGGCTTGCTGACAGAACCAAATTTCTGGAAGATCAGGGCCAATCTCTCCTTTGGCGGGGTGGGGTGGGGGGAGGTAGAATGATGTTCCACGTTCCATGGCAGGTGCCATGGCAGAAAAGACTATCCTCCTGGGCCCATCAGCTGAAACTCCTTAGCAGATGTGACTTGTAATATCCTTCTCTAGTCAAACCTGATGGGATAAGTAGATGTAACTGAGGAGAGGTGGTCCCTCAAATAGAATTGAACCTAGAAGCAGAGTGGCATCCAGTGCAGCTCATGGAGCATAAGTGTAACATGTGCAGTTCTAGAGGCACACATGACTGAGTCACTGCTTTTTGCAGTAGCTGAAGCTTCTGTATTTTCTTCAAGGCTAGCCATCTGTACAGCACATTACAGTTGTCCAAGACTGTCCATTCAGGGAATAATGTACTAGAATGTATTCTGGAGTCACAGGAGGGAGGGGATTTTTCCCAAAGAGCATGGAAATAGCAGAGCTTGTAATGTCTAGTAGGCAGGAAGAGGGTGAAGGCAGACCCCCCCGTGTCCCCCTCCCTAAAAAAGCAGGTCACATGTTATATTTTATAACAGCGGTTCTCAACCTGTGGGTCGCGACCCCTTTGGGGGTCGAACGACCATTTCACAGGGGTCGCCGCGTGTGTTAGCCCGCCATCTTGGTGCCACCATCACTGCAGGGGTGAAATTCTCACGGTTCGGCTGTGGCTGCGGGTCGCCGGACAGCCGGTAGCAACAAAAGCGGGAGACTTTGCACATCCGCCCGGACGCCGCCATTTGGGTTCTTTTATCCTCTGCTCATGCGCAGAATGCTTTGCGCATGCGCAGAGGGTAAAAGAACCCAAATGGCGGCGTCCGGGCGAAGTCTCCCGCTTCCATCGCTATCAGCTGTCCGGCGACCCGCAGGCAAGCCCGAACTGGGAGCATTTCACCCCTGGTGCCACGCCCCCTTTGTCACCTCATCCCGCGCGGGGAGGGGGCGGGGAGGGGGTCGTGGCGGTAGGAGGGTCGCAGCAGCGGGGGGGTAGCGGGGGGGGTCACGGCATTAGAAAGGTTGAGAACCACTGTTTTATACTTATTGCACATGGCTGCCTTTAGTCTAACAAGATTGGGTTAGTAAGCGAACAACAATAAAGAACTACTCAGAAGTAACTCCACATGTTGTTCTTGGTTCTTTGGGCCTGACAGATGAGCAGGGGATGAGTGAGTGAGAAAAGATCTCCCAATCAAGTAACAGGCCCAACTATCACACAAAATGAAGTTACATAAAGGCCGTCCTAGCTATGACTGTCACCTGTTCCTTGAGCAGGATTCATAGGTCCAAAAGATCCCTAGATTGCACTTCAGGATCTGTTTGGGGAAATGCCATTGAGCATCAAAGGTGGGAAATTCCCAGATCCAGAATGAATCAGATAAAATAAGCCATTTAACACCGATGGATACATGTATTTCCCATGAATTCTAAGTATAATCTGAGCGCAGTTCTATGATAGATGTGAATGTCATGCACCTAACATCAATGCATGACCAAAGAAGCCAGATGCACAGAGTCTTCTCAAGTTTAATTCTAGGAAAGAGGATTAGGGTATAGTATTTTGGAAACTAGATCAGTCTACTCCATCCCTTACTTATTCATGAAGACTTTGTGAGCTTTCTAGGCCTTTTTCTCTCAAGCTCCTGACCAATAGATTGACATTTCACTTAATAGAGGGTGGAATGTCCATCTGGTCCACATCTATCAATTTTTCATTTTTCTTTTCTTTCCCAGACTCTGAAAATATCCTTTCACTAAAGCTTGAAATAAAAACATAAGAGCTGAGTACAATACATTTCAGCTACAAAACCTCCTAGCATCAATTTCCAAAACCAATCAAAATATCAGAGGCAATAAAGCCATTCAGCCTGCACCTTTAAACAAATCAACATCCTTGCTTGCAAGTACTTAGTTAAAATTTTTTAACTCTACCTTAGAGACAAAAGATTTTCCCAGCACACATTTCCTGCTTGCTTTTTCTGAATAATTCCCGATTTAAATAGATTGCAATTTCATCTGGGTCCTTAGGAATAGTATTTATTAACTTCCTAGAGGCTTCAGAATCCCAATTTGGGAATCACTCTCTCACCAACCTTTTTCAGAGAAATCAACTTGAAACTTTTTACAATAGATGCAGTTTTTTCCTCTTTCTATGCCATGGAAGCTTGCTAAATATCCCTTCATTCTATCTTTTCATTTCCTGAATGCTCTTCCAAACCCCATTCCAAGACTGCCCTCTCCTTTTCTCAGCAACTGTTCTATTTCCTTGGTCTCTCCTCCCCCCCTCCATTTTTTCTACCAGTTGTAGAAAAGATGTACCAGAGACCATTCTCCTCACATCCCAAAAGGGCCTTGAGAGCAGCAACCTTTGACCAGAAGACATACAGCACCAGAGGCAGAAACATTGCATAGATCAGTTTGCATTTATTTCTTTAGTTGTGTGTGGAAGCATTTATATAGCCATCAAACTCAGACCATGTCCCTTAGGGCAGTGTACGTAAAGAAAACAAGGAGAAAAGGAAATCATTTTCAACCTGTACAAAGTAGCATATTAACAGAATAATAGAGTTGGAAGGGACCTTGGAGGTCTTCTAGTCCAACCCCCTGCTCAAGCAGGAACCCCTCTACCATATGTAAGACATACTAAAACAATTAAACAGTGATCAGAAGTGAAATGTTCTATAGTTCAACATTTTCTCATCCCAAGTCTCAGGCAAAGAGCCAGGTCTTAATAGACTTCCTAAAGTCCTGGAGAGTTAGGGCCAAACATAGGCTGGCCAGAAGATTGTTCCAAAGGGCAGGGGCCATCACAGAAAAGACACATCTCTGAGTCATAATATTGTTCATGGAAGGGACTTGGAGTGTGCCAGTGGTGGGTTGCTGCTGGTTCGGACCGGTTTGCCTGTACCGGTGGCAGAAATTTGCACCCGCTCACCGAACCGGCAGTGATGGCTGGCTGTCCATGCCCCCAAACCAGTTCTCTGGTCACCGCGGCCGGCAAAGAACCCTCTGCGCATGCGCAGAGGCTTCTGCGCATGCGCAGAGGGTCATTTCCCCAAAGTGATGCAAACCGCTTACTTCCGTCTCAATGCGAACCGGTAGGGAAGGTAAGTGGAACCCACCCCTGGAGTGTGGCCTCTTTGTCGGAGCAAGTGGGATGGCAGATCAGAAAATGCCAATTTTGCAGTGGAGCACAAAGGTTGGGGAAAAAACTGTGTTTTCTTGGACAAAGCTCTCTTCTTTCCCCTTCCTTTTGTGAGACCGAAAGGATTCCAAAACAACTAAAGTTTTGTTCTCTGGGACAAAAAGAGGGGCTTGTGGCCTATATGTGGTCCATCATGTTTTACTCAGGAAGTGAAAGTGTTGACTTTCTAACTAAGGGAGATTTGTGTATTGGATATTTGGAGAATGTCTGAGGGTAGGGAAGACTTGCCTGCTTGCCCTGCCTTTGTGTGGAAGATTCTAGCATGAATGGGCTTGCCTTTCACTACAGCTTTTTAAACCGTTATTAAATCCTATGTTTAACTACAGCTGTGAAACTTGCTTGTTGGGGAGAAAGATTTAATGATGTAGATACAGATGATGATGACATATTATGGCAACTATAAAAATATAATCATAAAAGCTATTAGTTGAGTAAAAGGAAAAAAAATAAAGCAAAGGCAGAGTTTTGACCACCGAGATGGAAATGTGGGAAAAGAGCCGAGGTGGCGCAGTGGTTAGAGTGCAGTACTGCAGGCTACTTCAGCTGACTGCTAGCTGCAGTTCGGCAGTTCAAATCTCACCGGCTCAAGGTTGACTCAGCCTTCCATCCTTCCGAGGTGGGTAAAATGAGGACCCAAGATTGTTGGGGGCAATATGCTGACTCTGTGAACCGCTTAGAGAGGGCTGTAAAGCACTATAAAGCGGTATATAAGTCTAAGTGCTATTGCTATTGCTAAAATGCAGATCCAAATTGTGAGACATCCATGTTGCTCAAGCACATCCCAACAATTTGAATTGAAACATTTACCCAGGAGAATGGTGGAAAGGTAAATACCAGATTTCAAAATGAAAGAAATACATGGCAGGGGCAGGAACAGCATATGCCACACACTTACAATCTCATTTGCTTTCACCATGTGCATGTCTTTCTGTCTTAAATATTAGAAACCAAACCTTTATTCTCATTCATTACGGTACTTTTGTTCATCTCTATAAATAACCAAAAGAGCTTCTCCCGATTGGTTGGGAGTCCTGTGTGTTGCAGTAAGTACTGTATAGTAGAATACAACTAGAGGGCACCTGGTTGAGAAAGGCTAAAGTAGAGCATAATCTCTATTCTGGAGTGTGCAACTTTATTAGTTAAGTGAATTAAGTGAAGAAATAGTCAGCTACCTGTGTATCTAACAGAATAGGATAATGAGCAGAAATGTAATATTTCAGATATTTCAGATTATTTGCTGCTGTAAGTTACGAACTAATGAACTTGATGCAATTTCATACACGTTTAATCAACATTAAATAGTTTATAAGATTATTCCACGTTGACATCCACTGGAGAGGTAAGGCGGGCAAGTATATAATTTGCATTATGATGTGCATAATACTATTTTGTTGTCATCGTGGTTTATTATGGATGCTTCTATTACCAGGCATTCAGTTAAATATTTTCCCCTTCAAAAGGAACATTAGCTGAAATTTCTTGGAGAGATTTGATGGCTCTGCACAAAGCAATTTGGAGAGAATTAGTTTCCTTTTCATTCTCACTTAACTTTTATTCAGGAATAATAGATTTAAATAAGGCTGTCTGACAAATTTATCACAGATTTATTTTCAGAGAAAGGGATGTTACATGACAAAATGAAAGCTAGCGGCACTTATGGTGGCTTATAATTCAGGGTTGGCTAGCATCCATTCCAAAATATTTCTTGGCTCAAAAATTGCAGAGAAAGATATATATTGGGGAAAAATGTATGTTGTCCAAAAATACATATATTAGGAAAAGTTCCACTGAGTACACAATGCAAACCAAATGCATATTTGAGAGCAAGTTCCATACAAATCCAATGTGGTGGTACTTATTTTATTTTTTGCTTTTGTTTAACAGCTGGGTAGCAGAACTGCATTGTTGGAGATTTGCCTGCAGTACATAAGTGCCCAGTTTTAGCAAAACTATAGAATGCCAAGGCAAGAAAAGGACAATAAAAGGACTTCCAGTTAAGAATATTAATTAGAGAACTGAAATCATATTCCATGCTGAAGAAAATCCTGATATTGTATTTCTGGGATGGGCCAACCAATAATCAGTATATAGTTGCTTCTAAGTAGTGGAGAATAAATAGAAAGGACACAGAATTGCTGTCTCAAATGCTGGGCCAGTGCCTGGAGACTAAAGGGTTTGGATGGAAAAGAACTGACTTTGATACAGCTCTAGCAAGCTGGAATGTTTCTGGGTTTGTAGTTCCCCTGGCTCTGATGATATTATCCATTCAGTCAAGTCCGACTCTTGGCGATTCTATGGGCTAGAAAGGATGTACTATATTTCTAAAGAGCTGTGGTGGCACAGTGGTTAGAATGCAGTCTTGCAGGCTAACTCTGCATTCCACTGCCAGGAGTTTGATCCTGACCAGCTCAAGATTGACCCATCCTTCCAAGGTCAGTTAAATGAGCATCCAGGTTGTTGGGGGAAATATGCTGACTCTGTAAACCTCTCAGAGAGTACTGTAAGGCATTGTGGAGCGATATATAAGTCTAAGTGCTAAGTGCTATGGCATTGGTGTGTCAATGAAGAAAGGATATACCAATGCCATAGAAATACAGTACATCCTTTCTCCCTCCCCTTTTTATTCCACTCCTGGCAATGGCTAGTTTTGGAGGCTAATATTTCTTCCTATGATTCCAACAGGGGAAATAGCTTCTGTTCTAGAAGCTGAGAAGCAATTGCTGTAATTATACAAACCATGAGCTGCTGCTGTA
Organism: Thermophis baileyi; assembly: GCA_003457575.1. Taxonomy (NCBI): domain Eukaryota; kingdom Metazoa; phylum Chordata; class Lepidosauria; order Squamata; family Dipsadidae; genus Thermophis; species Thermophis baileyi. Next base: position 5,894,225 of record QLTV01001682.1, read on the forward strand.
CTCTGTGGCATATTCATTACCTGCTGATTAATCTATACCTGTGTCATGTAGTCGCCACAAGCGAGGAGGCCAAAGGAATGCTGTCCTAGATATGGGAAATGTCACTAGGATTTTCAAACCATCACAAATAGATAATGAGTCACTAACACCTCCAAATGTACCTGCGCCCTCTGAAGACAGGGTTTGTTATCAGCATGAAATGATCATTCTAGCACAGGGTATTCATGGATCCTATTGAAATTGTGTACGTAACCCACAGTTTGATGCCTTGGATACCTCATTATCCTTCTCCGATGTAGAAAATGGAAGCTCAAGTTCATGCAGTACCCTTTGTCCCTTTGAACTATAGTTTTGAATGGAGTTCCCTTCCATGACAGTCCTGCTCTCAGTTCTTTCCAGAAGTTCTTCTTTCCTTTGAAGTCTCTCCAATTAGCTCAGATTAGCTGCTTCACACTGCCACTTTCTTATGTGGCCTGTTATCCCTGGAAAACAATACTTGAAAGCCCAAATGATTATCTGCTGCCTTTATCTTCAAGCTCATATAAGTTTAAGATTGGGAACTGTATAATTTTCTTCACTATGAGGTAGATATATAACACAGGTACACAACTTTTTGTCAGCTCACAGGTTTTTTATAGCAAGCTGCAAGCCACATGCTAAAATAGATTGGGTGATGGATCATATGGGAGGAGGGGAGTTTTCATAGGGCAATGCACTGTAAAAATGTAGACATATACTAGATATAGTTGAATTTCAGACATTTCTTTGCTCTTAGTTAGTGGTTGTCAATGTTTTGATAGGTCATATATGGTCTCATAATTCAGGAATTTTAAGAGGTGAAATGGGCTCTTCAACCATTCACAAGGGTGAAGACCAATTTTTGGCATCCATTCTAAAAAACATTGCCTCTGTTCACATAAACACTGGCTCACAAATTATCCTAAAATATCATGTGAATCAACAATTCTGCATTCTGTGTGAATCAGGAAAATGGGTTAGTTCCATAAATATATCATAATAATGGATTCACATGTCATATGAAAACAGTCTGGTAGCAGACAGGAAGAAAATGTCCTGGATATGAGAAAGGGAAATTAGTATCTTTTCCCTTCCATCCCAAACTTCCCCTTGTAGTACAAAGAAGCAGGGTATTAACTATAATTAGCCTTATGACTCATTCAGCCAGGTCTCATAATTCTTATTCAAACACTTAGGGTTTTTTGCTGTCAAAATAACCTAGGTTCTAGAACAGTATATCTTGCTTGAGTTGAAGTTGCAACTACAATTAATCAGAAATAAGCCTACAAAATTAAAAGAAAAGTAAGACAGTAACACACCACAGATTTTTTTAATGTTATTCTATCAGTGAGGAATTGGAAAATTTTAACATTAAGTTCTCCAAGATTCATCCAGCAAATTATTCTCCAAGAATTCCAGATCCTTTTTCACATATTAACCAGAGGTGGGTTCCTCCTGGTTCGGACTGGTTCCCCTGAACCGGTAGCGACCCGCTGGTGATGTCACTGAACTGGATTGGTCAGTGCTGGTCCATGGGCGCTGCCATCTTTTTTAAATTTTTTTTAAAAAATTTTACTTTTTGGAAGTTTTTTCCCTGTTCTGCTGCTTGAAAATGGGCCCTCCCTCCCGCCCCCGGGTTTATACTGGCCTTTATTCCTTCTTCCGAAGCCCAGCTGATCAGCTCCTTAGCTGTGTTTCGGGCTGATTTTCAACTACTGAGCATGCGCTGAAGCAAAATTGCACGAGGGGACACGTGCGTGCAAAACCGGTTCCGTCGCGATGCGAACCGGTGGGGAAGGTAAGTAGAACCCACCCCTGATATTAACTATATCACAGATTGTCAGATAACAACAACAAGGCATCACTAAAACTAAATAAGATTGACTTTTGTCTTAATATACGACCTTACAAAAATCACCATAATGATGGGATACCCAATTACAACTTCAAAAAAGCCAACTATGATCTCATAGACACCGACCTCTCATCTCTTGATTGGCAAATTCTATTTTCTGGCTGTAACACTGCTGAAGACCATTATAACATTTTCTTGCTCGAAGTCAAAAGAGTTATTAAACTATATGTACCACTAATAACCACCAAAACCAGAAAAAACAAATTACCCATATCAATAAGGAAGCTCCAATCCCAAAAAAAATCTCTTTGGTGAAAGAACAAAACTGGCTACGTAGCTAACTTTAAAAACTACTACAAAAATATATGCCACCAGATAAAGACTGAATGCACCAATTATCACATCAATCAAGAAGAAAAACTTCTGTGTACAAAATCCACCCACGCCTTCTATAATTTTGTAAACAACCAGCTTAAAACTCGAGATCCATCCCACCCCTAAAAGGACCAAACGGTAAAGAATGTAATGATGAAGCAGTCAAAGCTAACCTCTTTAACACATACTTCGGCTCAGTCTTTGTAAACAGCAATGGCTCATGCCCAATATTTCCTAGTCATACCATAAATAATTACAATGATCTAACACAAATAGATTTCACAGAAGATAACGTTGAAAAGGCACTACGCCAGGGGTGGGTTCTAACTTACCTCGCTGCCGGTTCGCTTCTTCCCGCGCCGCCAAAAAAAGCCAAAAACAAGATGGCGATGCATGTGCAGTGCCAGAAACTCGGCTTCTGTGCATACGCAGAAGAAAAAAAAACGGAAAAAATTTCAAAAAAAAAAATTTCAAAAAAAATAAATAAAAAAAAGATGGCGGCATCCATGGACTGGCACCGACTGAACCGGCTCCGTGACGTCATCGTGATATCACCAGCAGGTTGCTACCTGTTTGGGCAAACCAGTCCGAATCGGGAGGAACACACATCTGCACTACGCAGCCTAAAACCATCTCTATCTATCGGACCTGATGGACTATGTGCATACTTCTTAAAAAAGCTTTCCACCACCATAGCTGAACCTCTAAGCATAATCTTTGAAAAATATTTCAGGACCAGCTCCTTGCCCAACCTATGGTCACTAGCCACGGTCATCCCTATCTTCAAAAAGGGAGACCCCAGCCTAGTTGAAAATTACAGACCAATCTTGTTATGCTACGTCACCTGCAAAGTCATGGAATCAATCATAAACCAATCCATTACCCTCCACTTAGAAACAAACAAGCATCGTTCTAGGACCAACACCCTTCATACTTTACATAAATTACCTTTGTGTTCACATTATAAGCAATTGCGTTCTCTTCGCCGATGATGTCAATCTATTTAACACCACAGACAATGCTACTACCCTTCAGAGAGACCTTGACGATGTAGCAGAATGGTCAAACAATTGGCAACTTCAAATCTCAACCAACAAATGCTCTGTCTTACACATTGGCAAAAAGAATCAGAACACAAAATACAAGCTGAGTGGACACGACCTTGTAGACAACCCTCACTATGTCAAGGACCTTGGAGCAGAGGTGGGTTCCTCCCGGTTTGGACCGGTTCTCCCGAACCGGTAGCGACCCACTGGTGACGTCACGGTGACGTCACGGAACCGGTTCTGTCAGTGCCGGGCTGCCATCTTTTTTTAATTTTGTTTTTATTTTTTGAGGGGGGGGATTTTTTTCCGGGTTTTTTTCCTTCTGCGCATGCGCAGAAGCCAACATGCGCAGAAGCCGAGTTTCCGGCACTGCGCATGCATCGCCATCTTGTTTTTGGCTTTTGGGGGGGGGGTTTGTTTTGTTTGCACTGCGCATGCACGCGCGGCCACGCGGCACAGCCA
>QLTV01001682.1:5922113-5943872 GCA_003457575.1 Thermophis baileyi
CTTCTTTAAACCAAGTTAATGGCCTTTTAGGCTTCCTCCGTGTGAGTAGGAGTTCACTTTTTTAATAGTAAGTAAGAATTATATGTCACGGGGGGGGGGGGGGGGGCATTAGGATTTTAGAGATGATTAGGTGGGGCATGGCCAAAAAAGGTTGGGAGCCACTGATCTAACCCTACTTTAAATTGTTTCCTACATAAGCTAAGATTTAGCAGTAAATTAAATTCAACTACTTTTTTTCCTGGGGGAAAAAATGTTTCTCAACAACCATTTCTATCTTGCTTCTTTTGTCTCTCTAATTCTTCAACAACTATTTAAAATATGCCATTCTAACTCTCCTTCCCAGAACATCAATAAATCAGAAGTCAGTTTGCTTAGTTTCTGTTTGCCATTATAATTACATTTCTTCTTTCCTTAAGATTCAGTTTCTTATGTATTCACTTCTTGAACTTTCTATGACTTTCTGAATTCCATAACAAGAAAAAAACTGAACTTGGGAAGCAATCATAAGAACTGGAAACAAAAACAAAATGGCTTAACATTTCCTTCACTACTTCCTGATTGCCATTCCCACCAGCCAATCAACATGTTGTCCACTATGCTTTATTTCCCAGTTATGGTAGTCCAGCTGTAGAAATAGGGACATTAAGGTTGGGTTTAATCTGGCTTCCTTTATCAAAGTGCTTAAAATAATGCACCTAAAGTTATAAGAGTCTATGAAATTGGTGTGTATGTGTGTGAGACAGAGAGAAAACATAAAAGTAATGTACCACACTGCAGCTTGTTTCCACACCATTAATAAAAGATACCTTGGAGATGAATTCTAACCAGTGGAGCTAAGTACTACCTATTTGAAAGAGATTTTTTTTAAAATATATATATATATCTTAATATTGCCTCTGCTCAAAGCCACTTCATGAATTAATGATCAAACAGAAGGTTGAATTCGAATCACATTTTTTGGCAGAAACCTGAAGCATTTGCTACAGAGCTCCACTGAAGAAATTAACAAATCTGAGGATGTTTGGTAGGCAAGCCAATGCTTGTATTACTGAAAAGAGGAAAGAGATGCATCTAGTATAATTATTTTGATTTAATGATACAAATAAAAAGCAAAAGATATTGACTTGAATAAGCAGCAAATTTCTAAGCTTATGACTCAATACTCCAAGTACTCAGACAATATTCCAAGCCAAAACTAGACACAGAATTCAGTTTATGCTCTCATGGAAAAAGCAATATGCAGTACAAATGAATCAATAAATAACTTTATTACATATTAATATGTAATAGCCTTATGCTATTACATATAGCCTTATATTATTATGCTACAGGTCCATGAGGGAAGCTCTTGCAGAATGGAAAATACAACATAGACCACAGTTTTCTGGCTAGTTAGCCCTGTCACAGGAAGGATGGACATAAGAAATAGAAATGCATGGTAGGACACAAAAGAAGAAACAGGTGAGATGTTAGAGAGAAAAGTCACATTGATAAAAGACAGTAAAAAGGCCCTTATTCAAAATGAGAGTTTTCAGAAGCCAGCAAGATTCCCCTCTCTCCACCTCCAGCATGGAGAATGAAACAAGCAAGGAGTGAGCTTCCCGGGAGCATTTTTAACTTGAGCCACCTGTTTGCTCTTTGGATGCATATTGAGGAAAAAGCGTATTCATCTCTACTGTGTGATCCTTTAGGAGGCAGTGTCATCACTTTGGCATCATTTTTAACATCGAGTTACAAATCAAAATGCCTGCCTCTCTCTTCATACACTGACGTTTGCAATGTATTTCATACAACTTGTGGCAACTGCACCAAAATGAAAAGAAAAATAAAACCTACTTTGCAACAATTTTGTTTCCTGCAGATTGAATCCTGTTAGGTACTAAAAGAGTCATAGGTTCCTTGCAGATATTACAGATTCCCCACTCTTCATGCAGTCCACAAGCTGAAATATTCATTCTAGCAAACGTGCGTTAGAATTCAGATATTCTTGAATTTACAAACAACAAGGGGTAATTTCTTGAACAGTATTCACTGCACTGTTAATATTTCAAGAGGTTTCATCATGCTTTCCAGAAATTCCCTGATCTCACAGGCTCAAGGAGTTTCACAGTCTTCCAACAGTAATAAATGAGGGTCATGGTTATCTACTCCAATGTTTCATGGAGGTTTTTTTTCTAGTTCTCATCTCTCCACTGACACTTTTGATCCCAGTTCAATAACATAAAGTCTCATGCTTTCACCATGTTGCATTGTTTTGTACTGCAAACCTTTTTTTGCTGTCTTCAATTCGGTTATGAACTCTTTGAAGGAAAGAAACTCTCTGATGTAACTTACATATTCTGAGAGAAAACTGTATGTAAAGTGTGAAATAAAACAATTCTTACAGCTTCAGAAACCATCTATTTCTAGTATTCCAGATCTTTCATTCAAACCTGAATGAATTTCAGCCCTCCAACTTGTGATTACGGTAGTCATTTTTTTACTATCCTTAACAAGTTGTATGAGCTAGCTAATCTGATGTGTAAAGCAAGAAGAGGAAGAAGTATTATTCTGATTTGTAATTCATCTTGATATTTGAACATGTTGTATGAATACAGTCAGTAACCTGCCTCTTCACAATATGTCCTATCAAACATCATGTACACAAGATTCAGTAGACAGAGCAATCTAAGCATAGCTGGGCTGATTACAAGAAAGCACAATGCCACACATGGATCTGTAAATACTTGGCATTATAGAAAGCCAACAGGACACTAAGGACCTTTCTCAAGAACTCAATGGGACCCCAGATACAATACTGAAAGTTAACTCCTGACAACTCACCCAAGTAGCCATAAAATGTGGCATATACCAAGGTGATACACTATCCCTGCTGCTGTTCTGCATAGATAATCACAAAACTGGATTCAACTCAAAATCAAGAGTAGAAGTACCATCAGCCACTTCCTCTACATGAATGACATCAAAATATATACTAAGGGTGAATGAGACGTTGACTTGCTGATCTACCTGAGACTGATCTACAGTGAGGATATTGGATTGGAGAAGTGTGGCCAGATTGTAGTAAAGAGAGAGAAGGTGGTTAAGATTGATGGGAATCATGAGGAGGAGGCAAGGAAGACAGCAACATCAAGGACCACCAAAGAATAAGATAGATCCTGAAGAGCGAGCTAAATGAGAACAAGATCCATACCATCAAAATGTATGCCCTGCCAGTCACCAGATACCCTGTTGGTATAGTGACCTGGCTGAAGGAGGCCATGGAGGCAGCCAATGTGAAGACCTAGAAGCTCCTCACAATGCACAGAGGTTGCCACCCCACAACCAACATGCAGAGATGGTACGCCAATGGGAAAGTGGAAAGACAGGGTCTGGTGAGTATCAAAGCCACTGTCCTGGAAGAACATCTAGGAGTACATCAATATGAGGGCACTAGCTGTTGAGAGAATGCCTAAGGCAGCAGTAGACATGAGAGATCAAGCAAAGGAAGTGCATGGGATGTACCACTGACAGATAGCTGAGGTAGTTGACATTGGGAAATCCCATGAGTGGCTGAAAAGGGCTGGACGTAAAGACAGTACTGAGACACTGATCATTACAGCAAAAGAACAGATCCATAGAAGCACGGATCTACCCTTAGACAGGACCAAAGGTGCAGACTGTGCAGAGAGGCCTCAGAGACAATCCAACACATAGAAGTGGGGTATAAGATGCAGGCAGGAACAGCATACACTGAATGGCATAAGCAACTATTTATTTATTTGTACCCTACCTTTATTATTTTTACAAATGTGCACAGGAGTATCTGTACAGAGAATGGACTAGACACTCCTAAGTCCAGTTGGGAGATTCCACAGAAGGTCATGGAGAATAAGAGGACTAAGATCCTGTGGGACTTCGAGATCCAGATGGACAGGCAGGTATTGGCCATTCAACAGACACTATGGTAGTAGATAAGAAGCGGAAGACACTGATGGTAATAGATGCATTGGTGACAAGTGACAGCAACAGTAAGGAGGAGTATGAGAAATTGGAAAAGTGTCTGGGCATGAAGGAGGAACTAGAGAGGGTACGGAAAAGAAAAGAAAAGTGGTCCCAGTGCTAATTTTCTTCCCTGTGGTTCTATCAAAGTGTTCTTTTCACATTTATGAGTCAGCAAAAAGCTGATATAGATTGAAGCTAAGACTCCTACCTTTGGCAGCCTTGACAGCTGATCTCCAAACAGGAGATCTGAGAAATGAAGAGGAAAGGAATTCTGATTGATGACTGCATCCATGAGTTGAGACATCTGTCAAACCATTCCTATTACTGCAGTATTATGATTGGAGCACAATTTTTCAAGATGCCAAGAAAGTGTGGGGAGAGAGTCTTCTTTGTATGGGAAAAGGGATTTTGTATGCTAAAACTGAGGCAATGGGCATTAGCACTAGAAACAGCAAAATCTATATCAGCTTTTGCTGACTCATAAATGGGAGAAGAATACTTTAATAGAACCACAGGGAACAAACTGAAAGCATAAGATTAGTGTATTATGTAAGTTATCTATAGTATTTCTTTTGTGTAGTATGAACTTTCTGCAGTGTTTTTGATAAGAATAAGGAACCTAATATCTGTGATTTAAAAATACACAGCACAAAAAGAAATACAAAATTTATATCCTGAAAGAACTCCAGATGGTGATTCTTTCCATATCTATACAGCCATCTCCATTATAGGACTTAACATCTTGATCTACAATATTGCAGTGGTGGGATTCAAATTTTTTTACTACCGATTCTGTGGGCGTGGCTTGGTGGGCATGGCATGGCTTGGTGGGAGTGGCAGGGGAAGGATACTGTAAAATCTCCATTCCCTCCCCACTCCAGGGGAAAGTTAATGTAAAATCTCCATTCCCTCCCCACTCCAGGGGAAGGATACTGCAAAATCCCCATTTTCTCCTGATCAGCTGGGACTCGGGAGGCAGAGAATAGATGGGGGCGGGGCCAGTCAGAGGTGGTATTTACCAGTTCTCCGAATTACTCAAAATTTCTGCTACCGGTTGTCCAGAACTGGTCAGAACCTGCTGAATCCCACCTCTGATTATATGAGACTCCAATTATTGAGTCACCTTCCAACCTGATATATTTCACCACACAGAGCAATTCATCATTTTTAATGAAAAATAATAGATACACATTTGTCAAAAGGGCTGTATTCAGAAATCAGAAGATATTCCTGATATTCATTGTTCATCTACAAATTGCAGTTACCTTACAAAAGAGTTTCAAAAAGAGACACTAGAATGAAAGTGCAAGGGTTTTTTTATTTCTTTAGCTTGAGAATGAATGAAAATATTGTTTTTCTGTTCCACTGGCAATATTAATTAGCTAGCAATATTAACATTCATTTTATTTATTGGTCATTTAAAGCAGCAGTCCTCAACCCTTCTGGCTTTGCTCACTGGCGGCGGTGGCGAGGGGGAGACAGGATGGTTCTGTGCAAGCCAAGGGGGAGCGCACTCGCACACACAATTCCATTTGTGTAATGGAGTTTCGCATGGGGAGACATGATAGCAATCTTCCAATATTTGAAGGGCTGCCACAGAGAGGAGGGGGTCAAGCTACTTTCCAAAGCACCTGAAGGCCAGACAAGGAGTAATGGATGGAAACTGAACAAGGAGAGATTCAACCTGGAAATAAGGAGGAACTTTCTGATAGTGATAACAATCAACCAATGGAACAGCTTGCCTTCAGAAGTTGTGGGAGCTTCATCATTGGAAGCTTTCAAGAAGAGACTGGACTGCCATCAGGGGTGGGTTCTGGATCCTTTTGCTGCCGGTTCACTTAGGGTCGTGCCGCGCACAGCAATAAAAAAAATAGCTTCTGCACATGCGCAGAAGCAAAAATTAGCTTCTGTGCATGCACAGAAGCAAAATCCAAGATGGCGGCACCCACGGGAACACTGACAGAACCGGCTCCGTGACATCATCGCGGAGTTACTAATGGTTCTAAGGAACCGGTTAGAACCGGTAGAAACCCACCTCTGACTGCCATCTGTCAGAAATGGGGTAGGGTCTCCTGCTTAGGCAGGGGGGTTGGACTAGATGACCTACAGGGTCCCTTCCAACTCTGTTAATCTGTCTATGTGCCACTTGCACAAGTGGACCTGCGCATGTGAGTGCGCTTGCCTGACGCCTACATGGTCTGGTTCCGAATAGGCCGCGGCCCAGGGGTTGGAGACCCCTGATTTAAAACACTTAAATCAGAGCAAACAGATTTAAGAAATTAACACCTGCTATATTTCCTATTTCCATGTATTTTCTTTAGTTCCTCCCTGTCAGTACTGAATAATTCAAATCCCAGCTAAGCTAAGTATTAGCTATATTAGCATCCTTCAGAACTAACAATCTACAATTCTGCTTATTTATTTTTTTATCTATGTGTGATATACAATTATTTTTGAAAAGAATGTTCCCAAAAAAATTTATATATTGTTGCTTATTTTTGTCAGGTATACTTCACTGTGTATTGCATTCTTAGGTATTGGAAGAATTTTTAAATTCCTTCTCAGTTTATGTTTATCTTAATATAACAAACATAACTGACTTGTATTATGGCTGCAGTCTAAATTGACATAGTGCAGTTTAATGCTGTCTGGGCGCTATGTCAACAAACAGTTTAGACTTGCCAGAAGGAAAAAAAAAACCTTAAATTGTACATTGTGAAACATAGGATCATAATAGAACAGAACAATCTATCCCTGGAAAAGATTGAACAACTAAGTTATGCTCCCTAGTAACTGCAAAGTAACAGAACTAATATATAATGGAATGTTGAGAATTTACAGTTTACTTTGTCCAAATCAGTAGCCAGATTCGATTTCGGTTTTCATAAACAAATCCATATTTCCCAAAATTCTTTTTTGCCTAGATATATTATGAGGGCTCCATCCTGCTGCGGGTGCTATGATCACCATTAGAATTCATATGATTGCCTGATGTTAATCCCATATTCTGTGCAAAAATAAGTCTGGATTAAAAAGGAAATATTGGTTCTAAATCAAATAGATCTGGAAGTAGCAAGTCAGCTTTTGGCTTTCATCAGCAACTGCTTTTTGTCTTCTTTCATTCTCCAAACAAGACTCACTTGAAGTATTTTGTACCATAGAAAAGTGCAGAACTGCTCTGATACTGAAAAGCCAAAGCAGATGAAGATATGAAAATCCATATTGTTGAAGTTCATATTTCATGATTAAGCATAGTTCATTGATAAACCACACATTCAGAGGTGGGTTCCTCCCGGTTCGGACCGGTTCGCCCGAACTTGTAGCGACCTGCTGGTGATGTCACGATGACATCACGGATCCGGTTTGGTCGGTGCCGGTCCGTGGAATTTTTTTGCTTTTTTTTGAATTTTTTTTTAAATTTTTTTTTTGGAAATTTTTCCGGTTTTTTTTTCCTTCTGCGCATGTGCAGAAGCCGAGTTTCTGGCACTGCGCATGCATCACCATCTTCTTTTGGGCTTTTTTTGGGGGGGGGGAAATTTTTTTTTTTTTTTGGACTGCACATGCGCGCGCACCCACAAGGCGCAGCCACGTGGCATGGGAGGAAGCGAACCAGCAGCGAGGTAAGTTAGAACTCACCCCTGCATATATTATATTCTCACAACATGCTAAACCAAAATTAAGTAAACCACTTATCAGTGTATGTGAACACAGTCCATTTTAAAATAGGAATGGGTAGCCATGAGTGAAAGACTTCTGGGCTAGACTCCAAAGTATTTGCACCTGTCATTAATTGTCAAGCTTCTATAATTTAGCCCTAATTGTTTTTGCTAATAGTTTGATGTGATTTGATTGGGTGCAGTTTAAATAATTACAGCACTTATTATACTTCCTTTGTTAAAAAAATTGGGGTAGAGCATATGCTGATGATACAATACAATGAGTTCTTCTGTGACAAAACTTAATCAGAAAAAAGTTCCAAATATAGATTAGTAATAGATTTTAAACAATGCCTCTGCAATTCATCACACTACAAAGAAATGTAACGAAGATTAGTCAGTTCAGAGCTCCCAACTTTGTTCACATCTATTCACAGAATCTGTTCCCTTATCCTAATCCTTGAGTATAGCAGAATAGCCTTACCTGTCCTGTTTTCACTTATCTTTTCCTCTTCTGAGGAAAATGAGACAATTTGCCACAGACATCTCGCCACGGCCAATTCAATGTGGAACAAGTTGCCATGGCCAACTTGCGATGGGACAACTTGCCATGGACAATTCCACACGGGATAACTCAATGAGATAAATGTTATCCACCATTCTTTCTTTGACATTATTATTTCCATGGACAAAAATGGAAATAATGTTGAAGAAACAGTGGCGGATAACATTTATTGTGTTGAGTTATCCCACATGGAATTGTCCACAGCAAGTTGTCCTGCAGCATGTTGGTCACAGCACGTTGTCCCATGGTGAGATGGCTGTGGCAAATTGGGCATGGTGAGATGGCTGTGATGAGTTGGCCATGGCAAGATGACCATGGCGAGTTATTCTAGACCCTTCATCTTCTATACTGAGGCCTAAAAATTTTCAGAATATGTCCCTTTGTTGTAATAAAATAGAAGATCCTCTATGCTGAGAAGCGTCATTCTATAGTATATTGATTTGCTTAGTATCTTCATCAAAAGAAAAATCAAGAAGCACTGGCAATAGTAATGCCCTCATTTCCTAGACTTGTCTATACATTGCACCATATATGGTGTTGCTTTTGAAAATTGCAATTGATGCAACACAGCGATGTAACACCTGTAGATGCTGCATTGGCTCTCACCTGGCTTCTGTTTTATAATTTGACTCCAATATTTTAAAAAAAACCCTGGCTTGGCTTCTGAGTACTGAGTACTCTTCTGGGTAGAAGTGACCCATCCCCTGAGTGCACCCAGAAATATTTATAAAGTGAGAACTGTGGGGGCCTGCAGATGGTGTTTTTCCATTGTGGCCCCCATATGAGGGAACTGTTGCTCTCCCTGAAGCTTGGCTAGGATTGTTTCATAAAGCTGCCAAGACAGGACTTTCCTGCCGAGCTTCAGCAGTCTGATGTTCATATTGACGCATACTGAGTTGCTCCATATGCATTTAAAAAATGTGGGAACTTGATCATCTGCCATTTTGATCCTATTGATCCCCTTACATTATCCCACTCTCCCAATTATTGATAAGGCAAATAAAATTTACTTGCTCTCCCCATAAAGGATAGCAAAAAGTGATCATATGAATCCTGTCAATTAGATTCCTGGGGTTCAATGTGGAGTGGGAAAGGAAAGGAAAGAAGTATAAGTGAAAGAGCTAGTTAATAGCTGTATGTCTCTTGTTGCCCTCATTAAACAAGATCAGTACTGTAGAACTCTTGAGCAAAATATTGTCTGAACAGTACCCCTTTTGTACAAGTATACATGCATTTATTCTTATAAATGTATGTATACAACCTGGTTAAATATGGGATCTATTCACCTTGGAAGATTACATGATTCAGGGTATGTCTTTCTCATTGCGTGCCAATAGTATTGTGTTAAATGAAGAATTAAAAACTGTAGGAAAGGTTATCTGCCTACTTGGGGAGGAAAGACTTCTTGTTATTATATTGAAGTAGTTGTATTATACATAAAGCAATCTTACTCCGTTCTTATTTGAAGCTCAGAAGCACCCTGACATTCTATTACAGCACCTGAATGAACCTTTTATAATAGTAGTCTACAGAATTTGGGATGTCAGACCTGCCTTGCAAAAGCCTGTTTGAGTGCTAGACCACCATTATCTAGCAATACAACAAATGTTCATAATGACCTTTAAAATCAACACACAAACTCTGAAACTCACCACTGTCAAACTATTCACTAAGGCTGCATACTATTTCTATCAGTCTTCTCATTGTTCCTATCACCCATCTCCTCCCACTTTTGACTGCAGGAATGTAACTTGTTGCTTGTATCCTTACGATTTATATTGATACTGATTGTTTCCTGATTGCTTATTTGTACCCTATGACCATCATTAGGTGTTGTACCTCATGATTCTTGACGAATGTATCTTGCCTTTTTATGTACACTGAGAGCATATGCACCAAAGACAAATTCCTTGTGTGTCCAATCACACTTGGCCAATAAAGAATTCTATTCTATTCTATTCTATTCTATTCTATTCTATTCTATTCTATTCTATTCTATAATTCATTTAGAAACATGTTTTCCTTGGGTAGTAAAAACACAGAAGACACAAAGACACAAAGAATGAATGTTGCCATTTAATGGTTAAGGATTTTTACAGCACAGATTTGGGAGCCTTAAAGGAAATCTTCCCATCAGTTCCAAACTTACCTTGGATGGGAAGAAATAAAGAGGGACTTTTTTTTGTTGCAGAACTCATTTTCTTCAAAGAGAATTGTTTATCCCATTCCCTGGAAGCCTTTGACTTAAAGAACCTGATTTAAATTGTTCCTTTGCTGATGATATTTTCTGACAGACTTTTATAATTTTTATCTTCAACATTTATTTACTCTTTTATGTTCTGCTCAGTTTGGTTACTTAATTGTTTATTGTTCAAATTTCTAGGCCTTCTTGAGGTTTTAGAAGAAGCAGTCAATGTAAATATTTAAAATAAAATAACTCCAATGTTAGATCCTGGACACAGAGTGATACAGGATGGCAAGCATACACAGGTGAGCTAAGCAGCTTTGTTAAAAAGCTTGGTCTGTACAAACAGCTTCTCGGAATTATCATTTTCACAGAAATAGGAAGGTTAGCTAATCATCCATGGGAAGAGATTCTAAGTATCATTTTTGGACTATATTGTCATCTAAGCTGGCTGTGTTCTAGCTACTGAAGCCAAATTTTTGAACTGCATTTCTAGTTTAGCCTAGCAAAAATAATATCCCTGTAAGAAAGCATACTGCTAATCTTTTGGGGAGAGACAGAGAAGAAAAAGAAGCAGCCACTACTCTCCTCTCACAAACACACTGAAATACCGTGTTTCCCCAAAAATAAGACAGGGGCTTATATTTTTTTTACCCCCGAAATATGGCCTCGGCCTTATTATCAGGGGGGGGGGCTTATTATTTTGGGGGTGCAGTAGGCGGCGAGCGTGGGACTGCATGTCCCATCGCCGCCGCCTCCCCTCCCTGTTCTTGGTGCCGGCCGAGCGGCTAGCCCGCCGCCAACGCCTCGTGGAGCAGGACTCTACAAGGCTTGTGCCGTTGCATGCACGAACTGCAGGACTGCCTCGTGGTAGTGCTGCCGTGCACAGCTGGGGTCCTTCTGCCGTTGGTGCATGTAAGGGCAGCACCGGCCGAGTGGCTGGCCCGCCGCCGCCGCCTCGTGGAGCAAGACTCTGTAAGGCTTGTTGTGCCGTTGCATGCCCGAACTGCCGGACTGCCGCAAACTTCATCATCCTGGCACAGCTGGGGTCCTTCTGCCGTTGGTGCATGCAACGGCACAACAGGCCTTGCAGAGTCCTGCTCCATGAGGCCGCGGCGGTGGCGGGACGAGTCTCACAGAGACTCATTTCTGGCAGGTGGAACATGTTGGGCCGTGAGACGCACGTCCTACCTGGGACTCGTAGCTCTGTTGCGTTCCTTGGCGTTGTGTCCAGGGAAGCCCGTTGTAAAAGAAAACTTCTCGCGAGTTCGAGAATCGAACTAGCAAGAAGTTTTCTTTTACAACGGGCTTCCCTGGACACAACGGCGAGGAACGCGACGGAGCTACGAGTCCCAGGTAGGACGCGCGTCTCGCGGTGGGATGCAATTTGCGGGTGGCAGGTCGGGTGGGGCGGGCCATGAGACGCGCGTCCTACCGTACCTGGGACTTGTCTCGCGGTGGGGCGGGGGATGGGGCGGGCCAGGCCGCGAGACAAGCATCTTAATCGAGTCTGGTCTGGGAGAGGAAGAGAGAGAGAAACAGAAAACAGAGGGAGACTGGGGAACGGAAGAGAAGACCAATATGGCTGTCATGTCATCTTCTTCCACAACATCATCATCAAAATAGTCCAGATCCTGATTTACCGGTACATTCTGTTCTTCTTCAGAGTTCAATTTCTTCAACACCAATGGTCCCAGGCGTTCGTGCTTGGCAATAGAGGTCTCCTTGAAGGAGTACCTCCTGTCCATGTATCCTGCTCTTATAGCATTTCCAACACATTCATCAGAAATTTTGTCCCAAGCAGTTTTCACCCAATGCACAAGTTCTAGCAGGCCAGGCTTAGCACAATTTCCCCGCTCGTTTCTTGTCATCCGGTGTTCGATGTACTGGTTTATCTGAACATGCAGATTGTCTTTAAATGGCTTATTAATGCCTATGTCCAATGTCTGCAAGTAGCCAGTCATCCCTGCAGGGATCATTATTTGATCAATCCTACGTTGTGCAAGGAATGTTTTCATTGCTTTCGCACGGTGGGTGCTGGCTGCATCCCACACCACCATGCCTCTTTGGCCACCCCTCATAACAAGTGGGAGCATAAGCTCCACCCACTTTCTGATTGCTGCCTGGGTGCACCAGGCCTTTTCCGTTTCCAGGACATAAATTCCTGAAACTTTTTCAATTTTGCTCTTCTTGCCCTTGCTTATTAATAGGGGTGGGACTTTGGTCCCATCCAGCTGGATGGCCAAAATGCACGTCACACGAGTGCTTTCGTATCCTGTGGAGGATATATAAATGGACGTGGCACCCCTCTGGTCTATGGTGGTTTGAGCCCCTTGGCCCATAAAGACTGCTGTTTCATCCATTGCGTAATGTTCAATAGCTGGTACTTGGCAAAGTCAATTCCATCAACGAATGCCTTGAAAGCAACTGCCCGTTTTACAAGTTCACCATCCTCCAGCTTAAACAGCGAGGTGGATCTCCTCAGAGACAGTTCATGACACTGTAGGAAGTTATCTAGCCAGTGCTTAGAGGCTTTGAATTGTTCCTCTGGAATTTGTAGTTGTGGTGCCATTTCAAGGGCAAATGCCTGAATATCAGCCCTGCGTACAACCAAAGCCTTTGCTCTCCTGTCAGTGATCCATTCAGAGATGCTGTCTTCAAGTTCAGGAAATAATGGTTGGCGACCTGATCCACACTTGCGCTTCTTACCATTTCCCTTCTGCACCTGTTGACTGAGGGCCTCGTACTCTACTCGCCATTTTCTGACCATACGGACTTCCAACATCTTCTCTTTGCAGAAAGCTACCAGATTCTTGCCCCGGGAATCCTCCATGATTCCTTTCTTGAATTCCACAGAGTAGCTCTTTCTTTTTGAACTCAGCTTGTCTGGGGGTCAAAATAAAAGTCATTTTAGAGCTTTAAATCCATTAATCCAAAACCCTGGGAGTGTGGTGGTTGGGATTTTGCATTGTGGTTTCCCTGTGTGTGGCAAATGGGTCTCTCATTCCCTTGCTCCCTCCCTCTGTTTTCTGTTTCTTTCTCTTCCTCTCCCTTTCTTTCTTTCTGTCCTTTCTCTCCCTGTTTTCTGTTTCTCTCTTCCTCTCTTCCCCCCTTCATTCTTTCTTTGTTTTCTGTTTCTCTCTTCCCTCCGTTTCTCTCTCTTCCCCCCCTTTCTTTCTGTCTTTTCTCTCCCTCTGTTTTTCATTTCTGGCATCTTTTACCAGTATAGAGGGGGTGGCAGGTGGGGCGTGGAGTGACACGTGGCTCCCCTTGCCGTCTCTTCTGCCCCGCCCCACCAGGCATGGCAGGGCTTCCTGCCCATCACTTACGGTACCGTAGCTACCCGCCCCCTTTAGGGATGCAATTTGGGGGTGGCAGGTGAAGCGGGGGAGAAGCGAGACCATCTCACCTGCCACCCCTCTCGATAAACAGATGGCGGGCTGCTGTTGCCATTGGGTCAGGGTGGGACATGTTGCTGCGGGAAGCAGTGGGGCGCGAAATGAGCGTTAGGTCAGCGGCGCGCCTTGCGACCCACTCCTTGCCGTGGATCGCGAGGCGCGTCGTTGACCTGCCGTCCATTTTGCTACGGGAAGCAGTCAGGCGTGAAATGAGCGTTAGGTCAGCGGCGCGCCTCGCGACCCACTCCTTGCCGTGGATCGCGAGGCGCGTCGCTGGCCTGCCGTCCATTTTGCCATGGGAAGCAGTGGGCACGAAATGAGCGTTAGGTCAGCGGCACGCCTCGTGATCCACTCCTTGCTGTGGATCGCGAGGTGCGTCGCTGGCCTGCCGCTCATTTTGCCGCGGGAAGCAGTGGGCGCAAAATAAGAGTTAGGTCAGCGTCGCACCTCACGACCCACGCGTCGCTGGCCTGCCATCCATTTTGCCGCGGGAAGCAATGGGCGCGAAATGAGCATTAGGTCAGCGGCGCGCCTCGCGACCCACTCCTTGCCGTGGATCGCGAGGCGCGTCGCTGGCCTGCCACTCATTTTATGCGGCCATCAGCCCTACCGGTAGGTACGGTAAGGGCGTGTAGCATGCCCTCCCTTCGTCCTCCCCTACTCACCTCGTGTAAAGCAACCAGTGTAAATGGCGGGGAGTAAATGGCGGGGACCGGCTGCGCATGCGTTTAAAAAGGTGGGGGGAGGCAGCCTTATTTTCGGGGCGGGGCTTATTTCAGCGCATGTCCCGAAAAGCCCTGTTGGGCTTATTATCGGGACATGTCTTATTTTCGGGAAAACACGGTAGGACTGAGTAGACTTGAGCTCAAGTCAATATTAAAAAAAAATCACAGAAGAAAAAGGATAATGGATTGTGCTAAGGAGACAATAGGAGGATAATTTCTAAAACGTGTCATGAAGGGTATATTATGTCCTGAGATTACAGAGGGATAAGTACTATCCGAAAAACTAGTGTTGGCTGAGAATGAGTTGTCCTACTGGGACTATTTTTATTGATTTTCAGTTCCTCAAGGTAATGGCTTCCATTTTATTCCTGTCAGATAATAACCACTTTGCTCCCATTTTGTCTTTTCCCTGTAAATGCTTCTGTTATAAACATGCTTTATTTTCTCCATCCAGTATTCCACTCTGGGGAACTCACATGTCATTTAGTCTTGCAATCTGTGAGAAAACATCAAAGATAAACCATTTTGACAAGGTCATCTTTTGGGGGGGGGATTCAAAATGGTTGTTTCCAAAATGGTCCCTCTAAGGTGCACCAATGTTGCCACTTCTGCTATAATGTTAAGCTAGTTTTATTGGATCATGATATATTTGTTTTGGTTTGTGGCTTTTCTTGGCATGTTGTTGACATGTATTTGTTCTACTTGACTGAACTATTAATTTTTATTGGTCTTTAACTTCACTAATACATTGAACAGAAAAGCAGTCAAAAATATTCTCCAAAGCACCTGAGGGTAGAACAAGAAGCAATGGGTGGAAACTAATCAAGGAGAGAAGCAACTTAGAACTAAGGAGAAATTTCCTGACAGTTAAAACAATTAATCAGTGGAACAGCTTGCCTCCAGAAGTTGTGAATGCTCCAACACTGGAAGTTTTTAAGAAGATGTTGGATAACCATTTGTCTGAAGTGGTGTAGGGTTTCCTGCCTAAGCAGGGGTTTGGACTAGAAGACCTCCAAGGTCCCTTCCAACTCTGTTATTCTATATTCTATATTCAATAAATAAAAGTACAGACCTGTTATTGAACATTATAACAGTAATTCCAGTGTAAGTGAAAGTACATTTAGGCCTACAAATGCAGCATAGTGCCAGAAGGCGCTTTATCACTATAAATAGAGCTTATTTAGACTGGTATGAGGTATCTATGGAGATTCTCAGTCATCCAGGTCATAGTTGTCACAAAAGTGTTTTTTCAAAAGGCAACTGGACTTTGTTTTTTCCTTGAAGACTTTTCTCTTCTCATCCAAGAAGTTTCTTCAGTTCTGGCTGAAGTTCTGATTGAAGAAGCAGCTTGGATGAGAAGCGAAACTTCTTCAAGGAAAAAACAAAGTCCAGTTGCCTTTTGAAAAAGCACCTTTGGGACTTATATGAGGAGATTAAGCTTCATATAACACGGGCAGCACAATTTTCTTTAGTTTTGAATCACCCGGCTACCCAGTCTAGAACAAATGAGTTCCTGTCTCTTTTTGCTAATACATGTATTTTCCTTGAGGTACATTCCTATGAGAACTTTAAAAATACAGTAGCTTTCTCAGAACCACCATCAATGACTAGAAATCTTGTGTGGTAAACAGACCACAGGTCTGCAATAAAAGCTATGTCTGTTTGGAATAATAATTGTAAAAAATCATCTTTGATCTAAAAAAGTTGCCTTGGGCTTCTGATATGCTTGAAAAGTTTTATACTGTGCTTATGTAGTTTAACCAGCAATTTCAACTATTTTAAAATGTAGACAAAGAAGAACATATGTTTTCTTTTGCAAACTGCATTATGCCCAAGTAATCCTCAAATAACACAGCAATCGCTTGTAAATTGAATTGTTTCTATCCCTGGGAATAAATGGTAGAAGGGGAAAAATAACCTCTTTGAAACAATGCTGTGGGTTTACTTTTTTATTGTGGCCTTTTTTCAAGCCACAATAAAGATTTGTGGCTTGAAAACTTGAAACAAAAGGGGGAAAAAATGAGCAACATAAAGTATTCCCATATGTCTTCTGTTCTGTTCTGTTTTTATTTATTTATTTATTTTTGGATAGGCAAAAGTTGCAAAGAAATGGGGCTTTTCTCTTTAGTGTTTGGCCATTTAGGGTACTGAAAATAATTTTTAGACTAATGTTCATTATGTTCATCTCCAAAATAGAATAAAGCTCTGAAATAAAAACACAGCACTCTAGTAATCTGCCAGTGCCTGTTGAGAAGAATGATCCATAGACCACATTTGCGAAAATGACAGTGCATCAGATTTATGTATTTGGTGGTGTTGCTTACAGAGACACACATTTTCCATACTGATCTGGTTGTCAAATACTTCCCTAGAGATAAATAACTGCTAAAGCTCTAACACTGGTTTGAAATGGAAGTGTGAAATCTGGGGATGCCTGGAGGAAGCAACCCTCAACACTTTCAGTGTAAAGAAGGAGGCAAGGGAGGGAGTTAATGATGACAAAGTATATCAACAAACTCTAAGTAAAGATCAGATGACAAAAATGCCCTACAGGGACACAGGTGGCTGGAGAGAGGGAAGAGTAATCCAAGAGCTCACTATAATATTAGAATGTTCAAATTCATAACACAGATGACTGCAACTGACAAGTACAAATGTGAGGTGATGCCTAGAATGACACGAGGGGACCCAGCTTGCTTAGGGCTGAGAAATGTGAAAGTCTGAATAGAAGCGGGATGGCAGATCCTTGCAATCCTTTTGATTGATATGGATCTGATCACTGGGATTTTGTTTCAGCTAAAATTGCCTAATGACCATAGATATATATGAAAAGTGCCTAGGTATAAATTTAACATATACAGATGAATTAACATTTTATTTACATATGTAGCTTCTTTGGCTCTCCTTTTTGGGGATAGGTTTCCCCTTTTAACATTTCATAAATGACTACCCCTAAAGTTAATATTATATAAACTGAATATTATATAAATATAATATATTTATATTACATTTATATATTTTACAAATAAATATAAAAATATAAGCCCATAAAGTTTATATATTATATAAACTGAAAGCAACCTGGATTGTGTATTATTTAAAACCACTGCATAACTTTGTACCCTGTTTCCCCCAAAACAAGACATCCCCTGATAATAAGCCCAATCGGGCTTTTGAGTGCATGGCAATAAGGCCAAGCGCTTATTTCAGGGTTCAAAAAAATATAAGACAGGGTCTTATTTTCGGGGAAACACGGTATGACAGCACAAAAATCACTTTAGAAGCCTACAAAAGACTTTTCTAATCACTGTTATCACCTCTGATGATACTGCATTCAAAACAATATCTAAAATGTGAACTTGGTCTTCAGACAAAGTACAATCCTATCCAAATGATTAGCAGATTTCCTACACATCATACTTCTACATTATCTGAATTAAATGTCAGTATATTTAGTTTTCTATCTTTAGTACCAGCACAGGAAGCCTATAGTTCTTTTCAGTTTAACACAAGGAAACAAGAGAAACTTGTCTTCCACCTGCATGATAATAATGATGCATGGTTAGTATATATCACCGGAGAAATTGTCTGGAATGTACAAAAACATTTCAAATTTATATTGGAAATGTGAAGAACAAGAAGGGGGACTTTATGATGTTTGGTGGACATATATAAAAGCCAGAAAGTTTTGGATACAAATACATGCACCAATTCAGAAAGTCTTAAAGACCAATGTTCTGTACGGACAAACAGCTGAAAAAATGTCATAAACTTTGTTTTTTATATGCATGATAACTGAAGTGAGATTATTATATGCTTAGAAGTAGAAAGACTCAACACTTTTTGCATGAAACGGGAAAAAATGAACTTATGATATATGGCTTTGATCCTGACCTACTCAAGGTTGACCCATCCTTCCATCCTTCCAAGGTTGATAAAATGAGGACCCAGATTGTTGGGGGCAATATGCTGACTCTGTAAACAGAGAGGGCTGTAAAGCATAATGAAGTGGTATTTAAGTCTAAGTGCTATTTGAGGATCAGAAAAAAATAGATAATAGGGAAAAAAGGGGTTTTTTTTGTAACTTTAGAGTGAGAAATAATTTTGTACTCATAATTATATTTGCTGAACCTACTTTATATTCATTTTTTGTTCTTTTTTTCTTTCTTTCCTTTCTTTATATTCATTCTTGTTTTTATTTTATTTTCAAAACTCTTAGTAAAATTATATTAAAAATTGGAAAAAAAATCTGGCATGCTACTAGTCAAAATAAATGAATGTCTTTAAGCCCCACCAAAGCTCATTTGTATAGTACAGAGCAGCCCAGGCAGCTAATTCTTCTTTGGATAAATAGGTATTTTATGACCGGCCTTGCACATATACATTTGATAAATAAATAATATTTATTCCACTTATAGATGGGAAAATAAAATAATGGGGAAACTAAACAATTAGACAATAACTGCATCCCTCCTAAGTTGTTTATATTCATTGTGGAAAACCCTGTAAATGGCCCATGAATGGAAGGAAGTGAATCTGGTCCTACAGGTTGATTAGAAATTACAGGACTTTATTAGAAATTAATTGTGATTTTTAAACATTTCTCCAAAGAGCTATTTTCCACATAAATTAATATAATGATTCAAAGGAGAGGAATACAGAGGTCTTGAGCTGAACAAAATAACAAATGATAGAGAGGGAGAATGAGATATAATTTAGTTTGAAGAAAGAACAAATAAAAAATTGTAGCAATGATAATTAAAATCAGCCTTTTTACACTAAGAGAGGTGTAAAACTGCATACCCTATCAACCTGGTAAAGATTATAAGATGGTAGTCAATATGTATAGAGGCTCAGGCTGGAGCAAAGGTTCATTTAAATAACGTTAACTAAAAACCTCAGGAAAAAAAACCCCTAAGAATGCAACCTTAATAAATTCAATAAACTTTTTTCTCCCCCCAGTGTGTGGAATTAAAAGTGACAGTTGAAGGATTACATTAATTAAATCTGTATTTATTAAACAAAGCAACGTTCTCCATATTAAAGGTTGAAAATCTGCAGGTGATAAACACATCAGAGTTGCATTTATTAAAGGTCTCAGCACTAATGGAAAAACAGAACACCATGAAGTCTAACTCTTGGGTATCAACAAAGCAGAGAAACCATCTAGTAGGAAATGTATTAGAAAGGATTCCACTTATCAATACAGGTTCATATGCATATATTAAAATAAACAGAAATGTCATTTTGAGATGGTTGGTCTACACACAGTACATATAGGGATCCTCAACCCCTTCCGCTCATCAAACCCTTCATGAAGTTTCAGATTGTTCATCAAACCCCAAACATTCATTTAAATGAAAATAATTTAATACAGGTAGTCCTTGACTTACAACAGTTCATTTAGTAACCATTCAAAGTTACAATGGTGACTTATGACTGTTGCAGCCTCCCCATGGTCATGTGATCAAAGTTCAGATGCTTGGCAATTGACTCACATTTATGACAGTTGCAGTATCCTGGGATCATGTGATCACCTTTTATGACCTTCTGACAAGCAAAGTCAATGGGGAAGCCAGATTCACTTAACAACTGTGTTACTAACTTAACAATTGCAGTGATTCATTTAGCAACTGTGGCAAGAAAGGTTGTATAATGAGGCAAAACTCACTTAACAAATGTTTCACTTATCAACATAAATTTTGGGCTCAATTGTGGTTCGTAAGTCGAGGACTACCTGTACATACTACTTTAACTAATAGTGTTATAAATAATAATATCAACCACTTGTATTGTATTATGTTAACCCTTGGGATGTAATAATGTTCATTTTGGCAACCCTGCATTACACCAAGTACTGTTTTGCTTATCCATGTGTTGTAAGGAATATCCTTCTGGGTTCAGTTCCAAGTGGGGAAAAAGACACTGGATTCATGGAAGTTGCTTGGAAAGAAGGTTTAATGGTGGACAGGAGCACATGGCAGGGGCTCCTGAACAGAAAAGGTGGATCACATGCTTCCAGATGTTGGGTGAAGAGAAAAGGGCCGAGATGCTGAGAGTGTCCTGGTTTTATGCTCTCTGTTGGGCCCCACCTTAAGAGTTTCCTGTTCCTGTGTAAGAAATGTATTCTGATTGGCTGTGAGACTCCCATGGGGCCATGCAGGGGCAACTCTGTAGGCTGTCCTGAATACTAAGCTAGTTTGAGTGCTGGCTGATGCAATCTTCCCAGGTGCCATGAGGCAGAGGGCTAATCCTATCTTTGTTATGTAGAATAGACTGCCCATTGACAAAGGTGGGGGGATGAGTGAGTTTGCTCTGATCTTAATGGTCCATTGACAAAGGTGGGGGCTACTAGGAGTGAGTCTATTTTCTGCCTAAAAACATGTTTCCAGGGATATTCTATATATTATTCTGCTTTTTTAATATTTCCTATGATATTTCATTTTTCTAGGAGAGGGGTGGGTGCTAACTTCCTACACATGGTTTAATGAATAAATCCCACAAAGAAATGACATAATCACTTAGCATGTTGTACAAACCCATAGCTGAGAAGTTTCATAAGGCAATTCAGATCCAATACAAAGTGGGCTTTGCTGCTTCCAGGCATTCCATCTTTTTCATCTAGATTTGCATTCTACTTAGGACAAAGAGTAGTTGAAGAGCGGTTGATCAGATGAGATGGCCATTCATTATAGCTGTATCCTCTGCTGGATACAAGAAGTTTCGTTGGATGGTGACTCAGCAGCCAGTAAAATATTGAATGTGAATATCCTACAGTCTGACTAAGCAGCTCCCAGGGGATATTCTCCCACAGCAGACAGAGTCCTCCCTTCTATCTCAGTAACTTGCTGTTCACTATTTTTGGCCCTAGAGGAATCAAGTTCTTCTTCTAAAAGGAATCTTCCAGGAAAGATTATATGACCCTGAAGAATACTGAGAACTTCAGATACACATGGCAAGGTGTAAGCAAATTCAGCTTGAGTAATAGCACAACATTGTTACAGTAGTGCAGTGGTTCTCAACCTGTGGGTCACGACCACTTTGGGGGTCGAACGACCTTTTCACAGGGGTCACCTAAGCGCGCGCTAGCCCGCCATCTTGGTGCCATGCCACCTTTGTCACCTCATCGCATGCGGGGAGGGGCGGGGAGGGGGTCATGGCATTAGGAAGGTTGAGAACCACTGCTCTAAGATCACCCTACCAACACTGACAGGGCAAGCCACTACAATAGAAATGTAACAAACTA
>QLTV01001682.1:5943879-5993321 GCA_003457575.1 Thermophis baileyi
CATCCCGCGCGGGGAGGAGGCGGGGAGGGGGTCGTGGGGGTCACGGGGGGTCACGGCATTAGAAAGGTTGAGAACCACTGCAGTAGTGGGACAATAACTTATTTTCCAAATTCCTGAATGTTAAGCCAAACATGGGATATCTCATTTATTTCAGGGGTGAAATGCTCCTGGTTCGCTCGTACCTGTCGGTTGCCATAGAGCCGGTCGCCAAGGTAGCGCGAGGCACCGCCCACCCACCCGGACACCGCCCGGATGCCACCATTTGGGTTCTTTTACCCTCTGCGCATGCGCAAAGCATTCTGTGCATTCGCAGAGGGTAAAAGAACCCAAATGGCAGCGTCCGGGCGGCATCCAGGCAGGTGGGTGGTGCCTCGTGCTACCTTGGCGACCGGCTCTACGGTGACCGACAGGTACAAGCGAACTGGGAGCATTTCACCCCTGATTTATTTACTTATTTTATTCAGTTTATATGGTGGCTGATTCTCAAATTATTCTTGAAGACTATCAATGTTAAAAACAGCAACAAACACAATTAAAATCTAGGAAAAGGATAAAGTGAAAAAACACTCATACACATCTGCAACACTAGGATCAAAATTCTCTTCACATAAATGTAGCCTTAAATCTGATCTTTAGTTTTCTAAGTGGGTCATTATAGCTTTGGCAATCTACCTTTGACTTAGTATATTTTAATTTTCTTCATTACAATCCAAGCAAATTAATACAGGGAATTAATTGATGGTTAAACTGCCATTAACGAATGTAGCCATGGTTTAACTTGAAGTGCAAACTTCACATTTTACTCTGAGCTAACAATAAATTGAGATGCTATTTTGTGAATTAGAGACAGTAGTCATAAAGTAATACTTTTATTATGAATAACCAAAACTTAGACTTAGCGCTAAATAGAATGCTTAGAATTATTTAATGGAACACTTTCCTCTTATAATTATGGTATGAATTAAGTCTATAATAGATAAGAATAGAATTCCAGCTTCTGCTTGCAATCTATTATGCATCCACAGACTTTGTTCTCACAATACACTATGTCATGAGCAACTAAAGCAGGGTTTATGGTACATGAGCCATGCATCCTCTAAGGGTTTCTTTTGCAGCCCATAGAGTTGGATTATTGCTTCTTTTATATATTTTGGGGTGATAAGAGGTAATAGATTCTGCAGAAGGTTTTGGCACCATTTCATCATTTGAAAGCCAAAATCTAAAACAGCTGAAAATAGCCTCAGCTACTTTGTGACATAATGATGCAAAATGCTATATTTCCTGCAACCATCAGTGGGGTAAAAAATGTTCCCCATCCCCCAGAAAGCAGCATATCAGTAGTTTTCTGAATTAAGTGACTAGCCTGGGTTTGTTTTTCCAATAACATTTTAGAGAAATGAGTGTCTCTCTTGCAAACAAAATAGAGTAAGGACCAGGGGTGGGTTCCAACTTACCTCGCTGCCAGTTCGCTCCCTCCTGCGCTGCATGGGTGTGCCTCGTGGGCGCGCGCGCACAAAGCGCACGCATGCATGCGCAGTAACAAAAAATCCAGGGGAAAAAAAAGCTGAAAAAAAGATGATGACCACATGCACAGTGCTGGAAGTTGGCTTCTACGCATGCTCAGAAGGGGGGGAAAATCAAAAAATAAAAAAATAATTTAAAAAAAAAATTCAAAAAAAATATGGCGGCCCCCACGGACCGGCACCGACCGATCCGGTTCAGTGACGTCATCGTGACGTCACCAGCAGGCCGCTACCGGTTCGGGAGAACCGGTCCGAACCGGGAGGAACCCACCCCTGGTAAGGACCCAATTTTCTTCAAAAAGATTGTACAAATAGCTAGACATTGGTAGTTCCAGTTGGTGTAGTGGTTAAGGCACCAGACTAGAAAGTAGGAGAATATGAGAAAGTCCCCATTTAATCATGAAAGCCAACTGGATGACTTTAAGCCAGTCACTCTCTTTCAGCCCAACTCACTTCACAGGGTTGTTGTTGTGATGAAAATAGGAGGAGGAAGATGTCTATGGAGATTCTCAGTCATCCAGGTCATGGCTGTCCCAAAGGTGCTTTTTGAAAAGGCAATTGGACTTTATTTTTCCTTGAAGACCTTTCACTTCTCATCCAAGAAGCTTTTTCAATTCTGACTGAATGGTGAAGGATGGAAGGATTTAAATTCCTTGCAGTCATCTGGTCATTAGTACTCTTTCTGAGAGTTATTGAAGCCACTTGGAGTGACCAGATGACTACAAAGAATATAAGTCCTTTCATCCTCCACCATTCAGTCAGAACTGAAGAAGCTTCTTGGATGAGAAGCGAAACATCTTCAAGGAAAAACAAAATCCAGTTGCCTTTTGAAAAATCACCTTTAGGAGGAGGAAGGTGTTTTGGATATGTTGGTTCTCTTGGGTTATTTGTAAAAATAATAAAGGTGAGATACAAACAAACAAACAAACAAGACTTCCAGCAACTGATTGTTCTTGGAAGTGCAGATAATCTTGCTGCTCAGGATACTTGGAGTTAAATGCCTCAACAGATGTAGACAGCGGGTGACTCTTGGCTATTCTAGTTTGGTTAAGGCAGTTAATAGTTTGGACAGTGTGATCCTGCCCAAAAATCCATGCTGCATAAATCCTGATTTTGGAATGAAGATCTGGAGAGTTGCCACCATAAGCTGCAACCATCATCATAAATGTGGCACACCTTATGATCACTGTTTGAGATGGTACTCAGCACATCTCTCAAAGTCACAATTTCATTCTTCAGTACAATCCAATTATAGCACAGATGAGGAAAGGAGTAGACTTAGTCTGGGAGGGGAGCAGGTGTGAGTAGTAGCCAGCACATTACATATGAAATTGTTGGCCACAAGGCAGCAGATGGTATAGTGTGCAGTCTAAGCCTTGGATAATGGTTGCAGAGGAGTGAAGAGTCTATTTTTAGAACACCTTTGTTTTTAAAATCTGCTCATTGCTTCAGAACAAAGCCTTTCTAATTTAGAACAGTCTTGATTATCAAAATATGTTTAAAAGTACTCAAACCCTTACTTATTTCCACAGTATTTTATTGTCAAAGTCTTAATGCACTACTATTGTGTGGCAAAAACATCAAGAAAGTGCATTTCTCATGTTCTGCAGAGGGCAAGAAATTTAATAATTTTCATGAAACATCCATCCGTATCTTCTCAATATCCCATAGCTGGGAATTCTTTTAAAAATGTTTTTAGGAAATTCAAATAATTTCCAAAGGTGCTTTATTATTATTATTTTTTTCAAAAGGCAATTGCACTTTCTTGTTTTTCTCCATTGAAAATGTTTTGTTTTTCATCCAAGAAGTTTCTTCAGTTCTAACTAACTGGTGGGGAATGGAAGGATTTATGTCCCTAACCAGTTGTTAGCATTCTGAGGGTCAGTTGTTGGCTCTTTGAGAGTTGTTGAGGCCCCTTGGGGGTTTAACTGTATCCTCAGAGTCACCTCAATCAGAACACAAACGGGTATGGAATCTTCTTGGAACTGCTGAAAGGACTGTGTGATAAACAAGAGATAGGTGGTGTTGTATCTCTCCTCTGCTGAGGGAAGGCTGTTCAATTTTAACACAGATGGCCTCTTTGACTCCTACTTCAAAGCAGTGGTCCTTTCTGTCCAGAATGTGAACCTTGTTGTCTTTAAAAGAATGAGCCTTGTCTTTCAGATCTTTCAGCAGCCCCAAGATGATTTCATACCAGTATGGGATTCAATTTACTACTGCTGCTTAGGACACTCATAGTTAAATGGAAAATGGAAAAATTATGAATAATACACTTAGTAGACCAGCAATAATGCTAAGTAAGAGTTCCAGTTTATTTTGGTGGCTTCTTTGGAGCTGAGAGGAGAGGGTCAAACCCAGTTACAAAAACAACTGAGTTCATATAGCAGTTTTTCATTCTGAGATACTGTTTGCTTGTAGAAATTGCATCCTAAAAAAATCAGCATGTAAATACTTTTAAAAATATACCATGGAGACATTAAACAGGAGTTTCCAATCAATTTCAGTTACAGAAAGTACAGAGACAGGGCAAGCACTTATCATGGATTAATTAAAAGAAAATAAAAATGAGCTAGGGTGCTATAATTCCTAGGGTAGTATAATTCACACAGTGAACATGCTCTTGTTTAATGAAAGAAAAACTTTAACTTAAATATATTTTGAGATAATAACCACCTCTGCAAGCAATAAGTGAATAATTATAAGCAGGTAAAAATAAACTCCAGAGCAGATCCAACTTTTTTATTTCTCACCTACGCAATGAACGATGAAGAGAAATTGTCATGATTGAGGAAATAAATGTGCAAAACAAGATAGGAGTGTGAGGACCTTGGTGCTTTCTGAGCTTGGTTGTTTTCTTGTAGATGTTTCATTACTAAACTAGGTAACATCATCAGTGTTAGTAGGGAGTCGGTTTTGTTTTCATTTTATATACCAGTGGCTTGCTCTTTCAGTGTTGATGGGAGTGGTCTTGATGGTTCTTTGGGAGGACTATTGTTTACTGTTAGCTTGTTTGGTAGTTTCTTGATTGGGATATTGTTTGCTTCTTGATAGTTGATCTAATATTAATCTTGGTGTTAAGCTCTGCTCATCTGGGTGATTACTGGTAAAGGTGTCAAGAATCACTCCCACCAACACTGATGATGTTTCCTTGTTTGGTTATGAAATGTCCGCAAGAAAACAACCAAGCACCAATAACCCCCATAGTTCAATCCTGAGCTAGAAATATTATCTTGTAGCAGTACAAGATACAGTGCTTAGAAGGTAGCTCATCATCATGATCTATTGATATTGTAGATCTCTGTGAGTTATCTATTTCAGAATGTTACATTTCTAGAATTTTGACTAATAATATCATTTTTTCTTAGGAATTCTTGGAATTGTTTTTCTTAAAAGAACTAATGGGTCATTTTATCTTTGCTACTGAAAGCCAGTTCCTTAGCTCAGAATGATGCCTCGTTCTTAAATTCTAAGTATACATTTAATTGTAAGAGTTTCACCAGAGTTATAGCTTTTAGGTTTCCATATTAAAACTATCTATCTAGGTAGAGGTTTACTTCAAGTCAAGCAAACTATCAAAGATAAAAAAGCCTGCATTGGTTGATTACACAAAAGACAAGCAAGTACAAACCTTGATGCAAGCTAAAAATGAAACTTACTGAATGTTCAGGAAACAAAATATGAATGAATATTGAAATATGAATACTGAAATAAAGTAATAAAAGCAAGAATAGAATGCTGGCAAGGAAAAGCATTGCATGGTCAATTTCTACAAAAGGAAAAAGTAGATAAAACCTGATAATGGTTTACAACTGGAACATTAAAAAAAAAGAAAAGAAATTGAAGACTTGATTTTATCTGTTTAAGAGCAAGCTACGGTATTTAAACTAATGCAATCAAGACCAGAATTGAAAAGTTGTCAAATGATTCAAAGTTTGTGCAAAGAGGCAGAAACAGTAGATCATATATTCAGCTTGTGCAAGAAGATTGTACAAATTGATCATGAATAACAACATAACACAGACATCAAAATGATTCATTGGAACATCTATAAAATTTATCATGTGCCAGTAATGAAAAGTTGATGGGAATGTAGAGTTGACAAAATAGTAAAAAAAATAAAAATGAGCAAGTTAAAATATTGTGGGATTTCCAAATACAAACGGATAAAGTCTTGGCTCATAACATATCAGATATAATTGTGGTTGAAAAAAAAGGAAGTATGGATACTTGAGGTGACGATACCAGGGGATAGTAGAATAGAAGACAAATCAAAATTGAAAGATTATTGCATAAACCAACCATTACTGCTGCAACCAATACTGTGATAATTGGCACACTGGGTGGCATACCAAATATTTATCCAGGCAGTCTCTGAGAATCAGACATGATTGAATGGGGAAAAAATATGCATTAAATTTTGGGAGAAAGTAGTGAACTACATAAATACGATTGTGCTAAGATTTTTAGAGGCTAATATTCTGTTGAACAGACGTAGCTACTACAAATTCTACTACATGGAATTTGACAGCTGGACAATATCAATGAATTTTCTGTGCCCTTGCTATGGGCAAAAGACTGATATTGCAGCACTGGTTGCATGTGTGTATCTTTGTATGACCCTTTTCACTCAATGCATTGAAGACCTGATTACACTTGCCACCTATGAACCCATTGCCTATAGATATTGATTTTGTATGGACAAGTATAATGAAATATGAAACTCATTTATACAAAATACAGAAGGTTAAAGATGATAGGTATATAACTGTATTAGAAATAAATATATATATAATTTCATTATGTTTGCATTAGATAAGTATATATAGATTTATAACTGCTAAGAGTTATAGTAAAAACTTGGTTTCTTTTTCTTCTTTTTTCATTTTGTTTTGTTTTGTTAAAGCATTTTTTATGTGTTGGGTTATTTTGAGAACACATGTATTTGCATTGTAATTATTTTAGTGTTTTGTTCCCTTTTTCTTTTTTTTGTGTGATTGTTTTAAAAGCAATAAAAAATAATAATAAAAAGATAACATTCATCATCAGCAATATCTCTGGATTTTCAAGTCTGGAAGCATTTGAAGTCAATCTACAGGCTAGAAATTTTGCTCATTTGCAGTACTGCAGTTCCATGCTGTAGTCATATTATTTGACACCATGGGTGGTAAATTAATACAATTTATTAGCCACTGATGACATATCAGTGGAATATGTGCCAATGTGATACCTGTGTGAAAAAACAGAATAATTAGAAACTTCTTTATTTTGTTTAGAATACCGTGGATCTGTTTTCATATCTTTTTTTTCCTGATGTTCCTGAGTGTTATTATTCTCAGTAGCATAGAGTCTCAGTTGTCATTTGAAAAGAATATCAATGTTACATTCAATTGGCATGCAAATGGGTGCTTCAAGATAGGAACAATGTAATATAGAATCAGGGGTGGGTTCCAACTTACCTCGCTGCCGGTTCGCTCCCTCCCGCGCCGCGTGGGCACACCTCATGGGCGCGCGCGCGCTTCACTCGCGCGCGCATGCGCAGTAACAAAAATCCAAAAATAATAATAATAATAAAAAACAACAACACAAAGCCGAAAAAAGATGGCGACTGCATGCACAGTGCCGGAAGTCGGCTTCTGTGCATGCTCAGAAGGAATTTTTTTTAAAAAAAAATTCAAAAAATGAAATAAAAAATAAATAAATAAAATTCAAAAAAAAAAAAGATGGCGGCCCCCACGGACTGGCACCGACCGATCCGGTTTGGTGACGTCATTGTGACATCACCAGCGGGCCGCTACCGGTTCAGAAGAACCGGTCCGAACCAGGAGGAACCCACCCCTGTATAGAATGTGGAAGAATTTTGGGAGATTTGAATGTGTCTGTTTACATTTCTTTTACAGAAACTTTCCTTTGTGTAGCTTCTCAACATAGAAACCTCTTGGACTTTGCTTTCTTTTTTTTTTGCAAACCAGCAAGCAGATCAGCTGAAAGATGAGCAATGGTTGAGTCATGATATTCCCTATATTTGCATTTCAAAATCAGCCACAATGAAGACAAATGTGGGTCAGATTCAGACGGCTTTGTCACATACTAGCGAACAGAAACCCTCTTGGTGAAGATGTTTTCCATGTTTTGGTGTTCAATCTGTTACCCAAGCTTGCAATTACTTTATGATGTTCTTGCAAACAGGCATGTCAAATTAAGATATGACAAAAATAAAAAACAAAAACCTTATATTTGTATCATGACAGTGGGATCAAAGTAATAATTTAAAACATGCCTCTACTCGTTTAATTACAGCTGACATTAAAGTTCAAATTTTCTGGGAACTATTATGAAAATTAATAACTGTACGGATTTTCTCTGCACTAGATGTCTTTTATTGTAATCAAGCATTTAGAGCTGGTTACACATAATTATATTAAAAAGTATATTAATTGTAAGCAATAAGATTCTATAGTATGATGTTCTAAATTTTGAAGGTTATAGTGATTTTTAACATTTTTTTGCCATTATTATGATATTAAAGAAGAGGCTATCGAAGAACAACAGATTTTATTGTTCAAGTAGATTGAA
This sequence comes from Thermophis baileyi, assembly GCA_003457575.1. Classification (NCBI taxonomy): domain Eukaryota; kingdom Metazoa; phylum Chordata; class Lepidosauria; order Squamata; family Dipsadidae; genus Thermophis; species Thermophis baileyi. The sequence continues at coordinate 5,951,976 of QLTV01001682.1, forward strand.
ACTGCTTTGAGTGTGGATTTGGAGTTTTTAAAAAATGCTAGATTACAAAAGTGATATTGGCAAAGATGTTGTGGATCTCTGAAAATGGGTTCAAAAATGCAATAATATAAGAGTTAGATGGAAAACAATGTCAAAATGTATTTACAAATGAAACCAGTTTCTATCTTAAAAATTAAAAGGGACAGAGAAATAATAAATCAGAAGAATGTCTTTGAAAGCCTTCTTACTTTGGGTTTACAAAAGAAATGGGTGAATCAAGGAAACTGTTTTCGAGAAGAGACAAAGAGAAGTTATTCAACCTGTTCCAGGAAGAAGATAAAGAAAACATAATGAGATATCAACTTATGGGACACTACTTGATGGGACTAAAGATCAGGTTTTTTATATATTTATATTTATATATAATGGTGCACCTTGGTGGCGCAGTGGTTAGAGTGCAGTACTGCAGCAGGGGTGGGTTCTGGCTTACCTCGCTGCCGGTTCGCTTCCTCATGCGCCGCGTGGGCGCGCACATGCACACTGCTAAAAACCCAGCTTCTGTGCATGCGGGGGGAAATTCCCGCTCCCGGTTCTATAGAACCGGTCCGAACCGGCAGGAACCCATCTCTGTACTGCAGGCTACTTCTGCTGCCTGCCGGCTGCCTGCAATTTGGCAGTTCAAATCTCACCAGGCTCAAGGTTGACTCAGCCTTCCATCCTTCCGAGGTGGATAAAATGAGGACCCAGATTGTTGGGGGCGATATGCTGACTCTGTGAACCGCTTAGAGAGGGCTGTAAAGCACTGTAAAGCGGTATATAAGTCTAAGTGCTCTTGCTAGTGCTATATATGAAATATGAATATATTTATATTTGATAAAAGAAGATTTATAAAGTGAATCTTTTTTAAAAGGGTTAAGGTATACCAGTATATGTTCTGGTTCCTGGTAGCTGTTAATGGGATTTCTTTTTTATCAGGATTATGTGGTGAGGCTTTAAAGATTTGCTTATCAACGGAGAGAGATTTGTTCTTTATTTCTTAGAGAAAATGATACATTTGGATTATAAAATTGAATTGTTTTATTAAGATTAAAATATGTATGTTAATATTTCTGACTTTTGCTGAATTATATATTTTTTGTAATTAAGGAAGAAGAGGGTTTGTTTTTTTTTTTTTTAAAAAAAAAATTGAAATACTAGAGAAAGTACTGTTAGCTAAATTGTTTATACCCATCTGGAAATGAAAGGGAATACCTTCTTTTTTTCCTATTGTTTTCATTTTTCTTTTTCTTTTCTGTACTTTTTATATTTGTCTTAGGTTGTATTAGTTTTTATCTTAGTATTTGAATTTTAATAGAATTATTAAAGGAAAAACAGTCAAAACCAGCACCATGAATTGGACCCAGAAATAAATTGGCAACCAGCACAGTCCAGACAGAGCAGAGGACTGTCCATGCTACTGCATTCTACATCTGCTGAAACTTACAGATAGAGTGCAGTCCCACACAGAGTGCCTTTGAACAGTCCATCTGGGAGGTGTCCAGGCAGGGGTGAAATCCAGCAGGTTCTGACAGGTTCTGGAGAACCGGTAGCGGAAATTTTGAGTAGTTCGGAGAACCTGCAAACACCACCTCTGGCTGGCCCCAGAGTGGGGAGGGAATGGGGATTTTGCAATATCCTTCCCCTGCCATGCCCACCAAGCCACACCACGCCCACCAAGCCACGCCCACAGAACCGGTAGTAAAAAAATTTGGATTTCACCACTGTGTCCAGGACATAAGCAGAGCCTCCCAAACTAGGAACAGGTGCAACTGTTGCACAACACAAAGCTATCAAGTCAATAAATAATGCAGAAACATTACAAAACATATCAAAGCTACTATTCCATTAAACAGATGGCTATGAGAATTAAGGAGAAAGCAGATAATTTGATAGGACACCTCAACTGACATAAATATCTAATAAATAAATAATAATGGATCAGTGCTGGTATTTTCATGGAAAGTATTGTTAAATAAATTAACTGATCTTAAAATAAATTAAGCGATCCCACATTAACCTTTTAAAAGATTAATTAATGCCAATGTCCTTACAACCACCCTCCAGAATATGAATCAAAGCCTATAGTTTTTAGTTTGAGCTCTGACTTGTTATGCTTGTTTCATCAACTGCTTCTTAGATTTTATATTATCCTACGATTGTGATCTTTGATGTTTCTGAACAGTGTTTTCATGTGCAAATGCTTTCTCTTGTGGTTTGATTATAGCAAAACAACCGCTTATTCTTCACTAAGGAATAGTTCTAAAGCAGTATTGTAATATTGGATGCTTCCTGGTCCTAAGATATGTGCCAATTAATTGTAAACTGTTCTTTGGTTTAAATTTGGGAACAGGGCCTACACCTAGCATAAAATTAGGTGTGGTTCACAATTTCAGATATTTAAAAAAAAAAATCTCGAGATTTCATTCATATTTTCATGTGGAAATTTCTTTTTGCAAGTAGCAAGAAAAGGGGTTATGGTTAAGATTTTTCTTTCTTTATTTTCTCTCTTTTACACAGGAGTTATGTGAGTTATCGTAACAGGATTTTATGCATGTAAGTTTAGTGTGGAGACGTATAAAAGAATTCAATCTCTTGATGCAGATGGTATGTTAGAATCAAGAGTACAAACAAACAGTCCTCTGGTGTTCTGCCAGGCTTTGTAAGGAAACATTTCATGCTGTGAAACTATCTATTAATAATGTAGATGCTTAACAGCCAGATACCAAGTGTATCATATATAAAAGGTGCTAATTCAACATTGTAGTGATAGATCATGTTAGGTAAAGGAGAAAAACAGTTCTGTACAGCACATAAAAATAGGGGTGAGAATATGATGTATATTTCCACTGACATGAACTTCATTTACTCTTCTATAAGCTTTTTTCTCTTTCCTATGGAGAATTTTTGTATGTTGATTCCTGAGGACTTTCTGGCCAGTCCCTGCAGTTTCCCTACAAGATTTCAGAAGCACTTTGCCATTGCCTCCTTCCTAAGACTGAAAGAGTGTGACTGATCTAAGATCATCCAGCTGGCTTTATGCTTAAGGTGGGAGTATAATTCATGGTCTTCTGGTTTCTAGTCTTGTGTAACACCTGGAAAGCCATAATTTGGGAACAAGGAATAGAGTTACATCAAACCACAAGCAAAGGAAACTGACATTTTTGGTGGCTGAAGGACAAAGTTAAGAGTGTTCAGGACATGTTATGATGGAAAAACAAGGATGCGAAGTTAGAAATTGTGTCCCTTACATGGATGAGTGTAGAGCTAGAGTAAGAGGAAGTGGTTTCAAGAGGTCCTCCCCTCCATACACACAGTAGTGTTGGACTGTGGAAGTTTTCAAGCTATGTTCATATGTATACCTCACTGAACACCATTTGAGAAAACTTCAGTGTGTGTGTGTGTGTGTGTGTGTGTGTGTGTGTGTGTGTGTGTATGCGTGAATACAGGTAGTCCTTGACATATGCCTACACCACCCATGGCCACCTCTGGAGAAACAGAGGTACCAAGGACTGTAGAGCCGCCGCCACTCACGGGCGACCAAAACGGCCATCAAGACTCTGTCCAAGTGGAGATGGACAATATTCCACTTCAACGGGACTCCAGTAACATTGCGGTGGTCCACCAGGATCAGTGGGCCCCCAGCCTATCTCAAAGACTATGAATGTTGAACAGACTGAGGATAAGAATTATCCTAGGGGGGAGGGGTGTTATTTATTGAATATATATAGTTGTGTTAAGTCCTGCTAAAGTGAAGCTAACCTTTAGATGACCCTAACTGTTAACTCCAACTGTTTTGGAGGGAAACTTAGAACATTCATATTTGGGCAGGCTTTTTCAAGTATTATGATTGGTTAAGGCCCTGTGGGCCCAGAGTATAAATTACAGGGAATTGCCTGCTGTTCCTCAGTTACAGTTTTAGTCAATAAATGCTGTTGCATCTATGCTGGTCTGCTTCTTGCCTATTGAAGCCCACTACATAATAGATTAGATATAGATATAGATGACATAGATAGATATAGATATTGATAGATGATATAGCTGATATAGATATCAGTAGATATTGCATCACAGCATTTTCTAATAAAAGAAAAAACAGGAAAAGATATGACAAAGCTAATGATCAAATCTCAGCTTCTACAGATATTGATGCAGTCCAGAGTGTGCAATGCTCTTTGTGTTTACAAAGCCAGAAGTGCATCCACTATGAAGGAAAGGGGAGAAGGAAGTTAGCTCTGTGTAGGAGAAATTATACCAGCCAGGAGCATCTAGCAGTTATGTATACAAAAAAAGAGTCAAGATGGCAGCCACAAGCATGGGATTGAAGCTCTACCAGAAGAAAATGGAAAGTCAGCACATTATATCTTAGGGCAGGTAGCTCTTTGAACTTTTGTTCATATTGTTGCAGTAACACACCTGGGTTAACCAAGCAGGGATGATTACTATTCATAACAATTACACTAAAGTAGCCTGAATATTTCCTTCATTCTTTAATTCTTCTACATGAATTTAATCTAGGGAAAAAGTTTGCTTTGAATAATAAGACATGTTTGAGATGCAGACAACACAGTCTCATCCCCAACAGAGCCTGTGCCTGTCTTCAACAGTGAAGGGACACAGGGCAGAAAACATCCTGTAGCCAAGAAGGCTCCACACCAATTTGCACCACTCAAGTGACCCTGATGACAGAGATAAACTTCCAAGTTGCCTAAACAAATGCAAATGACCAGCTGTCTGCAAGGAACATAAATCCTTCCATTCCCCACCATCCAGTCAGAGCTGAAGAAGCTTCTTGGATGAGAAGGGAAACATCTTCAAAGACAAACAAGAAAGTCCAGTTGCCTCCTGAAAAAGCACCTTTGGGACTGGTCTACTTGGTTTTTGAAACAAATAACAAAGCTTCCTTTCTGTTAACTTGATGATATAATTCTCTTCCAATGCTACAACTCACTGTTTGTCTGTGTGATATTTTGGATTCTAAAAGTCATTCATCTCTGCTTAATGTATAGTTCTATTGGCAGGAGCAGTTTAAGATCAGGTTTAGAAATGAAAAAGGATAAAGTTTAATTCTGATTCATGTGTGGAAAATACACAACAGCAGAAATCCCCCCCAAAAGTGTGCTTATTGCAATAGAATTAGCAATCTAGACTGAAATAGCTAGCAGTTATAACAAATCTATAGTTAAGTGCAGTGATGGTTGCCCACCAGGAGATATGGACCACTTAAAAAGAAACTCTTACAGAACAATCACTTGTAAGAATATATAAAGAGAAAATTTACTAATTTAAAAAGAGAAAGGGAAAGAATAGAGGGGAAATTGCATAGGGGACAATATTCCATGCCAAATTGCAACTGCCTGAAAATAACAGAAGATCTTACTTCATAGCAAACTTGTAATTGCCCAAAACTACAAAGAAAAAGCAATACAGATAATGTTCGTTTAAGGTTTTAGAGATCCAGTTCAAATTGTCAGTAAATTGGCCACTCTTGCCTAAGTTGATCTTGATGTACCCATTGGGATTGATGGATGGGTGCACTTTAGAGAATTGCAAAATTAACAAATTCATCTCCTTTGAATTCTTCACATGGAGACCCAACCACAGCCATTCTTGTAGTCCCTATTCTTTTTTGTATGGTACTACCTTTCCAGATGGCCTGACTCTTGACATTCTTAAAGGAATTTAAAACAAATGTCAAATTTATTGAACTGTACTGACAAAGAAATATAAGACAAAGAAGCAAACTGTTGTAGATGCACATGACTGATTTTGAGCAGGTTAAATGTAGAGAAGAGTATTGGGCTATGAAGGATAGAATGTGCATATGTCTTCACTGCCTATCCACTATTTAGTACCTCTGCATGTAACAAAGCTGTGAATCACAGGACTAGATGAGGTTGTACTACAAATAAAGTTCCTGTTATGGAATTCTTTAATTATTTAGTTAAATATCTGAGTGCTCTGCATTCTGACACTATTCCTACCTTTGCTGGACTGCATTCTACCTTTCTTGCTGGACACCGTTTTTCACTACTTCTAGTATATTATCATACATAGAAGTAAGAATGGACAATCTAAAACACACTTTCTTTAAGCATTGATAAAATGCCTTCCTTAATAAGCAAGCACTGGATACACAGCTTTGATATCCAAGAGAAAAGGAGATTTCTATTATCACTTTGACAGAAACTAGATTTTGATGAAAGCACAGCTGCTAAATTCAAACACATTGATTTTTTTTTGGCTGCATTCATTCAGAAGACAAGAAGAGGACAGTGCTTTTGACATGTGCTTTGTAGGCAAATGAACAGAAATAGAACCAATTAACTAGCCTGGATCAATTTTCAATGAAGACAAAGTTTTGTTACTAGTTAATTCTAGCAATAGCAAAGCTTATCAGGTGTGATCTTTATTTGTTCTCTCCTAAAAGTAAAGAGAAAAATGAAGTCAGGGAATAATATGGAACTTTTCTCAGTATTTCTTTCAGGAGAGAGAAAAAAATGGAATACATATTTACAGACACATTTGTATCATTGTAAAAAAAAAAGAGGGGGGCAAAGACCTTCTGAACATATTTGAAGTAGTAGAGGATCTCTTCTGTATAACTGAAAGTATGTATAGAATTCTAAACTGATAATAGGTCAGAACTTTTGAGATCACTGACTGGGATTTTAATCAGGGTGCCTTTTGTGTGTGTGTGCGCACACGTGTGTGTGTGCGCCTTCAAGTCAATGTTGACTCCTGGTGACTGCCTAGATTAGTCCCTACAGTTTTCTTGACAGGATTTTGGAAGTGGTTTGCCCTTGCCTTCTCCATAGGGCTAAGAGAGAGTGACTGGCTTCAGCTGGCTTTGTGTCTAAAGTGGGACTAGAACTAACATCTCTCAGCTTCTAGCCCAGTGTTACTCTCTTTGGCATATGTTAAACCACTTGAAATGTCTAATTCATTTTCTCATTCATGAAAGTAATAGGAGAAAACTCACATCCTCTGGAAAGATCATGACCATAAACCATTATAGTCGGGTGGGTTCCACTTACCTTCCCCACCGGTTCGCATTGCGACGTTTTGCGCGTGCTCGCTCCCTCTGCTCGTGCGCGCGCATGTTCCCTCGGGCAATTTGGCTTCCGCACATGCTCAGTAACTTCAATCAGCCCGAAACACAGCTGAGGAGCTGATCAGCTGTGCTTCGGGCGAAGGAATAAAGTATAAACGCAGGGGCGGGCGGGAGAGCCCTTTTTCAGCGGCAGAACAGGAAAAGCCTTCCAAACAGTAAAAAAATTCACTAAAAATTCCCCAAAAAAGATGGCGGTGCCCACGGACCGGCACCAACCGAATCGGATCCATGACATCACCAGCGGGTCGCTAACAGTTCGGGTGATCCAGTCTGAACTGGGAGGAACCCACCCCTGATTATAGTTATAACCATCTCATACATACACATCAGACTTTTCAGGATTGGCTACCAACATTCTCATGCACTTTGATGTTTTCAGCTTTGTTAGTGCCTCTTGTTTTAGCCTCAGTCTTTCCAGTTCCTCCATGCAGGTAATGACTACTTTAAGAGCCTCTAGTTATTTGTTAGGAGACATGACATAAGTCCAACAACTAGCGGATGTGTATAGCCAAGTATATTATTTTGCTTTTGTTTTTAAAGAGCTCAATTGTCTTATATGCTTGGCTATTTCTTTAGCTCACGCAGAGTCATTTTGCAATACTGATCCAGCTATTGAAGGGAGTCTGTTTGCTAACAATATTAATTAAGACCTCACATGTTTTTTGCACAGGAGACTCATTAGAAGGCCCCATATGACACAGACTTATATTGAAAGTTAGGTTTTTCATTTGGCTTTCCCTCAGCAATGTGGTAACAGGCTATATGCTTATCTTTTACCAGGATAAATCTACTGCTTACAAAATCTACAAAAGCACTGTTATGAGTGTCCCCATAAGACATGGGGATAAGAGTGCTTCTGCAGATTTTATAAGCAGTAGATTCATTCATTCATTCATTCATTCATTCATTCATTCATTCATTCATCCATTCATCCATTCATTCATTCAATTTCTATAGCCACCCAACTCAACCAAGTGACTCTGGGTGGCTTACAATTCTAAAATTCTAAAACAATTAAAAAGCTTTAAAAGAGTAAAAATGTCCGCAAAATAAATACAAACAACAGCTGAGATGATTAATCAATTATCAGTAAAGCCAAGAAATGGGACCCTTTGCATATTCCGAGCCTCAGGTCCAGGTACAAAATGAAGTTTTTAAAGTCTTGCAAAAGGCCAACAGGGGCCATTCTAATCTCCAAGGGGATTGTGTACTCAGATATGAGCTGAGTATCAATTATTGTGAAATATAAATGGAAAATGCTAGATCCTAGTTGCAGAATCCCCATTAGACTCTGACTCATCATTGTGAGCTAGTTAGACCTTTGCTCTAACTCAGCAGGATTCATAAGGTAAGACTCTGTAGCCAGATACTGAAAAACCATACATGAGCTACTTTGATCCCCTGCATATTCACCCATGAGACACATCCTCTGAATACATTACTCATGTGCTCGGTTTCATGAAGTAATGCCAGCTTATTTTTACAGATTTTTCCCTGTTCTGCTGCCTGATATTTTTATTTGCCAGGAAGAAAATCCCTATGGATTGGTGAGCAACGAGACAGTCTTCAAACAAAGGACATATAATTTTCAGTTTTCAAAAAGATGTTTAAAAACTTATAATTTAATTTAATGGTACTTAATGGCTGTGTTTGTCGAATATGTTGCCACTAATTTATTGTAAGAATGAATTCTAAAATCTATGATTATCTAGTTATCTGCCTTGAGTGGGCAGAGTTCAGAAAGGTGGCTTAAAAGGTAATTTAAATTTTTTTTAAAGAGGGTAAATAGAATTGTGCTGGGATTTGCCCAAGATATTTTTGATCGAATAAAAACCCCAAAGCTAATATGTATGTGTGAAAATAAGATTTGGCAACTGGTACAGCACAAAGCCTTTTGACTGCAGCTGCTCAGAGAATGACCTATATTAAGAATTGTGTTACACTGTGCTGCCATGAAACAATTTAGTGTACAGTAGAAGAAAATTACCGGTACCTGCAGGGGCTAATGCCTAGTAATGCTTATTTTTCACATAAAATAGAAGTCACTTAATCTATGGGTGCTTTGTGCAATGAGTTCCAACTCTGTGATTACGTTTGATCAATCATGAGACCTTCTCTAGCCTGAAAATGAATTTTGTGCCTCTAAAATATCTTTTTGGTAGAGTACCCTAATCATGATAATGATAGCAAAGCACTTTTTCTAATTCGCGTTGCTAGAATTAGTCCATTGTTTCCATTTGGCTCATTCCATTAACAGGGCAGCTTTCCTAAGCCATTAAAAGATGATGTACTCAGACTTCTAAAGCAGAGCTGTATCTCTTTTTGCAGCCCAAAGCTCACTGTCAGGTTTTGCATCTTATGCCTCAAGCCATTCTCTAAAACAGAGGTGGGGAACTATGGCCCCCTTTATGACTTGTGGACTTCAACAACCAGAATTCCTGAGCCAGCATGGCCATCATTCCCCACCCCTGCTCTAAAACTTGGATGGGACCAGGATGCATTTTTTTTAATTTTAATTTAGTTTCACTGAAATGCAATTGAAATTAAAATGGTTTAATACAGTGACTCCAATTATTTCTTCTATATTTCTTCTAATAGTTCTCTCTTCTACTGCAGTGGTTCTCAACCTTCCTAATGCCATGACCCCCTCCCCGCCGCCGTGACCCCCTCCCCGCCCCCTCCCCGCGCGTGCGCGTTGCTAGGCGAGAAGCGATGAGGTGACAAAGGGGGCGTGGCACCAAGATGGCGGGCTAGCGCACGCTTAGGCGACCCCTGTTAAAGGGTCGTTCAACCCCCAAAGGGGTCGCGACCCGCAGGTTGAGAACCGCTGTTCTACTGCCTTGAAAATGATAAGTTGCCCCCAACCCCAACTTTTAGATTGGTTTTAGGTAGCCCTGGAATACCTTCTTTTGGGTCTTGCTCTCAAGACATTTAAAGATAAAGTAAGAGTGTTCAGTTCCCCAGTGTATTACATTACATTTCTTTTGTTTTACAGCTCCCCTCTTAGCCTCCTTCATAATTTCAGCTTTTTATTAAAAACATCTGAAGGAGAAGAATACAGGTTCTGTCCCTCCTCCAAGCTCTTAAAAGGGTTTGGCTGTCAGAGAATGGGGTAGCTGACATCTGTTAATATGCCAGAATGCTGGTGGCCCACAGAGCCATACCCAAAGCTGTGGGGTGACCCCTATTGTTTGCTATTTCGTTAAGCAATTGTCTCTGTACCTTTTTGAATGATGAGAAACAAACAGCTGAGCAGCAAATGAACTGCTTTGCTTTAACAAGAAAGGCAACAAAAATTACATGCTAATTTTCTCTCTTCATTCGGTTAAAAAAAAAACACAGTAGAGAGTATTGAGCCAAAATGAAACTGAACAATTGTCTCATGAGCTTGCATAAGCTATTAAGTGAAATTTAGGAAAATAGCCTCAGCAATAGTTATTTGCTCCCTGTCATCTCTGCTGGTAAAAGCTAACAAGATCTAGCTGAGCTTCCTGGAGGCCAAACAACTTTTAAATGCACACTCAGAATCAACTGGGAAGAATATTTCCAAATGTTGTAGACTCTAAGGTTAAGCCCTCGCCTCAGTAATGAATTGGACTTCTAGTTCAATGGCAGCAACAAATTTGTGAAAGGGAAATAAAGAGGGTTGCAAGCATATTATACAGTCACCTAGTTTTTCAGAGCACTGGCCTATCCTTGCTGCCTCGTTTTGAGGGGGACTTAGACTAGGTATTGTTGACTAAATGCCCAATTTCTCCTCCTTGAGAATGGGTCTTAGGATGAAATATTGAAAGCCCTGATCTCTGGATTTCCAATGAACATGGCCAACTGACCATTCTAGGGAGAGTTTCCTCCAGAATGAAGTCCCAAAGGTGCTTTATCAAGAGGCAACTGGACTTTCTGGTTTTTCTTTGAAGACGTTTCACTTCTCATCCAAGAAGCTTCTTCAGCTCTGACTGGATGGTGAGAGTCAGAGAAGAAGCTTCTCTGAGAAGAAGCAGAAGCTCATCCAAGAAGTTTCTCCAGTCAGAGTTGAAGAAGCTTCTTGGATGAGAAGCGAAACATCTTCAAAGAAAAACCAGAAAGTCCAGTTGCCTCTTGAAAAAACACCTTTGGGACAACCATGACCTGAATGACTGAGAATCTTCATAGTTCCCTTTGTTTTTATGACTTTCCTGGGCTAGGGAATGTCCTAGAACTGTGATGGCGAACCTATGGCACACGTGCCACAGGTGGCACGCGGAGCTATATCTGAGGGCACGCGAGGTGTTGCCCTATGTCAGCTCCAGCGCGCATGTGCATGCTGGCCAGCTGATTTTTGGCCTTCTGGGGGGTGGGGGAGGCCATTTTCATCCTCCCCAGGCTTCAGGAAAACCTCCGGAGCCTGTGGATGGCGAAAAACGGACCCAACAGGCCTACCGGAAGTTCCGGTAGGCCCGTTGGGCCCGTTTTTCGCCATCCACAGGCTCCGGAGGCTTTCCTGAAGCCTGGGGAGGGCAAAAAACGGCCCAATGGGCCTACCGGAAGTTCAGAGGCTTTAGTGAGGCCTGCGTGCATGTGCTGGGGGGGAAGCGCAGGGGGTTATGCACGCATGCACGGGGGAGGGCATTGCATTATGGGTGTGGGCACACACGCGCTATTGTGCGCACACGCACCCTTTTGGCACCCGAGCTAAAAAAGGTTCGCTATCACTGTCCTAGAATCACAAGATTCTTCCTACAGCAGTGGTCTGTAGGAAGCCTCAGGAGCTGTGCTTTGAAGCAGCTGGTAAACCATTCAGCAGGAGGGTGTGGGGGGAGAAAAGACTGCAATCACTTCACTATTGAAAAATCAGCCATTTTGGATTTTTTTTTTCATATAAAAGCCTTGATCTTACACACTGCTCTCAGTAATAAAGCAGCAAATAATAGATGGATGGTATGGCAGTGCACTTTCCCCCTTAGATATCAAGATACTTTGTGCCATGCTTGAAAGTGGAATACAGATACTCAGCGTAAGTCCCACATTCACACAGATCTCTGAAGCTTCCTGAGATGAGTTATTCAAGACTAGGAATCTCGTTCATGGAATCAGATGCAGGCATCCTCTTTTGCTATCTATAACCTTCTCATATTTTCCCCTTCTCATTTATCTGTTTCCTTAATAAATAAACACATATAAACAATACCTTGCAGGAAATGATGGAGCTGAACCCCAATTAAAAGTATGTATAATGAACCTGGTCTACCACTATCTCTGGGAATCCTTAAAGATGGAACAGCTAGTATGTGATTCATTCGGATAGAAAGCATCCATCTGAAGTCCCCTTTAAAAAAAAGTTAATCTAGCAACTAAAAGCTGATCAAATCAGTGAGAACTCCTGAAACACTAAGTTAAACAGCACATTTCATTCCAGGCAAATGACAGTAACCTGTAGATGAGAGATTGAGGTTAGGTGTGAAAATCAGTCCAGCTATTCAGCCTGGGTCTAGTAGTCAGAAATAACCTGAACCTCTGAAGTCAGTGTTCCTGCTTAGTGATGCAAATTCCCAATAGTAATTCAGTTAGTCAGAAGCTACAGGCATAAATCAACTCTTGGGCAATTCTGTTTATTTCCTTTTGCTTACAGTATATGCATGGGAAGCCAACATCGATAGGCTATTTTTATTTTCCATTTTATTTTTATATAGACACTCATTTCATAAGTGTCAAGTGGCATTTCACTTCCAGGATTCATGTAGCAAAAAATTCTGAGGAAAAGTTCTGTTTTTCCTTTTACTACATCCATCATATTTCCAATTCTTTTGCTATAATCATAAGAATCTCAGACTTAAATAACAAAAAACTTACTGCTCGTTTTCCCAGACAATGTTCAGTAACACTGTTCTTCTGCTTAAGGCTACTGTATGACAAATCTGTCAATTTATAGCTAAGTGTTATATTGAGCACATTCTTTCAAAAAATACATTAGACACTGTATAATCTATATCAAATCATTAATATATCATTGTGTTACTTAAAATATGCCACAAAAGACAATGCCATTAAGGGCTACTTGAGTCACCTGGGTAAGGTAATGTGCATATAATTTGCGTGTCTGTATTTTACACAACAAAAATGAATGTAATTCAAATTTTCTGGACTTCCCAAATTTGTCCTGCTAAAATATATGAATCTGCATATTATATTTTCCTGTATATTGAGGTATGGAAAGAACAGTTGGAAGATTCAGATAATCAGTTTTTCGGTTATCTGAAATTGGCAGTAGGTCATCCTTTTTCCGTGTCTTCTCCAATTCCCTCCCCCAAAAGCATGTTGCTTCAGTATGATTATACTTTTAAATATAGAGCTATAGTGTTTAATTATCTTTTTGTAAAGTTATTACAGCCGTTTCAGATGCTGTTTGTATGTTATCTAACTGGGAGATGTTGCTATTGTATTAATACCAGCTATAATTGTATCAACAGATGCTTGAAATAGTCTCTTGGCAGGGGCAACTGCAGAGAACCTTCCTCCCCTCTCAAGAGGCATAATCTCAAGAGACACAATTGTCCTCAACATGCACAGAAAGCAACAGTGCCCAACATTACAGTTGCATATATTTATTAATCACATTTTGAATATATGTGTCCTTCGTCCAGAACAGCCAGATAACCTTCGGAAGTGGCTTAGACAAACACCATCCTAATTCACTGAACTATAAGGAGGAGGAGGAGGAGGAGGAGGAGGTACAGCATAATCAGATATGCAAAATTTTGTTATTATAGCTAATCTCAATAAAAGTAATTTTTAGCCTTTCTGTAGAGTTGATTTAATGGTCTGGATGATGATGATGGAGGAGGAGGAGGAGGAGGAGGAGGAGGAGGAGGAGGAGGAGGAGGAATCTAAGATACCAAGACAATAGGGGAGAAAAGGGGCTCTTCTGATATGTATGGCATCTTATTCTCTAGTGATGTGAGACTGATTTCCAAGCTATGGTACTTGCTGCTACTACCTAGAGCCGCGGTGGCGCAGTGGTTAGAGTGCAGTACTGCAGGCTACTTCTGCTGATCACCGGCTGCCAGCAGTTTGGCAGATCGAATCTCACCAGGCTCAAGGTTGACTCAGCCTTCCATCCTTCCGAGGTCGGTAAAATGAGGACCCAGATTGTTGGGGGCAATATGCTGACTTTGTAAACCGCTTAGAGAGTGCTGTAAAGCACTATGAAGTGGTATATAAAGTGCTATTGCTATTGCTACCATTTTGTGCCCTTATGCTGGCAATGAAAGCTGCCTACAACAACAGGGGCAGAGACTGATCATAAGAGCCCTGGCTTCCAACATGCTGAGCCTGGTTCAACACTTTCTTTCCAGCTCTAAGGAGACACTGTAGTACTACAGACTTCTTCTCTGCGTTTCCTAGGAATCAAAGATCTGCAGTACCTTCCTACCTGCCTGCCTTTTAATCTTTGTTGTGACTCCCTCCTCATAACTTTCCAAGGGTTATGGTCCATAGAGGACTAAAGCCTTCTTCCTTTTAAATCTTTCTCCCACATAGCCAACTATAAGCTATTTCCAATTAAGCCAGTGAAAACAAAGATGAGTCATGTTTTATCGTTTCTAATTGAAACCAATCTAAATGAAAACACAGTAGAAGGCAGCAAGATTAGATAAGGTTGACAACAAGGACATCTTTGTAAGGTACATCCCTGTACCAGTGCAGGATCTTTAGATTGGTTTGCCCAGTTTGGCTTTGGATTAGTTAAACTACCTATATATTTACAAAGTCTTTAGGGTCTTTTTTTGGGGGGGGGAGATTATTTGGAAACTACAGCTCAAAATGCAGCAGCGTGAGCAGTAAGTGACACTTCTGATTATGCCTATGTGTCATCACTGCTACTGGGTGCAATTCGCAGTGCTGATTGTTACCTGTCAAGCTCTTCATGGCATAAGGTGTGGTTATCTGCAGGACTGCTTGTCTCTCGTTGTTCCTGCCTAATCGGTACATTCAAGCAAAATGGCTGTGTTCCAGGTTTCCTCAATTAAATGTTGTCAGCTTGTGGAGCTGAAAAAACTGTGCCTTCTCTGTCACAGGCCCTGCCTTCTGGAATAGCATCTCCCCAGAGATATGTGTGGATGGTGCCTGCTCTCCTGGGGTCCCTCAAAACCTTTGACAGTCTCAATGGATATAAAATTGGGAAAACATTCCAGCTATATTTCATAAGTTTGGATCTACAGCAAATAAAATGATGTGTTTTTAATTCCGTTTGCCCTCTTCAAATGCTTTAAAATTATTTAATATGAAACTACACACTGATTGATTGAATATTTAGGGGAAAATATTCTATCCTGGCAAGCCTTTTCTCCCTGTAGCATTGCTATGCTAGCATCAGCAGTGATCATGTTAATAAATGCATCTCAGTACACTATGTTTCTAACACGATCAGCCAATGCATCCTGCAATACTTCTGAAAGAAGTGATATAAAATTACCTTTTACTCTCTCATTTGTGTTTATAGCAAGAGATTATGCCAATGCTGTATAATGCTGCATCATAGGAGAGCCAGCCATCTGGGAAGTCATTACTGATTCCTTTCTTTTACTTTATAAAAGCACATTTTCAATTTTCAGTGTGTACTTATACAACAGGGAAAGTTGTAGGTTTAAAATTTAAAAATGCACAGCTCAGAGTAACATGATGTAGAAGCAGTTTGAAAATTAGGCTGTCATATACTTACTGAGTGCAAATATTTTCTCCTACAATTCAAAGATGAAAGTGTGCGGGGGAGAAATGTTGAAAAAATGGTTCTGTATCCTTTAAGACAGGGCTGTCAAACTTCCGGCCCGTGGGCCAGATGCGTCATGTGTTGGCCACGCCCCTGCCCGGTTTAGCAAAGGGGAAAAAAGTTCTGATACATCACATGACGCCACCGTGACAAAGTGAGTTTGACACCCCTGCTTTAAGACATTACATCTGATAAGAATATTTATTCCCCCCCCCCAAATGGAACACACATGGCTCAGTAGCCCAGTAAAACCATAAATTATCTAATTTTTTAAGTCACAAAAGTGATCTGGGGGGAACAGTATATTAAAGGATGAATGGCATGAGAAGGATGGATTGAGGAAAGTATTATGTGTGCACAAGTCAATCAGATAGTATTGTTCCAAGAACAAATTCCCACTGCAAATCATTTCTGAAATTGAATTTTTAATATGTTTTAATTTAGTAAAATTAATGCATACATTTATACTATTTGGGTGACCAAATCATACAACAATCAAAACTAAATAAACAAAACTGAAATAAATATTAATTCTCACTAGCTGATAAATAGTTCTAGACAATTTCATACATTGGCCAATTACTAAAAAAAGAGTTAAAGTTAACCTGAACGGAACAACAACAACAAGGCTTATAACCTCTGTTAGCAAAGATCTTCTGTGAATTATTCACTTTTTCTTTAGAGTTTTTAAATATTAATCTGATTCATTTGTCATTTGCATCCCATGTATCCTCCTGCAAGTGCCCCCCCCCTTTAATTTTTTGCCAGTTGTCTCCTTGACTACCTGGCCTTACCCTTCTTCCAGGGCCTCTGAGTAATGAAACATCTTTTAATGCCACTCAAAGAAACAACTAATAACATGCCCTGATGCGACTTGACACTCCATCTGTTCTTGAGCAGGTTTAGATTAACCTAATGAGGGCAACACTGATTCACTGCGCTCCCTCTAGGATGCTCAGCAGCCTATATTTCAGCTGCCACATGATATACGAGAGCTGTAAAGCATGATTATGGAAAAAGGAAATATTGTCTGGTGTAGATTACATTAAGATTTTCAGCCAGGGATGAGACAGATATTTCCTTTATGTACCCTAGGTTCTGAGAAGCAGGATTTTGCAGCCAAGATATGTTAAAAAAAGAACCTTTTTATGTTAAAATCCTAATGAAAATATTGCTTTGTTTGGTGAAGTGGTTTAAATCAGCAGGCTAGAAACCAGAACACCGTGAGTTCTAATCTTGCTTTAGGCATGAAGCCTAAGCTAGGTGACCTTGAGCTAGTCAGACTCGCTTGGCCCTAGGAAGAAGGAAGTGGCAAACCACTTCCAAAATCTTGCCAAGAAAACTACAAGACTTGTCCATGGAGGTGCTAAGACTCAAGAATGACTCAAAGGCTTGAAAAAAGGGGAGGGGGCAGAGGAAGGGGAAAGGAGAGAGAGACAGATAGAGAAGATAAACTTCTTAGTTCTGAAGTGGAATGACCTAAATTCTAATTTTCCCTTTCTTGGATTGTTTTCTTATTCTTTTCAAAGGAAAGCCTTTAGGGGTTTTTTGTAGGATGTTTGTGGAAGATTTTTTAAATTAACCAGAACAAATACAATTTCTCTACAGGGAAGAAGGCATGTATTTAAAGCTATTAAAATGATATTATTCCTGTCATATATTTTATTTTGCCTTCAAGTAATGAGGTGGCCTACTGTAGGGCATATTTCCTTTCAATATTTGGTTCCTTAGGGGCTCCATTACTGTTCTTTTTTAGTCTCTATTAGGATAGAGTGACTTTATTGGAAATAGTTCCATTTGGAACATAAAATGCATTTAATGTAATAAAAAAGTACCCAGGAAATAAGACATCAGTTGCAAACTTTTATTCTAGCAGGACAGAAAATAAGTTTAGTGAATTTCTGATCTCTGAAATATTTTTAAGCACCCATGTTTTGCTTGGAGGGAGGATTAGAATCTGATAAGTCATTTTAGCAGGTCCCTTATACCTTCCCAGATCCGAAGCATGCAGCATCTAATATCATAAGGGGATTTGCTAAAAAAGAGTTGTCACTAAAGGGAAATATAACAAGAAGACAGCAGTCAATCATAAATTTTAAAGAAAAAGTTCATCAGTATTCAAAAATTAAAAAATAACTTGTATTATTTTTAGAGTAGGAGAACAATCTAGAATTCCTATCCATGCCCTCCAGCTATCATTGGAGGGTTTGCTTCTAATGCCCTCACATCCCGATGTGCAGTAGATGGTTATTTGGAAGGACATATTGCTAAAGAAACACGTCTCCAGAGAGGCCCAACTGGTGCTTAATCCTTGATTTTTCTAACACTATATTCGGTACACCCCAAAGGTGCTTTTTTCAAAAGGCAACTGGGTTTTCTTTGTTTTTGCTTGAAGATATTTCACTTCTCATCCAAGAACTGAAGAAACTTCTTGGATGAGAAGTGAAGCATCTTCAAGCAAAAACAAAGAAAGTACAGTTGCCTTTTGAAAAAACACCTTTGGGACAACCATGAACTGGAAGACTGAAAATCTCCATAGACATATACTCAGTAGTATGCATGTATCTATGTATCTATGTATGCATGCATGTATGTAGATAGGTAGGTAGGTATTTATTCATTAATCACTCAATAATCAATTTGATAAATTATCAAACTTGTATGCCACTCGACTCCCAATTACTCTGGATCAGGGGTGGGTTCTAAAAATTTTTACTACCGGTTCTGTGGGTGTGGCTAGGTGGGGGGCATGTGACTGAGTGGGCATGGCCAACATGACGTCACTCACGCACACTCAGTCACATGATCCCCCACCAAGCCACACCCACCGAAACAGTGGCGAAAACTTTTGGGACTTTTTGACACTTTTTTTTTTGACACTCTGGCCCCATATCCAGGTCAGGACGCCGTGGGGTGGTGGTGGTCGTCTCGGCTTTCCCTCCATTGCCCTTCCTGGCCAAAAAGCACCCCTTCTCGTCTCTGACAGGCCTTCCCCGTGGTTGCAGCCAGAGCACCCCACTCCTGCTGGCGTGCTGAGCTCCCGTCCATGAGATGAGCGTGCAGGAGAAAGGCTTCCCTCTGGATCTTGGGGGTGGTTTCCTTGTTGGGCTTGAGGAGGGGAGCAGGCGGAGCTGTTGCCCAAGGGCGAGAGCAACCCCTGGCCACCTCTGGGTTAGGGTGGAGAGTCGCCTTGAGAGCATTCTTCTCTGGGCAGAGGTGAAGAAGAAGAGCCGCCACCCTCCTCGTCCTGTCGCTCCTGCCCAGCGCTCTCTCTTCTCTCTCCCCTTCACCTCCCCACACTTGTTTACCCGTCCCAGAGAGTTCAGGCTACGCCTACCTCCAACCCGGCCGCCTTCCTCACCGGCGTCGCTCCTGAGCGAACTCTTCCGTCTTCGGCTGTTGCGAAGAAGCGGCAGCTCTGGTTGCACCACGCCCGCTTCATTCTCTTTGAGAGCCGTTTTGCACCTTGTTTACTGCATGCACAGAAGCAAAACAAGATGGCGCCGCCTATGGCACTGCCGAGAGAACCGGCTTGGGGGCATGGCAGGCCTGGGTCACTGCCGGTTCCAGTGACCCAGGCCGCCATGTTACTAACGGTTCTATAGAACCGGTCCGAACCGGTAGGAACCCACCTCTGCTCTGGATGACTTACTACAATCAAAATATTGAAATTACAGTTAAAGCAATTGAAATGAAGGACAAAGATAAAAGATGGCAAGTACAACTTTCTCCCCCTCGCCAAAAATCTGAGTGAAGAGCCAGGTCCTCATAGCTCTTCTAAACAGCAGCTTAATGGGGTCCATCTGCCATAGAGAAGGCATATTTCCAGAGTCCTGATAGATAGCACTGTTTAATTGAAGGAACTGGAGTGCAAGAACCCTGCAGGATTGAATTGACCAGGCAGATATTACGGAAACAAGTAACAAGTAACCAGGCCCTATGCCATGTAGGATTTTATAGGTAATGACCAGCATTTTCAATTGCATACAAAAGCAAACTGGCAGCCAGGTTTTTTCCCCCCCAGTTCTTTTAATGTTTCACAATTCAGTTGCTAGGTCATGTTTTAGTCAGCTGGCTATTTATACTGTTTTTACTACCTGTTTTTATTTTATTGTTGTTTGATTTTGCCTCTCTATATGCTTTAGTTATACCTTTTGATTGTACATCTCCTTGAGAGTTATTATGGTAGTACAAAAGCAATTACAATATATTTAACTGCCTTGCTACCAGATGTGGGCTGTAACAATCCAGACACTTACTAGATGGCAGGGAAGAGATACAGTATATTCCCCCTTTTTGCTATCATCTGGTGGTCATCCAGGTTTTTATTTATTTATTTATCAAATTTATATAGCAGCCCGGATCTTGTAGCATCATCCCACATCAGAGGTTTAATGGTCTAAATCAGGGGTGTCAAATTGGCGGCCCACGGGCCAGATGTGTCACACATAGGCCACGCCCACCCCAGCTCCGCGAAGGGGAAAAACATCACGATACGTCATGTGACAGCAACGTGATGCCGCGAGTTTGACACCTGTGATCTAAATAGTTTTTTGGTGGGAAAGGGGAGTTACATGCAGATGTTTTAGTTGTCCCAAAGAATTGTACAATTTGCTAGAATATCAAAATAGAACATCTAGGTAAGTTGTTTGTGTGTAGAAAACCTAGTGCTCTCTGGCGGGCATTCTCAATTATCTGTAATAACTTTTGAGATATGTTTCATTTGTTTACTAAATGTTGGAGATACCTTTAATTGCTATCTGGATAAATCTTGCCTCAAACAGAGGGGATGATTCAATTTCAGTTTCTGCACTCAGTAGGAGTTAGTGCCCTAAAATGCCCCTTCCAATTCTATGATTCTGTCATAAAGTCTCTATAAAAGAGATCTTTGCATACAAGCATCTGATTTTGTACTTTGGATATATAATTTTTCCACTAATTCAGTTTTGTTGTAAAAAAAAAAAAAAGGTGATGATAGTGGTTAATTTTGGATGTGTGATCGTGGCCCCAGAGAGCTTTTAAAAGGACTTGAAAATGTTCTTTAAAAAAAAAAATCTGCTAGCAACAACTCATCAGCCGGAGGTGATAGCCTGTAATCATTTAACTCAGAGAGCAAATTGTGGCCTTGCAAATGTTAGATTGCAGCCTTTATTATCATTCATCATGTTTGATCTGATGGGTGTCATAATTTAGCAACTCGTGAGTTTTCCCAACCCTATTCATTCTGTGTACTATATTGATTAGAGTCTGGATATTAATCACGTCTGTTAAACAAATTCATTTTGAGGCTGTTTGTTCTATTCTAGCTGTCCCCATCTGATGATTTCCAGATAAATTTGAATTATATTGTAGCTCTCAGAATTCACAATTCATGTGCCTGGCATCAAGACTGACAAGCTTGTTTTCAAATCACTACCAATATGCTGTATCTTCTCTAGCAAATAAACTGATGATCTGAAGATACAGAAGAATTCTTCTGATGTTGCCTTTCTGTAAAAGTCAACTGTAAGTAGATCAGTATGCTCCAAGCAAAAGCCTTTTCTTGGTTTTTCTAAGGATAAGGTTTCTGGTATTCAGTGGAGGTTGTACTTCCACAAAACATTTCTGTCTTCTAAAATTAGATACTTGCATTTTAAAACATTTTTTTTTTCAATTTAGGTACTTATGGTAGTTCCAGAATTACTTTGATTTAGCTATGGAAATGGAGAGGTCAGGACAGACATTAAGAAAAGGTTTAATGCATAAGCCTTAATGCTACTCCAATTTTTAATCCCCACTGGATTCAACACCACAGTACATTCAAATTAAATAAACCCATATAATACTGTGCTGTGGAATGTTTTTTATTAGTAATCTCTAGACAACTTCTGCTTCACCTATATTTCTTGACAATATGCCCATTTTCTCTGAGAAATTATTTCCTTTTATGTAAGTTATTTCAAAGCAATCCTACTATTTTTTTTCTGGATATTTTGGTACAATAATATATTTACAAATCATGAAAAAATGAATATTCATCCTATTATCTGGTATGTCAAGATATTCTAATCAAGTAAGGCACTAATTAGCTTTAGTTTAATTTAATTTAGTTTAATGGTTAAGACATCAGGCTAGTCCTGATTTAGGCATGAAGCCAGCTGGATAACCAGAGGTGGGTTCCTCCTGGTTCGGACCGGTTTGCCCACACCGGTAGCGACCCGCTGGTGACGTCACAGTGATGTCACGGAGCCGGTTCGGTCAGTGCCAGTCCGTGGGCGCCGCCATCTTTTTTTGGGAATTATTATTTTTTTTTGAAAAAAATTTTGGGGGATTTTTTTTTATTTTTTTCTTCTGCGCATGCGCAGAAGCTGAGTTTCCATCACTGCGCATGCGTCACCATCTTGTTTTCAGCTTTTTGGGGGGATTTTTTTTAAAAATTTTCAGCACTGCGCATGCACGCATGCACGAAGCACAGGCGCACCCACGAGGCGTGGCCACGCAGCACAGGAGGAAGCGAACCGGCAGCGAGGTAAGTTAGAACCCACCCCTGTGGATAACCTTAGGCCAATCATTTTCTCTCACCTTAGGAAGTAAGCAATGAAAAACCTTGCCAAGAAGACTGCAAGGATTTGCCAAAGGCAGTCATCAGGAGTCAATAACTGAGGCACACACACACACACACAAATAAAAATAAAGGCTAATACATGATTTCATGATGAGTATTTTCATGTTAGCCATAGCTTATTAAGTTGATGTTCAGATATATCTTAAGGCATGCAAACATTTCTGACAGTGGGGTATTTATGTCCTTAGTTCTTTAAAAGGTACATTTTGCCTTTGGCAAATCAAGTTTTGAAGAAGAAGAGATTCTATATGGTTCATGAGAAGGCCTGAAAGCTAAGGTTAGATAAGGTTTCCCCAATCAAAGCCCCATCAGTTACGTTAGATTTTTGTTCCCACAATCCCCAGCCAATGCATACCAGCAAGACAGGAAGCAAAGTGAAAGGAGATAATTTGGCAGAAAGCAGGGGCATGAATCTTAAACAATATATATTTTGTGTAAGGGAGTGTAAAAGACTATAGGCAATGTGTATATTCCAGCTGTGCTTCAGAGAAAATGTAATAAAACAACACCATGCAGGTGTGAGCTGTCACATGGATCCCTGCAGTGCTGTTACTATTCAGTAAAATTACTGGGATAAGACACCAGTAATTTTCTTTATGAAGTCATGGCATACAGTATGTAGCATGTCAAAACCCAAGCTGTCCTGCCTTTAAAGTGATAAGGGTATGGTAAAAGAATTGGCCTAATGCAATTATTTACTTGTTTGGCAGAAATCCTCTGCTCACAATGCTGCTTGCATGTTTATATCATTTAAAGAAGTTGATATGCAGAGGTATGTTTTTCCTTATTGCTTTCCTGAAGAAACCAACATTGCAGTCCATATCTATTAAATTCAGTAAGGTAAGAATTCTTCCACAATTAGTTCTCAGAAGCTTTTGACACCACTGCTCATGGATTATTGATGGAGTGACTCATTGGGTTGAGAATTGGGAGAAGAACAGCATATGTAAAGAAAGGAAGGAAAGAACAGGATAAAAGCCATAATTATTTATTAGTTTCACACCCCATCTTTTCTCCATAACACAAAGTGACTCACATGGGAATATTCCTTCTTCATTTTATTCTTACAATAAATCTAAGAGGTTGGTTGGATCATAAGAGAAAAAGTGACCAAGACAGGGAGTTTTCACATCTGAAAGCTCATCCTTAATCTCAAATTGCTGTTCCAGATTTAACAACTTTATATAATAAATATATATATTTTAATATGAAGATGGGATGCAAGTTGTACGATTCCTCTGAAAATAGTGAGGAGGACAAATTTCATACCCCTTCTTTGAATCTGGCACTTGGGCTGAATCACTGTAGTTTTAGAAAACTGTACATGCAACTGAGTTTTACTTTAATGCCAGTGATAGGACAGATCTCTTCACTTCAGGACAGAACAGGCTATATAACCTTTGGAGTTAAATACAGGACAGGCTGGCACATCACAGCACTAGCCTACAGCAAAGGAGAACAAAGAGATTTTGAAGTCCCTGCACACTATCTCCCAACATCTCGTGAGCAACCACCTCACTCTGCTTAAGAGTAGGACTAAAGCAAATTATCGTGCATGCATACATTACAAAATATTATAAAGAGGTAAAGGCAAAGGAGAACCTGTGACATTTTCTCTGTTAGTCATAGCTGACTCTAGGGGGGGGGTGCTCTTCTCCATTTTTAGGCCATTGAACCAGCGGGATCCAAAAACGTTTCTGGAGTCATGTGACCAACATGATATCACACTGCAGCACAGAGCGTACAGTGAAACACGGAGCATTGTTACCTTCCACTGAAGTGGTACATATTTATCTACTTGCATTTACTGTACCTGCTTTCGAACAGCTAGATTGGCAGGAGTTGAGGCAAGTGACGGGAATTCACTCCATCATGCAGTGGTAGGACTTGAACCCCCAGAGCATAGATCTTCGCTGGCATCTTTTAAGCCATTGAGCCACTCCACCTCAAAATTCTAAAGAGAGAGAGAAGATATTGCTGCTCTTCTAAACAACAATCCTAAAGTGAGGCTCCATATAAACAAGGGTACAAGGTGCTCATGATTTTACCATATGACAATGTAAACAAGTCTCTGCTTGGAATATTCTAGCGGTCTTTCTAAGGGAGGTAGCAAGCATGAAATAATTCATTGGATGCCACTGGATCTAAGACGCAGAATGCTGACTACTGTTATGCAACATCTATTATCTTGACTACTTGATTAGTAGACAGAGTGTTCAGCAGCCAGAATCATAAGGCTTTTCCTGATTCAAATAATCAGGAAGGTATTCTCTACTGAGATGCTGGAAAGGATATGGAGAGGAAAAAAGTAAAGAAATCTTTCTTCCAGTCCTTGCAGGATCACTGTTTCTCTGCTGCAACGGCTATTTACATGTGTGCGCACTTCTGAATCAGTTTTTGACTCCTAATCAGAGGTGGATTCCTGCCGGTTCGGACCGGCTCTATAGAACCGGTAGCGGGAATTTCCCCCTGCTCGCCGAACCAGCAGCGATGGCCAGCTGGACATGCCCCCGAACTGGCTCTCTTGGCACCATCTTGTTTTTTGCTTCTGCGCATGTGCAGAAGCTTGGTTTTTTTAGCACTGCGGCGCGTGAGGAAGCGAACCGGCAGCGAGGTAAGTTAGAACCCAACCCTCCTGCTAGTGATTGCCTGGGCAGTCCCTGCAGCTTTCTTAGCAAGGTTTTCAAAAATGGTTTGCCATTGCCTCCTTCCTAGAGCTGAGAAAGACTGGCCCAAAGTCACCCAGCTGGCTTTGTGCCTAAGGTAGGACTAGAGCTCATGACCTCCTGGATGCCTTATGCCTTAACGGCTATACCAAACCAGCTCTGTTTACACAGAAAAATATAATTCATATAAACAGTCTAAATGACCTCCTTAGTTAAAGCAGGGAAAAAAAGAAAATGTGTTGATCCTATGAAACAGAAGGTATGCACTCCCAATTTAAATAGTAAACACTTAAAATAGCAATAGCAATAGCAATAGCAATAGCACTTAGACTTATATACCGCTTTACAGTGCTTTACAGCCCTCTCTAAGCGGTTCACAGAGTCAGCATATTGCCCCCAACAATCTGGGTCCTCATTTTACCCACCTCGGAAGGATGGAAGGCTGAGTCAACCTTGAGCCGGTGAGATTTGAACCGCTGAACTGCAGCTAGCAGTCAGCTGAAGTAGCCTGCAGTACTGCACTCTAACCACTGTGCCACCTCGGCTGTTACTAAAATAATGCAATAGCCATCAAAAATACTAATCTGAGGTCCCAGCATAACAAATACATTATCATTTTAAAGCAAAGTCTTAGTTTGTTTTAGCAGATAAAGAAAAGAGCAAGGAAACAACTGATAATCAGTAGCTTATTTATTCTAGATTTTTTTTTCACAATTATAGTTTGATATTTGGCTTACTGTCTAAAATTGCTGATTTGATATCAGCTAGCAGGCAACTAGCTGTGCTTTGAACACTCCAGAAATCATGTATTGTAAGCACATGTGTGTGTGGGCACAGAAAAATGTGTTGGAAACATTTTTCCCCCAAGGGAAAATTGTTGGTACTGACTATAATAATAATATAATAAAAACCTGGATTATATACTTACTGAAAACAATGAAATTAGTTATAGCACAAATGAGATGTTAATGGTGGTTCCTGGATTATTCAAAATAACAACTATATTACTATTCTTAACCAGTAGCAAAGTCTTTTCCTAGTTCTATTTACTAGATGAAGCAAGAAGCATGGAAAATAACTGAACTGCAGATATAAGTGGCGTATACATGCCAGAAATGCTTCACAATTATAATTTGATGTTTGGCTTGCTGTCTAAAATTGCTTACACAGTTTTCTGTGTCTCTAGCTATCAAAGCTGCAGTAAATCTCTGAGGTGGCATCTGTATTGTCAGAAGAAAATAAATGTGAAGCACAAGTTGAACATTAAAAAGAAAACTGCTAGTGGCATTAATTTTGGAATTGCCTATGTTAAAAAGTGTATGTTGCTATTCTTGGCTGACCAGGAGTGTACAGGAATGTTCCACTGTCTTGCAGTCTGTTTTCCTGAGATAACGGGGATGGTTTGTTGAGTTATTTGGATGTCTTTGTTTGGGGGGGCGGATTCAATGCTTTACCTATTTAGGAATGGTACTTAAGATTTTATGTCTTTCATCACAACCATGGACTTTTCCTAGCTAGCATGTAACTTTCTAAATGTGACAGACCACATACAGGTTGGCACTTTGACAACTGATCAGGATTAAAGTAGAAAAGTGTTCTTTCCTGCCTAAAGGAGGCAATCAAAAGATTTATGTTAAAGAAAACCTCCCTTCATTTAGGAAATCTGTACAATTATAGGCCAGTCTCAAACATGCCATTTCTGAGACTGGTGATGGTATTGTGGGAATTTTCTTTTGGAGACAGAAGGAATTGCTACAGCCAGAGAAAGGGTCAGATAAGAGGGAGCTTAGTCCATAACAAGAATATGGATGTGATAAATACTTCAGGAGAGACTCTTCATAGGTTTTTTTTTGGCACAGCAGAAGAGAAATGTACTTTCAGACTTGCAAGATTCTGTTAATGTAACTGCACAATTAGAGTTAGGTCATTGGGTGTGCTTCAGGGGTGGGTTCTGGATCATTTTGCTTCTGGTTCGCTCAGGGTCACACCGTGCGCGCACCCGCAGCAATAAAAAAATAGCTTCTGCGCATGCGCAGAAGCAAAAATTAGCTTCTGCACATGCACAGAAGCAAAATCCAAGATGGCGGCGCCCACGGAGACATCGACAGAACCGGCTCCGTGAAGTCATCGCCGAGTTACTAACGGTTCTAAAGAACCAGATAGAACCGGTAAGAACCCACCTCTGGTGTGCTTCTTGTCTTGATTACCTCACAAGGCTAACATCAAGTCTGAAATACGTTTTCCTTTCAGGTTATATACCGAGTTCATCTCCAGTTAGATTTTACAAATAATTTTCATTTGAAAGTGTAGTACTACTATATATATTAAAAAACTTCAACATGTAGCTGAAGCAGATTAAACAAACAAATCTATGTATCCTTTCTCTCTTTATTTCTGGTGTAACTACTATAAAAGTAGTTAATTGCTTCATGTCTCTAATTTAGGGTTTAACAATTTCTCTGCCTCCAATAATGCTTCTGAAGTGAGTGAATCTTAGTTATTATTTTTTGCATAGCTATATCTAAGTTCCTATAAGAGTTAATCAAGGGCTTCAGATAAAACTTAGCAAATGCCTCTAATAGCTGGTAGTCTATTGAGTTTCAGATCCTCTTGTCCCTCTTTCCATATCAGATAGACATGATTCCCTTCAAGCCTAGCCTGTCTCCATCCTTAGTGATCCTCCCTTCGCTGAGGAACTTGTAGATTCTCAGCAGCCCAAACTGCTTAAATCCCATTTAATTTGTCAGCCATCTTGTTCATCTCTCCAATCCCAACAGTAGCTTCCTTCTTGTCACTTTCATCATCCACTTCAACTTCGTCTCTTCCCTCCATGAGTGCCTACGGTTAAAATCCTCTGGTATTTTCCCAAGCCAAACTTATGATCTTTAAGCACAGTTTCTATATTTGGGAGATAGGACAGCATAGCAGACTGCATGTATAGTTCATAACTGCATCTTGTACAGGACTGGTGAGCTTTAATTTTTTTCTCTTAATGCTCAGAAATATAGACCTGTGTGAAGAGGCTATGTGAAAGTGCTTTGTACTCTGTAGGACATGATATTTTAGATGCAGCAGTGATATGCAATATACCAGGGCACTTTGAATCACTTCCAAGGTTCTGCTGGTACTGTACCTCCAGGAGCTCATTGCATATACTTGCAAGAGATGAAGGAGGCCCTAGAATTGATGTGACAACTTTGCTTCACTCTTTAGCAGTAAAGACCACACTGCTTATGAAGCTTTGCTTGAAGTATCTTTGAAGTAACTTTACACTCCCCTAAGGAAAGACTGGTGAGATGAATGTAGATGTGGTGGGAGGGATAGATGGGAAAAGACTGTACTACTTGAGAAATATTATCTGGAGCAGTTTGGTCCAGAAAAAAAGTCATGGAAGGATGCTATCAATGCCTTTTAAAGAAGCTTCTAGAAGAGGGAGCATGAGCTGGGACTTGATTTTTTTTTATGCTATTCTGTTTACAGATGCCTAATTAGTACCCAAGTAGTTAATGGGAGGCTTTTTCCAATTAATTATCATACTGAAATGACTCCCATAGTTCAATACATCCATGACCAACACACTCTGGAAGAGAATATTTGAAACAATTTTCCTTCTGCAGTGAATGCTACCTTCCATTTATCAGTGTTTGATATTTTCCATTAAAAAACTAGTCCTTCTCATTTTTCAGGACAGTCTGATGAAAGTTTTGCAAACTGTCCACTTAAATTAATTCACTGACAAATAAAATAATTGATTAGATGTCAGATAACTGCTAGTTGAAAGAAACGTGTTAGTTTATCACATTCATTAAAATGCACCAGGTACCCCCAAGATAATCAAGAGGCATTTGAAGGAAATAGAGACAGAAATATATTTTCTTAGTCTGAAGAAAGACTTGAGATCAAAAAATCAAAAGGTGTTTCATTATTAAATCTTTCAGGGAGCTGGTTCTGCTGCTGTGAGGCAAGCAAAGAAAAAAAGAATAGTGCTGCTATCTGGATGGAAGCAGAGGTGGAACTATTATCACTAACAGAACTGAAGAAAAGAAAGAAAATCATCCAGGATGGTTGAAATGAGTGAAATACTATACAACTTTTTGTGTTTCCTTCTTGATAGTCTCTGAAGGAACCCTTGGCAAACAGCAAGACATTTTCCTTCACTTTAGCATGCATATGTACTGTATTTCTTTTTAAAAATTCAAAATATAACATCTCCTTCCAAGTAAGGTTGACTCTTGTGATTACATGGACATAGTATATATTTTTTTATATCAATATGAAATGGTGTGCCACTAGCCATACCTTGAATACTCCATGAATCATGTATTGTAAGCAAATGTGTGTGCGTTTGGAAATTGTTGGTACTGACTATAATAATAATATAATGGCAAAACATGGATTATTTATTTACTAGCAGAAATGAAATTAGTTATACACAAATGAAATGTTAACGGTGGTTTCTAGATAATTCAAGGTAACAACTACATTATTATTCTTAACCAACAGCAAAATCTTCACTTAGTACTCAGAGTACTCTATTTAATAGATGAAGCAAAGAGCAAGGAAAATAACTGAACTGCAGATATAAGTGGTAACCTTTTGAAGAGAAGGACTGAATGAGGAACAGGAAAACTTTCTTTTGGGAATGGATGTACTCTTATCTGTAAAATAATATCAGGTTATAAATAACTTTTATTCTAAATTTATTTTGGAAATATACAGAGTAAATGAGTCAAAAAGCATATATTTACTGAAGTTGTACAATATTTTTTCACAATATGAATCTGGAATAGCACAAGCAAAAAAAAGGAATGTATTTTTTATCCATCCGAGAGAGAACATTTCTCTTTTATCCTACCCCCAAATCAAAGTGTTTCACAAAATGTCTTCTCCAATAAGGATTTTGGGAACTCAGTATGCTATATGTCTGCCTAAAAAGGGGGGAAACATATAATTTTAAAATGTGTAAACCTTGGTGCTCTCCGAGCTTGGGAACTTTTAAACTGATATTTTGAAACTTCCTTATATTTTAAAGCATCCTGATTGAAAAAAGAAGAGATAAATATTGGATCAAATAACTTAAAAGTCAGATCAGAGAGATTCAAGTGTCTTGGGACCATATTTTACCCAATCATATCAATTTGGAGGGAGAACAGAAAGAATTTTGGAGAGTTCACTGTTTCTGATCTCCCACTCTCAAAACCTATTTTAAACATCATGGTTGTATTCTTTATCTGATGGGCATAGTTTTAGCTCATTTTCCCTTTTCTTCTTTTTACTCCTTCTGTTGCCTTCGCTTACTGTGATTGATTCCTTTTCTTTATTTCACATCATGTTACTTAGCCCAAAAGGGAAACTGTATATATAGATAGATGGATGGGCGGACAGATGGACTCAATAATCTTTTGGTTTTAAAAAAAAGCATGTCTGTGCACATTGACTTTTCCTGGGTGCCTAAAGCAAATGGAATCTAAGGATTCAGAGTAGAATCTGATAATGCCAGTGACTCTCATGAGGAACACTCCTTCCCCAGTTTTGAAAAAGAAATAATATGAAGTTCATAGTAGTTCCAGAGGCAGGAAACAACCATTAGAACAAGATCCCCCAAAATGGTTCAATATGGTCCCCAGGAGGTAATGGGGCTATCCAAGAGGTTGCCAAATATATGAGGGTCAAAAGGAGGTCAGTAAATATGTGGGGGTCAAAAGCAGGTCAGTAATGACTGGGGATCCAAAGGAGATTAGTAAATATCTGGAGGTCAATAGGTGGTCAATAAATTATGGAAGGTTGATTGGAATCAATTAACCTTTTCAGGTCTCTGTAGAGCTCCATGCCTGTCCTAGTCCTGATGATGAGGTGAGACCAGTGTTATCCAGGGTTGGCTGGTCACCCATCAGTGAAAGTGGCCTTGAATTGTCATTAATTGTTCTTGCTATTATTACTCTCAGGGCTATTAGTTCAAGTCATATTTATTAAATTATTTTCATATGATAAATGTTTGGGTTCAAAGAACAATATGAAACTACACAAAAGGGTTGAGTTTGGGGATGCTTTCTATGCCCCTTTCTGGGGATTTTCCTAACAATGCTAGGATTAGAGTACACTGGCAAAAATAGCTTTGGCTACAGGGTAACATCTGTAGTCAGCTTTTTCTATTATAGTTACTTATATTTAGTTTTGATTAATGTATTTAGTGATTGAATTTAGTATTAATTAGTAATTTTAGTATTAGTAATTCTAGCATTAGGGCTAGCAGGTATTTTAAAGCCCTTGAATCTAATAGTCTTGGATTATCTACAAATGATGTTGTCATTACATTTTACAACCGCCAGGACTAGTGAAGAATGATTTGCAATTTGCAAGAAACAAGTACATGAGGTTCAAATAGCATGGTCTGGTTATAAAAATAATTGAAATGCCTTGTTATACTGTACAAACACAAGAAAATAATTCCCATGCAGAGACAGTTGGCTGCTTTCTATTTTGTTGTTGTTCCCCCACCCCTTAAATTGAAAAAGGAAATCACTTATCTATTACTGTATACTTGTCTGTATATGTGTGTTATTTATTTAGTTCAATTTCTTATAGCTGCCCAGCTCATTGTCTTGCTTCTGGGTGGCTAATAACAGTATTAAAAAAACACAACATAAACAATAAATACATACTCGGCAGATGAGATAAGCCACAAACAGCCATCAACCTAACCAGTTTACACGGTCTGTCATGTGTTCCAACTCGCATGCTCAGTAACATAACCAAGACCTTATGAAAGATAAACAAAGTTGGGCTAATCTAATCTCTGGGGGAATGCTGATATCCAGAACTAAAGATAGAAAATACTCAGAACCTAGAAGCCTTATAAGAGCCACTCACTCTTTCTAGGGTTGAGTTGAAGCCTGTTCTTCATCATCTAGACTTCCACAGTTTCTAGATACTGAAATCGAACCTCTATGGCATTGCTTGGTCATCCCGGGGTGGGATTATAAAGCATCTGACCCAGTGCTGTTAGATGCTCACCTGGTAGTTTCCTGTAGACATTAAACAGGTTCCAGTCAGTGTTGATGGGGGGCGAGTTTTAGCCCATGGTCTCTGCAGCATTCAACACAGTTTGTCATCAACACCAACTGGAACAGACCCTGAAGGAGGAAGGAGAAACAGTGCAACACAACACAACACTGTGCTGCCCATCCCCTTCGGCATGTAGGTGTTTAATTTTAATTTAATTCTAAAAAACAGCCTATTATGACATTTGTATAAGTTTCAAAGAACGTTAAATATCTTAGAAGTTTCTCCAAGAGAAAGCATATACTTTACAAATTGGGCAACTTTTATAAAAAATAAAAAGTTTATATTTTTTCAGAAAGGAACGATCTCTTTTCTGAAAGAAATGGGATGTTGAAGTAAGCATTGTAAAAATTCAGAATACGCTAGAGGTGTATGATTTTGACTTATAATTGCTCAAAACAACAAATACATGACCTAAGAGGATTTTGTTTAATATTTAGGGAATGTTTAAATAAGTATACTATATTATTTATAATGGTCCTACTAAGGATTTTGTACACACATTACACATTACATCACATGTTTTAAAAATCCTGTGGTTGTGGATCAGATAATTATGGCTGCAAATTTTAATCAAACTTTGGATAATTAATAAGCTCAAAATGCTAAACCATTTAACTCTAATTCTTGTGAATCTTATTAAATTAAATTTGATGGACATATTATGACTTAAATACTTGACAACAAGAATACACCTTTCCCATTTCACATCAAAATGCTCTCAGAGTGTCTGCTGCTATATCAATCCTTTTGTTAAAAACATAACTATATTAAAGTTTAAAAAAAAGAAAAAACAGAAAAACAAATATAGAATAAAGAAAAGAAAGAAAAGTAAGACAAAGCCAAAACTGCAGGAAAAAAAAGAGAAAACATTAAGAAGTAGCTTCCAAGTTTCTTTACAGCAGTTATGAATAAAAATATAAAGTTGTCTGTTACTCTATGGTTACATAATAGCTCTAATTTTTCTGTAATTATTTCTTTTCTAATCATCAAAACCATAATTATTAAATTTATTTTTCTGTTTCATGCAAAAAGTCCTGACTATATCCCATCAGCAATAAATATAGATATTGTCTTTTCTCTGATCAAAGAAGTCGATTGGCCATCTCAGCAAGTTCCATCATCTTCACCATGCATTCCTTCCTTTTAGGCAGCATTAAAACTTTCCACTTCGTATATATAATAATCTTGCTGAAGTTATCACATATAAAAAAAGTTCCGTAACTTTTTTCCTCCCAACTGTTTATCCAATAATCCCTAAAGACAAAACTCTGGTTTCAATTGTACGTGAATGTTTAAAATCTTCTGAATTAATGTATGAATTTGAATTCAATATTTTATGTCTATTTTCCATGTTCACTAAGCATGATAAAATGTTCCTAAAATGTTGTACATATTTCCAGCATAAGTGTAAAGTACCATTATACATTCTAGACAATTTTTCTGGTGTTATATACCAATGATGCATCATTTTATGGACATTCTCTTTAAGATGATAACATAATGTAAATTTCAATCCTTTCAACCACATTTTCTCCCACTGTTCCATCTGTATGCTCTCAGATTGTTTGCTGGTATATCAGTCCTTAATTGAAAGGATTACTAAATGCAATATAGGTACCTCATCTGATCGTGCCATAGTAACATCACCAATTGCTATAAGAAAATATGCTTCATAAAAATATAAAAATAAAAAGTTAAATGGAAAAATATGAGAAAGAACATTTAAGAACTTTTGAGCATATATGTAAGATGAGTACATCAGTGTTGTATAAAACTTTTATGAATGCTAATAGGTCTTAATTTATTTTACACACTTGAAACACAATATTCATTGAATTGAATAAAATATACTGAGAGTAAGGTGAACACTCTTGCAAATTATTAGTTCTTTGACTGAAATAATTATACCAATCTAATATTACCTGTACTTATATGACTCTGCAGGGTAAAATTCATATATCTCTAGTTCAATATATCAATATTTTATAAATTTTACTCTTGATTGTGAGTCAATTTTAACTGTGGAAGTAATTAATAAAGTTTAATATACCATGTACGATGTATGATGTACAATATAACTCAAATGTGATAAAGCTGTACCTGTATTTCTCAAAAACCAAAACCATTTCATTTATGATAGCCAGTGAGGGGTATATATTGCTGTGAATATTGCTGTGGTATATAAAGTTAATTTTTCAAATGTCACTTATTGTTTAATTTTAGTCCCTCAGTCCCATATGGATGACAAGGCTTTTCTTTTCCAATGTTGTGTTGTATTTGTTCTTTCTCCATGTAATATTTAAATAATAATTTGTAAATGCTTTCTAATAAATTATCTTGATTCTGAATAACTATTTTAAATTCTGTCATCTTTTCCAGGCTTCCTTCTTTAAGAATGCCTTTTATTTTTCCAATTATTTGCAAATACTTTAACCATGGTAGATTCTTTCCTTCATTAAGCAATTTTTGTTGTGTTGTGTTGTGTTGTGTTGTGTTGTGTTGTTAGTATTTCTTGAGTCCAGTTATATCATGTTGGCATATATAATTAGATCTTTCTTACTGTAATTCTCTTTGAAATGAAGAACATTTGATGGTGATGCTAGTAGTGAAATCTTTGGACTTATTCTTACTTTTAAGGACTTCCAATTTTTAACAATTTTTTTTCTTACAATATTATTTTTTATGTGCTACTTTATGTCATAAATATCTGCAATATTATCTTAGCCTCTTCCTTTTACAGTTGATATTCTGCCATTAGGAAATTTTAATCATTGTTATTCATGAAGACAATTTGCTGTATAATATAATCTGAGACTGAGAAAAGCTAGCCCACCTCTCTCTTTTATATCTGCTTGCAAATATTGTTGCAAAATGTTGAATCTTACTCTTTTTTCTCATTTTGCATAAATCTATTAATTGTTGTTTGATAATCCCGCAATCTGGGATTTGAATTGGTACCATTTAAAATAAGAAGTTTATACTAGTTAATAGATTTATTTTTGTTGTCACTATTAGTCCTAGCCAGGAAAAGTTTTAAGCTTTTCCATCTTTCAAGGTCTTGTATTTTTTCTTTCCATAATTTGTTGTAATTGTTTTGAATTGTGCCTATTGCATCTTGTCAAATAAAGTTCTAAACATTTTACTGGATCTTTTGTTAGGTCACAACCAGTATTTTTTTTATATATAAAACTTCCTTCATCAAAAGTTGTGTCTTATTATTGTCTTTGGTTTTTTAAATATTGATCTTATATCTGGAAAACCAATCAAAATCTTTCATTAAATTTCATCAACTGTTGTATCAGGCTTTGTGGTATCATAATGGTTAATACTACATCATCTGTATAATTTCATCTTATATTCTTCACCTTGAATTATGATGCTGATTATCAGTTTATCTTTTCAGATCTTGTTGCCAAGACTTACGAGTTGGCTCATCTTAAGTTAAAGTTTTATTGTATTTCCTTAATTAAAGGTTGGAGGACACACTTGAAAAAACATTGGAGTGGAAGTTGACCCATATTCACATGACAAACTTAATACTTGTGATAATTAGAGATGTTAGTAGCTTGCATCAATTTATAGCTGATGAAACCTTTAACCCATAAAGTCATTATGGAAGGAATGTGAATTGCTTAAAATTACAAAATTTAAACATATCTTGATTTCACAGCTTCTAAAATTCCAAAATTATTTCCAGTGTCTTGGATAAATTTGAACTTATTCTAAATTTAGGGTATTTAAAAAAAAAGCTATTGAAACTTAGTTATAACTATCAATACTGTTTAAAGAAGTGAATGCACTTTTGTATTATATGCAAAAAACTAAAATGTATCTATATATGATGAATTACAGATTCACTAAACATGGAGGCAAGAACAACAACAAAAGGTTCTTCAATGTGGAGAATATATCAGATTTATAATTTTGGATCACTCCTTACTTTGTGTTTATGAGCTGGCTCTCTACCAATATTCTCTAGAAATATTGAAGAAATGTGTTAATCTGTGTGGTTAGAGTTTATCTGTTTAAAAATTACACGAAATTATTTTTATACAGTATATAGATTTCATTTTTGTTGCCTTCTTTTTTTATTTGACAGTGTGCTTTTCCTAATTTCTCTCCTCCTCCTTTCTCTCTCTCCCTTTTTGAATATTAAGGCAATAAAAAGTAATTACTTTATTTAAAAAAGAATTATAAAATGAGGACATAAAGGCAAGAAATGTCCTGTCTCTCTGGAAGGACAAATTTTCAACATTTCTCCTGCAAATATAAGAAAAGACAAGACATTGGTCAACTGTTCCATAAAACTGCACTCGTGAAAAATAATTCTAGTGGAAAGCAGTTTATGTTACATGGTTATTTCTATAAGTCATGCTACCTGCCTTTCAGCATAGTTTCTGTTAGGACTACAGTACATGATTCTAAATGGCATTCCCAAGTTACTGTTACAATTGCATTTCCATTTCTGCTAAACAATAAGTGGTATATGTGCTATTCCAATACTTGTGATCTAGGACTTTGTTGTGACTGCTGCTGTTTAAAGTCAAGAGCTAAATGAACTGCTAAAAGGATTTGTATTGTGGAATGTGTTTGTGTGCACGTGCACATGTTTAAGCTGATCATTCTTCATCAGTTCTTCAGTAAATCCCCAGATAGCCTGATTTTTTTAACAGCAGCAAAGACCGTGGGATTCCTGCATCAAATCACATCATATTTTCTTCATCTTTTTTCCCCTCTCCTGCATAACATGCAAATGTTTCTCAATATCCTGCTGAATGAAGAGGCCTTATGTGATACATCTATACCTGCTGTTTTGTAATGTGTTTTATGTTTAGCCTGGTAAATGTCTGACAAATGCCTGTTTTGTTTTATTAATTTATGACTGATGTGTGCACACAGCATCTTGCAAAGGTTGTTTGCTTACCAACCTACCCCCCACATGTGCCACTGCCTTCTCCTTTATTTCTCATTGCCTCCTTTAGCGATGTAATATTTTCTCCATTGATTGTGACCACTGAAACTAGCAATACTCTAAATGAGAGTATGTAGGGAAACCCAATATATTGAATGATTTTTAGGTATTATATTTCACCTGTTGCATTTTGCTTCCTGGAATTAAAAAGATGGATCCATTTACTCATTTCAGGCATTGAACATGCTGAGGTAACGGCTTGTATACACTTGTAGATTTGCATCTCACTGAGAAATACAGAGCAAGACTGAAATGATGCAGAAAAATGCAAGACATCAATGTTCATATAAAACTGGATACAAGGACATGCATGTTCATGTCTGTGGAGATTCTCAGTCATCCAGGTCATAGTTGTTTCAAAGGTGTTTTTTTCTTCAAAAAGCAATTGGACTGTTTTTTTTCCAAGACAACACCTATTTCCAGTCAACAACACAGCCCTTTCAGCAATTCTACCAATTGCATCCTGATTCAGGTGACCCTGAAGTCACAGATAAACCTCCAAATGGCCTCAACAGGTCTCAGAGAGAGTGCTAACAACCAGATGACAGCAAAGAAATACAATCTATCCATCCATCCCCCCCCATCCTATCAGAACCTATCCCTTCATCCCCTTACCGTCGAGTCTCAACGGTCAGTACCTATCCTTTCATCAATCCCACTATCAGAACTGATGAAGCTTCTTGGATGAGAAGCAAAACATTTTTGTCTTCTTCCTCAAGGAAAAAAAATCCAATCCAGTTGCCTTTTGAAGAAAAAAAAGTACCTTTGAGACAAACATGTTCATACTTACTGTTAATTAAGTGCCTGGACAATGTAAGGGTCTGGATGGGAGTTAACAGACTCAAACTTAACCCAGACAAGACCGAGTGGATGTGGATATTGCCTCCGAAGGACCACGTGATCGTCCTTCCTTGGTTCTGGGGGGAGAAAACTTAACCCCCTCAGAACGGGTTCGCAATTTGGGTGTCCTCCTGGACTCACAGCTGAGATTAGATCAACACCTGACAGCTGTGGCCAGGGGGACCTTTGCACAGGTGCGCCTTGGCCACCAATTGCGGCCCTATTTGGATCAGGAGGCGCTGCTCACGGTCGCTCATGCCCTTATCACCTCGCGGCTTGACTATTGCAATGCGCTCTACATGGGGCTACCCTTGAAGAGTGTCCGGAGACTACAACTGTGGTTTCCTCCCCAAATCCCCAAAACTTTAACCTTAGACTGTCTACTGTCGACCTCACCCCATTCCTAAGAGGCCTATAAGGGGCGTGCATAAGCGCACTTTTGTGCCTACCGTCCCTGTCTTAGGACCAGTTTATCTGAGTCACCGCCTTCTGCCACACCCCTCCCAACGACCAGTGAGGTCGCACAGGGCTGGCCTTCTTCAGGTCCCATCAGCCAGACAGTGTCGGCTGCCGGGCCCGCGGGGGAGGGCCTTCTCTGTAGCCGCTCCGACTCTGTGGAACCAACTTCCCCCCGAGATCCATACTACCCCCACCTTACTGGCTTTCCGTAAAGCTGTTAAGACCTGGCTTTTCCGGCAGGCCTGGGGCCAATAATTGACTGATTGGCCCATGTATGTTGTGTGAATGTTTTATTTTAATATTGATGTATTTTTAAATTGTTTTTTTTTATATATGTTTCTATTGTTGTCTTTTTATATATATATATATATATACTGTGAGCTGCCCAGAGTCCTTCGGGAGTTGGGCGGCATACAAATTTTGCAAAATAAAATAAAAATAAATAAATAATTCTGTTTCTATCTGCATTTACTGTGTCACAAGAAGTTGGGCACAAAGTTATAGAGGTAAGACATGATAAGTAAGTACAGGAATGTAATCACATGGCTTTGTCTGAAATTGATCCATTTGTTTCTTAGGAAAGAGATGGAGGATGCCCCAAAGTCAAACTTTACTCTTGGTAGTGTCTCTGTTGCAGTGGTGGGATTCAAATTTTTTTTACTACCGGTTCTGTGGGTGTGGCTTGGTGGGCGTGGTGTGGTTTGGTGGGCATGGCTTGGTGGGCGTGACAGGGGAAGGATACTGTAAAATCTCCATTCCCTCCCCATTCCAGGGGAAGGTTACTGCAAAATCCCCATTTCAGCTGGGATTTGGGAGGCAGAGAATAGATGGGGGTGGGGACGGTCAGAGGTGGTATTTACCGGTTCTCCGAACTACTCAAAATTTCCGCTACCGGTTCTCCAGAACTGGTCAGAACCTGTTGAAACCCACCTCTGCTCTGTTGCTCCTAGTTTCTTTTCATTTATGTACAGCCTCTGCAGAAGGTTGGAGGAAAGATATCATTCCCTACTATGCATGCTAAATCTCCAGCCCTCCTTACAACAATACTGCTCTTTATTTTATCAAAATAAAATAAAACCAAACAAGGGAACTCCCTTTCCAGACAACTATTGCAAAGGCTACTGAGACATTGACTGTAGATGACGTTCTTTGGCCTCCTTGATTTGCTGTGTCATATTTCACTCATGCTTAATATGTTCAGTTAATCATTTGTACAGCTTTTAATGGGAAATATACTACTGTTAGAGAGTGCCTTTATTTCACTTATGGAATTTAAAAAATTAAACCAACGGACAAATGAACACTAATTGGACATTAAAAATGCTAGCAGGCAGAAAGTAGCAAAGAAGCATTTGATGCACCAGAACACTCTGAAATAAACATTAAAATCACCACAGCCCAAAATAAAACAAAACCAGAACAAAATAGGGAAATATATAGATGAATGAAGTTGTCAAATTGGATATAATTAGCCAAAATGACATCATGTAATTTGATCTCAATAGATCAAACCTCTACCTCCCCATGAAAAGTTATAGTGTTCCCTTTTAAGATACTTGTTTATAATATTCGTCTTGCTGTAACTATTCAAAGTGATGTCAAAGGAAACCATTGTGCATTTATTTTAAAAGGAAATGGCATAACCTCCAGTAGCAGAATCTTTAGAAAGGCACATAGTTTACCAAGCCTTCTTTGCTTTGTGTCCTAAAATGTTTCTTGGCTCCGAAATTGCCCCCCCCCCAAGAGCCATGTATACTGTATTTATGCCAGTGAAATCCCACTTTTTGTCTGAGATCTTATGATTGCATATGTATGGATTCTTCCCTAGTTTTATTCCCTAGAAAAATAACTTTGTGTGGCAGGTTGGGTGACAGAAGAATAACTAGCTGGGAGGGTCACCCAAGGACTTTGACCTTGAGTGGGAAACTGACCTTGGGATTTCCTTGTTCCAAATCCAGCACCTCGACCACTATATTACTTTGGCCTTCATAGCTTCATAAATATGTACATCAACAAGTGGTTTTTTTAACAAACTCTGTTCAATTTATTTGAAAAAGTTTGATTTGTGATGTTGAAAAATATCACAAAAAATTAAAACAGAAACAAATAATCTTTTAAAAAAATCTTTTTAGTGCATGCCATATATATATCATACCATAAGGAGGTTCCCCCCAAGTTCTGCTGTTGTTTAGAAGAGCTATAAAGAGCTGGCTATTCACTCAGGCCTTTGGCAAGGGAGACTGAGACCCCTTGCTTCATCATACTTGCCATCATTTATATTTTATTGTAATTTATTTGATTGTTGTGAGCCAGCCAGAGTCGACAAATGTCAGATGCCATACAAGTGTAATAAACTATTATTTATTGTAATATTATTTGAGATAGATGGGATGTAGTCTACTTTATGTTATTTATTGCCACTAAAGGTATGGGTTGGATGGAATCCACTCTCAACCTAGTTGGATCTAGAATAGAATAGAATAGAATAACAGAGTTGGAAGGGACCTTGGAGGTCTTCTAGTCCAACCCCCTGCTTAGGCAGGAAACCCTACACCACTTCAGACAAATGGTTATCCAACATTTTCTTAAAAACTTCCAGTGTTGGAGCATGCACAATTTCTGGAGGCAAGCTGTTCCACTGATTAATTGTTCTAACTGTCAGGAAATGTCTCCTTAGTTCTAAGTTGCTTCTCTCCTTGATTAGTTTCCACCCGTTGCTTCTTGTCCTACCCTCAGGTGTTTTGGAGAATAGCTTGACTCCCTCCCTCTTCTTTGTGGCAGCCCCCTCCTTTCTTGGAACAATCTATCATGTCTCCCCTAGTCCTTCTTTTAATTAAACTAGACATACCCAGTTCCTGCAACCGTTCT
>QLTV01001682.1:5993957-6025614 GCA_003457575.1 Thermophis baileyi
CACTGCCTCCTTCCCTCCATGGAGATGCAGTTCCATAGAGGACTTACATTGAGTGTGATGGTCAGCCAGTTACGAATCCATCTGGTGGTGATAATGTCTAACCCACATTTTTCTATTTTATTAAGTAGTAGATTATGGTCTACTTTATCAAATGCCTTACTGAAGTCCAAGTAAATTATATTGACAGTATTCCTCTGGTCCACTAATTTTGTCACTTTGTCAAAGAATGCAATAAGATTAGTCTGGCATGATCTGTTTTTGACAAACCCATGTTGGCTTTTGGTTATTACTTTGTTTGCTTCTAGATGTTCATTGATTCGTTGCCTGATTATCTTTTCCAGAATCTTCCCTGGTATTGAGGTCAGGCTGATAGGTCTGTAGTTTCCTGGATCTATTTTCTTTTCCTTTTTTGAAGATGGGAACTACACAAGGTCTTTTCCAGTCCTCTGGCAGTTCCCCTGTGCTCCAGGATCTTTGAAAGATATAGTTCAGTGGTTCTGAAATCTCATCTGCCAGTTCCTTCAGAACCTTGGGGTGTAATCCATCCAGTCCTGGTGATTTGAACTCGTCTAGGGTAGACAGGTGTTCACTTACCATTTTCTTCCCTATTTTAATTTGTGTTCCTAATCTGTTTTTTGTGGTGCTGTTTTTGAAAGGTTGGACTGTTTTTTCCTTTCGTATAAAGACAGATGCAAAAAACGAGTTAAGTAGCTCTGCTTTCTCCCTGTTGCTTGTCACCTTCTTGCCACTTTCTCCCAGCAATGGACCAATTTTTTCCTTGACTTTTTTCTTGTTTTTAACATGTTGGAAGAAGCTTTTTTTGTTATTTTTTTTTTTTGTTGCAAGCCTTTGTTCATTGTGAGCCTTAGCTTTCCTCACTTCATCTTTACAGGCTCGGGCTATTTGCTGATATTCTGCCTTAGTTATTTGCCCCTCTTTCCACTTTTTATACTTGTCCTTCTTGTCTTTCAATTTGTCAAAGAGTTCTTTATGCAGCCTTTATGCAGCCCGGAGTCCCTTGGGAGTTGGGCGGCATACAAATTTAATAAATAATAATAATGCTGGTTTCTTTTGAGAGCTGTTATTTTTCTTCTTCATTGGTATTGTGCTAGACTGGGCTTTTATAATCTCACTTTTCAATCTTATTGATTTGATCTTATTGATTTGCCTTGTTTTTGTTTTCATTTTTGCCATGCATTGAATAGGATTGTCAAATACTCATAATTTTTTGCATAGCTTGAAACTTTCAGCCACTGATATAGAAGAAATCTTCCCTTTCCATGTGAAGTATTTAGATGACCACTTTACTTTTCTGAAGTAAGGAGTTCTGACTTATGCCACAAGCAATTTTTTTTCTTTTCTTTTTTTAAGGTCTGCTGGTTTTGCTATAACAGCCTGACACAGCTCTTTCTCATGATTACCTAACTTTTGATAACCAATATCTAGGAATCATTCATCTGAAGCTCAAACATTTTTCTGTCAAGATGTTATGGTTGATAAGTGATTCTCTGACATGGATGTGTTTTGGATGGACTTATAACAATGCCACTTAACAAAACATTTCATGGGCCTGCAATGTTTTAGATCCATTTCATTTATTAAGGTTTTGTCCAGAGATATTTTATTAAAGTCAATGTATCTCATCATGAAATATATAAACAATGCATCTACTACAGTATATGTTTGATAACTGTTAAGATATGCCTGTGAATAATGTCATGTACTTCTCTACAAATGATTCACAAAAGCTTCAATTTAGCAGAATCAAGCTCTGCCTGTAATGATGCCTATATAGCAAATATTGTATATAGAGCCAGTCTGGTCTAGTGGTTAAGGCACCAGGTTAGAAACAGGGAGACCAGGAGTTCTAGTCCCACCCTAGACATGGGAGCTGCTTGTCACTCTCTCACAACCCAACTTGTGAGGTACAAGGCCATTGTTGTGGAGAAAAGAGGAAAAGGAAGGAGTATGTTTGCCATCTTGAGTTATTAATAAAAATAATAAAAGTGGGACATATTTAAAATAAAAAATACAAATTAAATAGCACTTTGATCTGCACATATTACCCGTATTTTTTGGAGTATAAGACACACCTTTCCCCCCCCAAAAGAGGGTGGAAATGTTGAAATCTTATACACCGAATACAGCCATTTTTGGCCTCCTGAAGCCCTGTCCCCGGATCCCATTTTTGCTAAAAATGGGCCTGTTTTTTGCAAAAATGGGGTGTGCAGAGGGTTTGGGAGGCCTGCAGAGTGCTTCTGGGGACTGGGGGAAGGCAAAAACGCCCCCGTTTTTGTGAAAAATGGGCAAAAAACAGGCCATTTTTTGCAAAAACGGGGGTGTTTTTGCCTTCCCCCAGCCCCCAGAAGCACTCTGCAGGCCTCCCAAACCCTCTGCACGCCCTGTTTTTTGCAAAAATGGGTGAAAAATGGGCCCATTTTGCGAAAAACGGGGCGCGCAGAGGGTTTGGGAGGCCTGCAGAGTGCTCCTGGGGGCCGGGGAGGACAAAAACTTTTTTTTCTTACTTACCTCTTCAAAATCTTGGTGCATCTTACACACAGATGCGTCTTATAGTCCAAAAATACGGTAGATTAAATTAAAACATCAGATTATTAATAATGGATCTGACAACCTGCACACCTTGGTTCAGAAACCAACTCGGCCTTAGTTTCTCTATCTGCCAAGAGGTACACACAGTCACCCTTTGGGGATAACCCATGTGTTTTGAAAATGCCACCTATACTTTTTAAGGCACTAACTGAACTCTGGTCTACTGAATTAACCCAACGGCTTGGATTTGCGCAAGACCCTGAACTACAAACTAATCACACCAGCTTGGTTTGACAACACACTGAGCCACAAAGTAGCCAACTACCTTTTAGTTTTGTGGGTTTTACTAGAGGGAGAAAAAGAAGAGGAAGAG
This sequence comes from Thermophis baileyi, assembly GCA_003457575.1. Classification (NCBI taxonomy): domain Eukaryota; kingdom Metazoa; phylum Chordata; class Lepidosauria; order Squamata; family Dipsadidae; genus Thermophis; species Thermophis baileyi. The sequence goes on from QLTV01001682.1 coordinate 5,996,881, forward strand.
ATGAGCACAGCACCAATACCCAATACCTGGGTCTTCTTTAATATCAGAATCTCTGCTTCACCATCACCAATCCTATAGTAAGCATCTCTGAAGGAGGAATATATCAAGTGAAGATCTTCCCATTGCCACCCACCCATTATTTCCAACTGTTCTACGGGAAGGAGCAGTTTTCAGCTATATTCCTTCTATTGCACATTGGGAAGGGTTAATTCTGAAAAGGAGGATATAAAATAAATGATTGTGATGAATTAATAAACCAACCGTACGGTCCCTCAGGTCAAAGAAAGAAGCCAGGACTTTCTTTATTAGCATACTTAGATGTGTATTTGCAGAACATGCAAGCCTAAATGTGATTCTAATTTGTGATTTATGTATTTATTTACCCGCAAAAAGTATATGACTGCCCAGCTTGAATATATAAATGTGGGCAGCTAACAAACCAGTTCAGAAGAAAAATAGTACTTTTAAAAAAAAAACACCTGCCAAAGAGAACAGAAGACATAGTTAAAAATAAATTCTGTATATCATGCAAAACTAGCTGATGTGATCTACATCTCTTTGTGTTCAGGGTACAGAGTTGTGACAGGAAGCAAACAATACTACATGCTACAAATGCATTATTCATTTTGGGTTTTTCCAGATTTTTTTCAGGGGGGGGGAGGGAAAGAGGAACAGCAGCAGGCAGCCGAACTTCGCTGATCTCCAAAAGCCAAGTGAGATCTGGGAGTCCCAACAACGCCCTCAATGACAAACCCCTGCTTTATTTCTGCCACCAGAAAACTCCCAAGACCTGGTCCACGAAGTTACAAGGAAGCCTCACCTTTCCACCCCAGCCAAATCAGAATCAGAATAGAGCTGGAAGGGACCCTGGAGGTCTTCTAGTCAAGCTCAAGCAGGAAATCCTATACCATCTCAGTCAGGGGCGTGCATAAGCGCACCAGCGTGCCTACCGTCCCTGTCCTACTGTCCTATTGTCCTCATCTATCTGTATTCACTTTGATTATGTTTATGTTTATACCTATACCTGCTATCTTGTACATGTTTGACAAACAAATAAAATAAAAAAAATAAAATAATAAAAAATAAGTGACTGTTCAGTCTCTTCTTTAAAAACCTCCAGGGATGAAGCACCCACAATGTCTGAAGGCAAGCTGTTCCCCTGATTAATTGTCCTCACCGTTAGGAAGTTGCTCCTCAATTCCAGGTTGCTTCTCTGATTAGTTTCCATCCATTGTTTTTTGTCCTGCCCTCTGATGCTTTGGAAAATAAATTGACACCCCCCCATCCTCTTTGTGGCAGCTTCTCAAATACTGGAATATTGCTATCATGTCCCCCCTAGTCCTTCTTTTCTCCTGGGTGGACATCAGTGCAATGTCTTTTCTATTCTCCTGGGCAGCAGGAATAATTCACAGGCACGTGAGCCGGGTGATGGTGGGGGGCGCAAAGCCCTTTCTCCCCAACGAAAACTACCGGCCGGTGCCCGGTCTGCGCCCTGTAGAACCACCGGCTTCCGGCAGGCGTCGCTTCTCCAAGGAATCGGCGCAGCGTGTGTGCGAGCGGCAATATAGCCGCCAGGGGTGGTTGGGGGTGGTTCCTCCCCCCCCCCACCCCAACTAGTATAGTATATGGTAATATGGGGGCGGGGTTAAGCCCGGCCTCCTTTTTCTTATGGGAAGCGCGCTGGCTGATCCGAAGTGCTGGGCTTCGGCTTGTCCGTTTCTGGAGCTGGTGCTTCAAGGGACCCACAAAATGTGACTCACCGCCTGGCTGGTCTCACTGGCGGTGCACGGATTGTGACTCTTTCTCTGGGTTTTGCCTTCCCGGCTGAACCAGCAACCTTTTCTGCGGGCGGGACATGTTTTGAGGCTGTAAGTGGATTTTCGTTTATTTACTCGCTGGGTTGTGGATCCTTCCGACTTTCCAAACTTGGTCGTTTCCGTCTGCTTACCTGGGTCTCCCCGATCCCATCAGTGAAATACTTTGCGGGGAATGGGGGGTGGGTGGGTTGGCTTCCCGTGTCGCCAGGAGTCTGTATTATAAATAGAGCTTGAGTTTGAGAGAGAATTGACGCCCTCTCTCCAAAGCCGCGTCCTCCGGAGTTGTGGAACTACAAGTCCCATTGTCTTCGGCCGTCCTGGCCTATCGTCTCCCGAAAAGCTGTCAGTCTTGAACCGTAAAATATACTTATTTCGAAAGGGGGGGTTCCCCAAAACAGGGGGGGGGACGACAGGTGATACAATCGGGATTGCCTTCATTTCCTTTAACCAACTTGGCAGCTCCGCGCCCAGCCGCCGCTGACGTTAACTTTCCAGGAGTTAGAAAGGCAAGGAGAAAAATCATCTTAATTCATAACTTCCTGTTTGTAGGTAAAACCAAAACAAAACAAAGCAAAACCTCTCCGGAGGACGAGTCGGGGGTGGGTGGGGAGACCCGACAGCTGTTTTAATCGCGGTGTTTCAAAACCTGCCTTTGTTTTAAAGGATTCGCAGCTAGGCTTTTGCCAATGCCTCAAAAAAAAAAAAAAAAAAAAAAAGGGTTGTACCAAATCTTTGTTAATGCAGGCGAATGTGGGTCTCGTTTCGAGTGCTGCCGGTGGAACGGATCGGATTTTGAATATGCCATAGGCAGAATTATTCCTCACGGAATAACAATAATGATAATAGGAGAAGGTTGTGAAAGGAACATCCCAACTACTGACAAGCCAGTGTGGGGTATTGAATTGACAGGAGGGAGGTTTGGGGAAGAGATGCCCCACACCTGATTGCCTGTAACTTTAGCTCCAGTATATTCTCCATACAGCAGCTCCCTTTGTTTAAATAAAGATGGGGGGGAGGGGGCTAGCTGTATGGTAAGGGTATTACAGAGCTGGTCTTCCCCTCCTTGTTAATTTGAATATTGTATGTATAGAAACATGCCCTGAATCCATGCTGTGTTTCATGGCTCTGCTATTTTTTTTTTCCTTTTGCTCTGTGCCAAATGTAGCATCCAAGGACCGTCCTAACCGTGCAAGTGTCTGTAACCGTGCTAGAAAGGGAGGAGATTCCTTTGTCAGCTTCCTCTCCTCTTTGTGCCGTTGGTGGAACATTGCTAAGATAGCAGCACTAAGTCCTTGGACAGGTCCCGTCCCATTCTTCCCCCCCCCCAAAAAAGGGGTGGTGGTGGAAGGGGAGGGGACACCCACCGAATACTGTATTTCTGTATCTTGGGAAGCTGGGCTGCTTCTCCCCTTGGAGATTTGAGATTCTGCTCTGAGCTCCTGGTTTTTGTTTTCCCCTCTCCCTTGTCTTCTAGACGCTTGGTGGCTCCGTTGTCTTTATCTGTGCTAGCTTTGAATTTTCTAGTGCAAAGTTTCAACTGGGGAGCCAGGTGAGGAAGACCACCTTGCTCAAAGAGCAAAAGCATCCGTGCCAAGAAGAGAAGCGGGTGTGGTCCTTGGCAGAAGGGGTTGACTTGTCTTGCAGTGGACGCACACTTCCTCTGGCTGATCTAATAATCTTCCTTTGTGCCAGTTCCCCCCCCCCCCCCCCGTTCATTCTCTTTGTTGGTGGAAGGGAAGGGAATCAATGCTCAATTCAGTCTGAGAGCAATGGAGTTATAGCCTATAAGCAGAAAGCCTTACAGCGGATGATAATAAAACGGAGGGGAGGGGGAAGGGTTGGAGCAGCATTCTCCTTTAATAAGAGTATGAGCTGGGAGGCTGTTCTGGTTTTACCTCTACTGTTCCTTCACAGATTCAGATTCCTTTTCCACCACGCATGGGGTAGCAATATCATTCTACCTTGCAAGGAAATGGAATCAGTCTTCATCAGCTCTTTGGACTACAGCTTCAATAATTCCCAGCCAAGTAATCTAAAGGAGTCTAGGTTTGGGAATACCATTGTAATTTGATCTAGCATGGGGTGGAGGCTTGTTCTTTTTTTCTGTCAAAAACCGCATCCCCTTTGGGACAATTTATTGTGAATGGTGACCCTTGCTGGTAGATGGTAAATAAATAAATATGCCCCCCCCCACACACACAGTTGAGCTGGATTCCTGGTGGGGCAGGAAAGTCTGATCTTTTGCTTTCTATTTTTCTTGGCATTTCACCCTCTTCTTCCCTGCAGCCTGCTGGAGGAGGCTGGGAACATATTTGCCAAAAAGGTGGTTACTTGCAGAGTACTCGTCTCATCCATTGCTTAGTTAGGATTCTACATTTTCTTTTTCTCCCCCCCCCCTTGGTATTTCCCAACCTCTTGGCTTATCACTGCTATCAAATTATACTGTAGGGTACAAGCATTTTTTTAGACTGTATTCCCTACCTGACCTTGCTATAAAGAGTTTGAAAAGTATTCCATCCTTTTGAAACATTAGTTCTGTCACTAAACAGTTGGTTTATGTGATCGATGGAAATAAGGCAGATTATTAAGTAATGCAAGCTTGTCAACCCTCAAAATCTGGCTGACTTTCTAAAAGAAATATACGAAGTAACTTACAAAAACTAAGGAAACAAGTATAAGATCCAGTATACTGTAAGTGCTGCAAAAAAAGGAGCTGACTTTGAATACCTGTGAGAACAAACTAGGCCTGCTGACAGATATCAAAATATTTGATAGTAGCCTGTAAGCATTACATTAAAAGTAGTACCTGAGCCGTCATATAGCTTGGAGGTAAACAACTTGGTGCCCTTCTGAACATTTGATCAACTCCCACGATCCCTTGCTATTGGCATTTCTAGCTTGGCTAGTGAGTTGATGTCAAAAGCATCTAGAACGTATTTGTATTCCTTTTAATAAATTTCTACCCAACCTTTCTGTTTTTTCAATAGCCAATTGGGCTTAAGTCGATTAAAAATAAAAAATAAACAAAGTACAATAAAATAGAATTAAATTTAACACTGGAATAAATTTAAAAGTTGGCAGAGGATAAGAGTTTACCATCTTCCTAAATATTTGGAGAGTGGGGGTGGGGGGTCAAATGCATCTCCCTTGTGGGGAGTGTTCCAAAGCCTGGGAGCTTTGCAAGAGATGACATTTTCCTGTCTACTAGATGGTAGAACTTCTGACAACAGAGAGATTTTCTCTAGGGCCTTTCCTGATGCTCTGAGAAGTGAGGTAGATTTATAATGACAGATAATATTGTAAGCCAACTAAATGATTGACGCCTAGGAAACAGGCCCCTTGTCAGTCAACAGGAGTGCTGATTTACCACCAGCTTATCAGGTACTTACAAGAGCTGACGACTTGGCAGCACAAGGAAAGAACAGCCAATCACTGGCCATCAACACACCAATCCACCAATAGGAAGGCACCACATCAATACAACATATAAAATAGCCCAAAGCACACATTCAGATAGAGAGAACTTCCCTGAGGGGCTCCAGCATGAGTCTGAAAGCTCAGAAGACTAAACCTCTGGTTGCGGTGACTGATCCAATTGGCTCTTGCAACATTATCCTGGGACACATCTATTTGTCTTCATTTGTGACTGATAAAATTTCCTGTCTACTCTCACATTGCTTATGTGCCATCAAGTCATAGTCAACTCTAAGCGACCACATAGATAATTTTCTCCATGATGATTAAATGTCTCCAGGGCTACTTATTCTTATTTATCCAGATACTATAAACAAATGCAGGTGTACAACTTTTACTGTTCACTTTCTGAACCAAGACCCTATCCTTTTCTCACATATAGCCATGCATGTCTATGCAGTTCAGAATCTAGAAGGCTAGAGTAACTCAGAAGAACTGAGATAGGAGAAACTAGTTCTTTCCCAAGGCTCCAAAGTACTACAATTCCCATTCAGATCACATGGAAACTATCTGCTTTTTGGGAATTCAACTTTCGTTATGAGAATAGACTGACTTTCAGGACAACTTGTGACTTTTTAGAAATCTTCTCCTATTTTTCCATGTGCTGCAAAAGATAACATCTATCAGGCCAATCTCTTTGCTTTATGGCATCCTTTGAGTGGGTTTCATGCACTCAATTTTTTGTAATACATTGATTCATTCATACATTCACACAATATATGGCATATGAGAACCAAGTCACTGTAAGTCAATATGGAGTATATGATAACTTCATAGCAACCCTGGTAATATGGTATCAAAGTAACGTATAACCATTTTTAAAATTGTATTGAAGTGTTGCTTCCTTCCTGGCTTTTAAAGCTGAAAAAAGTCTCTCAGAATGCTTTCCATATCAAAATAAACATCAGTTACCATGATAATGGTGTAGGTTTTCATATCTGTTGGACGATGTCTAAACTTGGGGGTTTAGACAACAGATATCTAGACAATAGATTTCCTGACAATTTGCCAGCAACTGTGGCTGGCATCAGGACATCTGGCTATAAAGACAGGAGCCCAGTCAGTCTCTGCTCAGTTGCCTGTGGTCTACATAGCATACCACTTTCTTCTTAAGATGTCAGCCATAGCTGCTGGTCAAACAACAGTATAGCTGTTGTCTAGACCATGGTCATTAAACCCTGAAGCCCAATACTATCCATCAGTTCCCATGCATTTGTAATTTGAAACCAATATTCTAAGTGAGACCTAAGAATGTTCCTTGCAACAAGCCACAAGTAGCAGCGAAACAGACCTGGAATCTTTGCTATATTCTTTGCTTTGTTGATATTTGTTGATCTCTGACTTGTTTGGGAGAGATGAGATAGGGATCTAGGTTCACATCTCACGCTGAATAAACTATGCATGGAACTTCTGCTTTAAACTGATTTGGCAGGAGGTTTTAAGAAGGAGCAGTATATTCAATCAGAAGACCAGAGGAGCTTGCAGATTTTTTTTCAGACTTAGGAAGACAAGTTGTCTTCACATTTATGGGGATGTCTTCAAAATGGGCAGTTAGAAGCTAAAATGACCTGGTGGAAAGCACACCATTGGCTCTGGAAAGAGTAACTTGAGTAGCTGGTGCAACACAAAATGTTAGAGCTTATCACTCCCAGTGAGTTGGCTAGTTTATGATTTCCTTGGTTCCCCCCCCCCTTCCTCATTTAAAGGCTTTTATAAAGGACAACGAAGATGAATATCTTCAATCTAAGATTTGACATAGTAAATTGACTCTTGAAACAACTTAATGTTATCCTGATAATTCTTATTTTGCTGCCAGTTTTGCTGCCAGTGGCTCAGTAAGAGGTATATATCTAAATTGTGCCATTTAGCAGGAAAGACTCTGTGAGTCTGCCTGTGATGATTTTTCACCAAGATTGAAAGAAGAGAGAACCATGGATGAATCTTGTGCTGTATTGCTTTCTACATTTAGCGTTTGCTATTAGGAAAGAAGCCAATAACAAAATAGAGACTATGAAACGGTTGAGGATAAGATCTTAAAATGAAACTGCCATCCCAAAAGTAGCTTTATTATTAACACTGTAACACACGGTTATTTGAGAAGTGGGTTGGAACAGGTTCTAGAAAGATTCTTTTCAGGTCTGTTTGAATGGATTTAGGCAGAGGATTTAATCACCACGTTGTTTGGCTACAGAAGGGTATAGAATAGATACTACCATGTCTTGCCTCTAAAACTAAGGCATATCTAAAAAGTTAGCTCTCTGAGAAGTCCTCAGCATTCCAGTTTCAGAACACTCACACAGAATTGAGTGGGGAAAGGTTTGATAGATCTTCCTTGTGGACCAAGAGTTTCCCACCTCTTTCCAAATAACCAGCTTCTTAGATCAGGAGTCTCCAACCTTGGCAACTTTTAGCCTGGCGGACTTCAACTCCCAGAATTCCCCAGCCAGCTGGCTGGGGAATTCTGGGAGTTGAAGTCCGCCAGGCTTGAAGTTGCCAAGGTTGGAGATTATAGAGAGATCAGTTTGAATTCTGTATGTCGTGTGAACTATATAAACTAAAAAGCAGATGAAAATATTGCTGTGCTTGATGTATTTTTAGAAAGGCTTTTTGCTACTTCTTATATTGGGTTAAGCAAATGTCCGTTTTAGAGTAGAATAGAATAAAATTTTTTATTGGCCAAGTGTGATTGGACACACAAGGAATTTGTCTTGGTGCATATGCTCTCAGTGTACATAAAAGAAAAGATACGTTCGTCAAGAATCATAAGGTACAACACTTAATGATGATGTTACATTTTCTTCTTTAGAATGCCTAACTTTGCAATGATGTATATCTTACTTACAGAATATTCGCATTTCATCAGCAGTTCACAGATGGGACTGGCAGTTGCCAAAAGATGAAGTGTCAATGAGATACCAAACTAGATTTCATCAAAGAAAAATCAGTTTAGCCGCAACACAGTTCTATTGGTATTTATTCATTAAAACAAAAACTCCTTTTCATTTTATTTAAATTCCCTTATTCAATCCTGCTCCTCTGATTACAGTTCCCAAATCACCAGCCAACATAGCCAGTAGGGGAGGATAATGGGAATTTAATACTTCTGAAGGTTATGATTGGAGAAATTTAGGTTTAATACACATCTGAAAATGACATCGAGTCCATGAAACATCAACATACCCCAAACATGCAAGAACTGGGCCACACTTTTACTTTAGCTCCAAAACTAGTCTAGCTTTTCTCTTGTTTCAGCACCATCTTTTAGAGGGATGGTAAAAGCATTGGCAGATAGATGATTCCAGAAAGATTTATATTTTTTCAGGTCCTCTGTAGCTGCGTTTGGACAGATTTATATGCTAATGTCGTTGCCAATGCTTTGTCAACCTGAAATTTAACAGCAGTGAGAAACAGCTTGTGTTAAGAATGAGAAATTTTAGAATGCTGATGAGAAGATAGTCTTGATTTACATTCTTATTCAGTTGCTCTTAACTTTTGGAATCCTTGACTTTTTTCAGTGAAAGTAATGTGCCTGTTGCCATTTATATATTATATGGAAAAACTCCTGCATTTTTCAGGCAACCTATCAATTAGTCCTTCTCGACTTGAGTTCAAATTTCTGCTTAGGTCACACTTTTAAAAAATTCTGTGTTCCTCTAAAAACACTGATAAAAAATGACTGATGAGGTGATTTAGATTGAGAATTATGCATATAAACCTCCAATCATTTGCTCAGCTTTGAGCTAAATAATTTCTGGCCCATCTCCCATTATTTACAGCATCACCTTATTCCCCAGTATATAGTTTAAAAGTACATCTGCCTTCAATTCCTTATGACCTTCCTTATACTATTATACTATTCAGGAATTTCCCCCCCCCCTCAGAAATATGGCTTCTAATGCTCCTGAATCCATGGACATCAACTGGCATCATCTTATGCACTGATAATCCCATATTGGAATAAGAACGTCAAAACTAAATGCTGGTATTTGGGGCTTAAAGCCAAATGAAATGGCCTGTTTACACCATGGGAATGTTGCTTTAGAAGAGGAGGAAGTATTTTTAAAACATCTACCTACAAGTCATAGAAAAGATTAGCAGTAATGCAAGGCAGAGTATTTTGCAGGGTTTTAATGCCACAGCAGACAGACAGTAGATTGTCCTGTCCCCAACTCATGGGCAAATGTTGACTAAACTAGCAATGGATCTTGAATGAGCCGTGGTGGCGCAGTAGTTAGAGTGCAGTACTGCAGGCTACTTCTGCTGATCACCAGCTGCCAGCAGTTTGGCAGATTGAATCTCACCAGGCTCAAGGTTGACTCAGCCTTCCATCCTTCCGAGGTCGGTAAAAATGAGGACCCAGATTGTTGGGGGCAATATGCTGACTCTGTAAACCGCTTAGAGAGGGCTGTAAAGCACTATGAAGCGGTATATAAGTCTAAGTGCTATTGCTATTGCTATCTTACTTTAACCCTGACTATGGAATAATGTTCACCCCCATGCTGGAGGCTATTACGGTAGTTTAAGGCAGCAGACTAGTATGTGTATGAAGCATAAACAACTCAATCCCTGAAACAGCCAAAGAGTTCATGGGGAGGTTGCCTACTGCCTCTGGCATTTACTGCCTGAAACAATCATCGTGCTCTCCATAATGGTAGAACTAACTCTCACTTTCTATTCATCTCTTGGAATTTTTTTCCTTAGTTGTTAGCCACCCCTCTTTTGTTTTGGTTCAGATCAAATAACCATCAACAGTTCATGGAGATGGCATATACAGTAGCAGTGTTTTTCTAAGTTGGGAACTTTAGTATGGGTAGACTTCAACTTGCAGAATTCTCCAGCCAACCCACAACTCTTAAAGTTGCCAAGATTCAAAAACATTGTCATACAGGAAGCCTGCTAGCTGAGGACATCTAATTTCTTACCCTTAATTCTTTGGCTTGTTGAAGAAATACTCTGAATAGCCTTGAGTAGTGAGTTGGTGAATTGCAGTGCTTCCTTTTATCAGAGTTCTTCAAATATTCTGAACGTGCTTTTCCCCCCCCCCCCAACAGAACAGTCACAAAAAGACTTTTAAAACAGGTTCATACAATAAAGTTTACTTCTAAGCAGCATTTGATTATGTGTGGATTTTAGAAAATAAGTGTTGATTGGACCCGACCTTCACTTTCCATCACTATGTGGATGTACATATAAAGTAGTCATTTTCTGTTGTAGGAGTTTAATTTAATTGTGTCCCCTGCTTCTTCCACCTTCGTACTTAAGCCTTACTTTCTACAGTTGTTGTGTTGTCCTCTCCAGTTGCAACAATTGATAGGGCTTAACTTCTTGCAATAATTCTCACTGTTTGTTGTAGGACTTCAGTCATTGAGAGTGTGTTTGCCTTGAACACTGAAAATGTTTTAGGAGGAAACCATACATAGTCATCCTGTTGTTGCAAGGTCTACTGAATTCCTTTACTCCATTAATTTGCCTGCTCCACCAGATTCCATGAACAATTAATTTTGAAACATTCTCTTGTTTTAAAAGATGGTGAAGTTGTCAAGTGTTAGAAACGTGTAACACTAAAGAAAATTCATAAGACTCCAAATAGCCATACTGTACATGAACCACACTTGAAGTACTCTCTGACTGAGACTGGATAAAACAATGGAAACATTTCATTTTATTTTTTTTGTCTCATGGTGGCCTCAAATGAAATATTTTTCATATGCCATCCACTCTTTTTCCCCATTCTCATGGAATTTTGTGATAAGGATAGATGGAGTTGGACATCTGTATCAGAAGCTGGGAAACCTCCTTTGTGCTCTGAAAGTTCTCTAGTATTCTCTAGTATTGCAGGAATCAGGCTCCAGAAAGATGCTTAAAGGGAGAGAAGAATACTTTGTGGCTCCATTGAGACATTTGGGAGCATATCCATTCATGGGAAGGATACTGGTTTAACTGAGCAGAATGTGCAGGAAAGCTGCATGGTATTACAGAAAAAAACATGTTACAAGAAAATTTAGAAACAATGGCATTTTAACATAAAATATGACATTTAAAGCAAAGGTGGGTTCTTCCTGGTTCGGCCCGAACCAGTAGCGACCCGCTGGTGACGTCACGATGATGTCACCGATCTGGTTCGGTTGGTGCCGGTCCGTGGGCGCTGCCATCTTTTTTTTTACTTTTTTTATTTTTTATTTATTTATTTTTTCTTCTGTGCATGATTTTCCGGCACTGCGCATGCGTCACCATCTTGTTTTTGACTTTTTTTTAAAAAAAAAGTATTTTTACTGCGCATGCGCGCACGCCCCCCTGAGGTGTGGCCACGCGGCGCGGGAGGAAGCGAACCGGCAGTGAGGTAAGTTGATTTAAAGGCATATATATAAAAACAAAACTGCATGTTTTTTCAAAGTTCCTTGGTTCTCTATGAGCTTGGTTGTTTTCTTGCAGATGTGTCATTACCCAAACTGAGTAATATCATCAGTGCTAATGATGTTACCTAGTTTGGGTAATGGGACATCTGCAAGAAAACAACTAAGCTCAGAGGGACCCCTAATTTCAACCCTGAGCTACAAATATTCTTCTTTATTGAAATGATACGTCTCATACTTCCATCTTTCCAAAGTTTTTGGAAGGTAATAATGCTTACTACTTTCTTACAATTAGCACTGTTGAGCCTAATGAGGTTCATTCAAAGTAACTATGCTTAGAGATGTACCTTTAGAATGGAATACATGGAATACTTACTAGGAAGTAAGTCTCTATGAGATTTTCCAACCTTATATCCAGGCTATATTCTTTACATCCTATGTTATTTTTTTTTAAATAGCTCTGGATCCAAGCCCAGCAAGAAAACGGAAGTTGACAATGAAAATCTAAATTTCCTTGGCAGCCAAGTCTTACTGTTACTATATAGAGCCCGAGGGCATGCTCAGAAACAAATATGCAGGAATTCAGCCTTATGGAAATCAGACAGATTCCAGAAAGTTTAGCTGATGCAGCTATAACAGCTGAAGCAGGAAGGGCATAACAGCTACTTAACCCCTCTTAAGGCTACCCAGCAAAAATCAGCAAACTGTTGTTGTGCTCTTAATTGTCAACTTGGGGCTGGATGATATATCTTAATTTATAAACAACATATATTAAAAATAGTATATACAAAAATAGATCTAGTTTGTTGTGGGATATTTGGTCTGAACTTCTTTTTAAAAAGATAATGAACAGTGGTTGGAAACAAGGTCCAAGAATAAAGTCTTCTTATAACAGTTTCTGAATATCTGCATTTTGTATAATATTTGAAAGGGGGATTAAGACTTTTATGCCAGAATTCTAAATAAAGTATTCTTGGATGATTACTCATAACTTTGTTAATAACAGTTATTGTGAATAATGGTAATTGGATGGCTTAGTGCAACACAGTGAAGCAGAAACAGACAAATCTGTTTTAGGCTTATTATAGTTTCCAAACCTAGCCACCCTTTGAACAAAAGATTCATGGCTAGAGACCTCTTCCTTCTAAGACATCTGGCTAGTATTTGGTTTCTCTCCCCCCCAATAGAAAAACTATAAATTGTCTTATGCCGGATGAGGTCACATATCATAGTAAGACATTAGAGATTCTGTCTTAGTACAGTATATGAATCTATTCATTGTAGGATGTTAAGTAAAGATTTTTAGCTTAGTGTAATGAATGAACCTGGGAATTGTCCATCTAGCCTAGTATTGCCCACATTACTAGAAGATCTTTAGAGTTTCAGAAAGGATGTTTATCCTAGTCATTCTTGAATATTCCAGGGACTGAACCAAGAGTCTTTGGTATGTAGCAATGCCATAGAATTATGGTTCTCCTCAGAAGTGTAGTTGGGGAAGAGAATATAGAACTTTTTCACCAAACATCCAATGGGAGATATCTAATAGAAGGGCACCCAATGTCCTTATGTTCTTTTTTTTTTTTTGGTGCATCTTTGCCAAGTAGCTCAGATGCTATACTATATATGGAAAAAGAATTTGATACAAATTTGACCATTGCATGAAAGCCAGTGGTCTGCCAAAGCAGACTATCTAAATTTTTACTCTGTGTGAACTGGGTGAAGAATGTAGATGGAGGTAGTGATTAAATTCAGGACTTTTGTCTTTGGAAAGATATTCTGGATACATTGGCAAATATCTTAGGGCACCTAAATAGTACAGTTCTACAAATGAGGAAACATGCCTCACGATATCATGGTACAAACCTTGAGACTTTCTGTTTATATCCAGTTAAGAGAACATTAAGAACAAAAGACCAAGGTTTGTATTGTAATATTACAAGGCATGTTTCATTATTTTTGTGTCATTGTAGTTTGTTTTGGTTATGAATGCTACCTGACTTTGGCAGTTCTTAAATATTAACCAGGTCAGTCCTGATAACACTTGGGTGGAGAACCAGCTGGGAACACCGCTGTATTTTCTTGATTGAGAAGCTGAAAAAACAGCCTTTTTGCTGAAATGATTGTAGACTGTAAATCAACTTCAATTTCTTTACCTTTTCTTTTCTTTAAAGTAGATTTGAGCTGTCTACTTTTATGTACAGATAGGTCTTGATTAGTGCAGTTAATGAATCCCACGAAATGGCTATATTCTTTGAATTTGCACTACTCAAATTTCTATGGAATGTAGGGTAATTAGTTCCAGCTCAAACTTTAAAACATAAATGTCTATATATTTATTAATGAAATACTGTATACAGTAAAAGAGGATAAACCCATATGCAGCACATATCTGAAGAGATAGTAAGGTTCTTGCACCATAAGAGCACAGTAAGAAGCAACCACAAAGTTTGTATCATATTTTGTGATGGGCGATGCTTATTATGGAGGCACGGTAGCTCAGCAGTTAAGACACTTGGCTTGTTAGCTCAAAAGCCGGTAGACCAGGTTTGAGACCTGAGCACCATGCAACGGGGTGAGCTTCCATCCTCTCCCCAGTTCCTGCCAACCTAGCAATTCGAAAGCATGCAAATGTGAATAGATAAATAGGTACCACTTTGGTGGGAAGGTAACAGAGCTCCGTTACTTTGTGCTGGCCACATGACCGTGGAAATATCTTTGGACAGCGCTGGCTCAGTGGCCTTGAAACAAAGGTGAACACTGCCCCCTATAGTCGGTAATGACTAGTGGAGTAAAATCCACAAGGACTGCTTTACCTTTTTTTTTTTTAATGCTTTTCATGCTTATTATGACAGACATTTTGTCTCAGGTTCACAAAATTTCAACCTATCTACCAGCTCCTGGTAGGCTGGGCAGGTGACTCCTGGCCTAATCTATCATCAGATTATTAGATACTTTTGGACAAGTGTTTTATCTTAATCACACACAGTGCTAACTCAGGTTTACTTAATCATGGCATATTTATAAAAGCACAAGAGACTGTGAAACCATGATTCTCCTGTGCGCTGCTTGGAGAGTCCAAGCATGGGTTATCTTCTCCTCTGATTGGCCAGGGACTGAGTTGCAATTTCTTTGGCCACGCCTCTTCCTCCGGCCGAGCTCCAGTTTTTTCAACTCAGTCGGCCTAGAGGGATGCAGATTGAGTTGCTCCTGATCATTGTTATTGATTCATTGCATTAAATTGAGTTTAATTAGGATTTAATTGGAAAATTGTGTTAAATTGAAGAAAATTACCAATTTGGCTGGAAAAGTGCCTGGTGCGTTTGTGTGAGGCTTGCTGCCTCCACACCCAGTGAGGCGCTGAGATCGCCTGGTAGCTGCCATTGCCATGTGTTGGCTGAGAGGGCAGGCACGATAGAAGAAACTGCAGCATAGCAAAATCTGCCCTTGAAGTCCTGAGGCTTGTCTCTGCAAAAAGCCTCTGCATTGGCTGGCTGCTCCGAGCTTCGGTTTTCAGAGACACTGTGCTGATTGGCTCGCTGATAAGTGGCCATTGTGTGGGTGGTTTTTTCCTGCAGTTCCAATCGACTGGAAGCAGTGAGCTTAATGGAGAGCAATTAGGCTTCAATAGCCTTGCTAACGACTGAGGCTTTGGTCAGAAATCTTCCAGCCTTTGTTTCCACGCAAGCAGCCGACTGAGGCAGTGAGTGATTGCAGGCGTAAGTGACCTTATTGTTGATTTCACGCCAAAACTGCTGCTGCTGCTGCTGCTACTGATTGCTCTTGCCCAGCTCTGGAATTCCAGGTCTTGACCTGGCACCATCCCTAATTGTTGTGAGGCGCAGTAACTGAGGGTCTGGATGGGAATCAACAGGCTCAGACTTAACCCAGACAAGACTGAGTGGCTGTGGGTATTGCCTCCTAAAGACTATGTCGACTGCCATCCTTGGTTCGGGGGGGGGGGGCGAAATTGTCCCCCTCAGAGGGGGTTCGCAATTTGGGTGTACTCCTAGACTAACAGCTAAGATTAGAGCAACACTTGACAGCTGTAGCTAGGGGAACCTTTGCACAGGTTTGCCTGGTGCACCAATTGTGACCCTACTTGGATCAAGAGGCTCTCCTCACAGTCACTCATGCCCTTGTCACCTCACAGTTAGATTATTGCAACGCTTAGTAACTTTAGGGATGCCTGTCATAATTTGGAGTTGTCATTAAGCAACTGGTCATTAAGTTGAGTCAAAAAGGGCAAGAGGGCAGCTGCAACTTCGAGACCGCCTTCTACCACATAGCTCCCAGCGACCGGTAAGATCCCACAGAGTTAGTCTCCTCCAGGTCCCGTCAGCTAAACAGTGCCGGCTGGCGGGCCCGCGGGGGAGGGCCTTCTCTGTGGCTGCCCCAGCCCTCTGGAACCAGTTACCTCCTGAGATCCGGACTGCCCCCACCCTATTGGCCTTCCGTAAAGCGGTGAAGACCGGGCTTTTCCGGCAGGCCTGGGGCCGTTGATCTTGCCGTTGATCTTGCTGTTGTAATCCTGCGAGATCCTGCCATGAATGGTGTGCATGGGTTTTTAAATTGTTTTTTTATAATGTTTTTATAATGTTTTTATAATGTTTTTCTTTAATGTTTTTTATATTTTTGTTGTAAGCCGCCCAGAGTCCCTTAGGAGTTGGGCGGCATAGAAATGTAAATAATAAATAAATAAAATAAATAAAGTACTACTGATCCCTACCAGGGATAAAATCTCCTCCTTGTGGTTTTGAGCTGGAAGTGTGATTCATCATTATTGCAGCTGCAGCTATTATGTCTGAACGAAGGGATTCTATCAGTAGCAGCTCTGCTGATTCTTCCACCTCTCACAGGATGGATGAATGTTTCCAGCCCAAAAGGGCTAGGAAGGGGGTAGAGGGCCCTTCTACCAGGTCCAAATCCTCTCATTCCAAGTCCAAATCATCTGCTTCTGATAGGGATGCCCTTAGAAGACAAAGGGCTTTGGAGAGGCAGTTTGCAAAGGCTCAAAAGCAGGCTCAGCTTGCAAGGGGCTCTGAAGGTGCTTCTGCATCTTGCATTCCCTTGACTATGGAAATTTCATCTCAGCCCCAGGTGGAAGACCAACTGGCATGGTCTCCTAATGTGCTGCCTGATCCTCAAGCCAGTTCTCTGGCTCCTATTCAGGAGGAAGGTTTACTGACCTCTGGCCATTCAGCTTCTGTGTCACAGGCTGGGGCCCCAGTCAGACCATCAGTTCCTTCAGCCACCTTCACCCCTACAGCTGCTGGACTCTGCCCACCTGAGCTTGCAGACCAAGGGTTGCCTATAGAGCTCAATAATGCTATTTTTAATACCATTGCTATGGGTATTGATGCAGCTCTAGCCCAAAGAGGCTTACTAGGCCAGGGGTCCAGAGTTCCTCCTCAGAGTTACTCTCAGGGCAGAGATTATATGAGAGGATCTCGTTCCCTGACTCCATCAAGGCATAGTGCAGCCTCCCGAGGGGAGGAGGAGGAAAATTTGGAGGATTTTTATTTTTCTGAAGATGAGGGAACCTCTCCAGGTAAACCTTCATATTCTGGTCTGTTTAATTCAGCCCAGTTTAGCACATTACTGTTTTAAGGCCAAAACCACTGCTAATTTGAGTGGCTCAGTTCCCACAGGAGATCGGCCTGTGGCTCCTCAGGACCTTTCCGCCAGCCTGTTTTCAGAGCAGGTGTCGGAGCAAGAGGTGGTTCCTTCAACACAATTTTTTGTGGATTTAATTACACGACAGTGGGAACAACCAGGGTCTATACCGGCTCCTAATGGCATGCCTATGCATGTATGTATTCCACTGAGCAGGAGTTAGAGGAACTTTTGCAGCTTCCGGTCATAGATGCTCCTCTAGTCAGTTTAGCCTCCTCGGCTCTCCTCCCTTCTGACACTGCAGAGGGACTTAAGGCTGAAGACAGGAAGGCAGAGCTGTCTGCTCACAAAACTCACCAGGCAGCTGCTTGGGCTATTAGATCAGCCACAGCAGCATCCTTTTTTACCAGGACCTCTCTTTTATGGCTCCATCAAATGCAGGATAGGTCCTCTCCTGATGATGTCCGGTTGCAGCAGGACATTCGTAAATTAATAGCTGTGGCTGAATATACAGCGGATGCGACCATCAATGCCGCTAAATTTGCTTCCAGGGCCCTGGCTTCAAATATCGCCTCCAGACGTCTCTTGTGGCTTCGCCAGTGGCAAGCCGACGTAAAATCCAAATGGAGACTAGCATTGGCCCCATTCAAGGGTCGACAGCGTTTTGGAGAGGTGTTAGATCCGATCTTGGTGGAAGGGAAGGACAAAAGGAAGGTTTTGCCTCATTCATATAGACGGGCAGAGAGGAGACCTTCCACCTTCTACAGAAGGCAGTCCTTTCGTAGAGCTGGCTCAGGGTTTTCCGCTCAGCCCTATCAGCGTCAGTACTCCCACTTTCCTGACAGGCCTCAGGACAGATCGTCCTTTCGGGCAGGGCTCGTCAACCTCAGTTTAGAAAACCCTTCCGTGGGCCCAGCAACTGCCCGTACAGACGCAACAAGTGACTTGCGGTCTCACATTTTCCCAAGAGTTCGGGGGGGGGGTGTCAGCAGACCATTTTGAATTTAAAGGACCTCATAAAGTACAGGAGGTTCAAAATGCAATCCCTGCTTACGATCCTGGTTGCATCAGGAAAGGAGACTTTATGACCTCTATAGACCTAAAGGAGGCATATCTCCACGTGCCCATCAGGCCGTCCCACAGGCGGTTCCTCAGGTTCACTTACGCTGGCCACCATTGGCAGTACAGGGCTCTTTCCTTCGGACTGTCCTCAGCTCCAAGGGTTTTTACCAAGTTCCTGGATGTTATAGCAGTGCACCTCCGCACCAGGCCCATCTGGACGACGTGTTAATTCAGGCGTCGTCATCAGTGCAGGTGGAGAGGGGTCTCAATTTCACAGTCCAGACCCTGCAAGATCATGGTTTCTCTGTAAATTGGGAGAAAAGTCACTGTACCCCGTCCACCAGACTGACCCATTTAGGGGCAGTAATCGACACCCTGTCCTCACTAGTCTTCCTCTCACAGGAACACAGAGACAGTATAAGGGAGATGATACAGCAGGTGCGATCATTAGAGTTGGTGCCTCTACTACTTCTTTCCCAGTTGTTAGGCAAAATGATATCATGCCTTTCCATCTTGCCCTGGGCTCAGCTACATTCCAGGCCCTTACAATCAGGGGTGGGTTCCTCCCGGTTCGGACTGGATTTCCCGAACTGTTGGCAATCCGCTGGTGACGTCACAGATCCGGTTCGGTCGGTGCCGGTCCGTGGGCGCCGCCATATTTTTTTGGGAATTTTTTGTGAATTTTTTACTGTTTGGAAGGTATTTCCTGTTCTGCTGCTTGAAAAAGGGGCCCTCCCCCCCCCCCTCGGGGTTTTTCTTCCCTTTTTCTTTTTGCGTGGGAATTTTTTGTGAATTTTTAAATGTTTTTCCTGGTCTACTGCTTGAGAAAAGGCCCTCCCACCCGCCCCTGGGTTTATACTGACCTTTATTCCTTCGGCCGAAGCACAGCTGATCAGCTCAGTTGTGTTTCGGGCTGATTGCAGCTACTGAGCATGTGCAGAAGCAAAATTGTGCGAGGAAACATTGCGATGCGAACCGGTGGGGAAGGTAAGTGGAACCCACCCCTGCTTACAATGGCTGCTCCTGCCCAGCCAGAGGTCAGGTCGCAGCAATTCACTCTCCCGCATCAAAGTACCCAGACAGGTCCTGTTCTCATTGGAGTGATGGGTGTCACCCGCCATGGAGAAAGGCTCGCTGTTTCGAGAGCCGACACGACTGGTGCTGATGTCAGATGCCAGCCTGTTTGGATGGGGCGCCCACCTCAATGCCAAGGTCGCTCAAGGTCGTTGGTTGCAGCAAGACCTTCTCAACAACATAAATTGGCTGGAGCTGAGAGCAGCTCACCTGGCGCTCCACCATTTCCAACAGGATCTCTCCGACCACCATGTCCTTCTGTTGACGGACAATGTCACAGCAAAGGCACATGTGAACAGGCAGGGGGCACACACTCCAGAGTGTTGATGCATGAAGCACAGAGCTTATGCACCTGGGCAGAGACTCACCTGCACTCCTTGTGGGCGGACCACATTTCGGGGGTAACCAACACCCAGGCGGACTGGTTGAGCAGGACAATGCTCGATCAGTCCGAATGGCAACTCCACCCAGCTCTCTTCGGCCAGATTGTGGAGAGATTTGGCCGGCCGTCTCTGGACTTGTTTGCCAGCCTTCAAAATGCGCAACTTCCATGATTTTTTCCCGGTTCCGCAATCCAGCAGCAGAGGGGACCAATGCCCTACAACTTCCCTGGCCGGCGGAACTCTTGTATGCCTTCCCTCCAACCCCACTGATTCCACAGGTCATCAGGAAGATCATGGAGGAAGAAGCAGAGGTGATCCTGGTGGCTCCTCACTGGCTGAGGAGGCCATGGTTTGCGGACTTGATGACACTGTCCATCTCATGCCCTTGGAGAATTCCCCTTCACAAGATCTCCCTTCGCCAAGGAACCATGCAACATCCAGATCCGCAGTGGCTCAAACTAGCCATTTGGCGATTGAGCGGGAGTTGCTCAGGAGGGGTCACTATTCGAGGAAAGTGATTTCCACCATTCTGGCTTCCAGAAGGGCGTCTACGACCAGGATATACGAGGCCACCTGGGGGGCCTTTAGTCATTGGTGTGCCACTCGGAACCTATTACCTACAACAGCGACTGTGCCACAGGTTTTGGATTTCCTGCAGGTAGGCTTTGACAAAGGCCTCTCCACAAATACCCTTCACAGACAAGTGACCACTTTAGCCACCGTCCTTCAGGGAGAGGGCGCCATTCCTCTTTCGCATCACCTGAGGGTGCGGAGTTTTTTGAAAGGGGTATCCAACTTGTTGCCTCCACCTGTCCACAGGTACTCTACCTGGGATCTGTTGGTTGTACTGCAAGCGCTCACGGCATCTCCATTCGAGCCTCTCCATTCGACTAGTATCAGATTATTGAATTTCAAGGTTGCCTTTCTAGTCGCAATCACTTCAGCTCGCAGAATTTCAGAGCTTGCTGCCCTGTCGGTACATCAAGACTTGTGTATTTTTCATGCCGACAGAGTGGTCCTTCGTTTAGATCCAACGTTTGTACCAAAGGTCAATACCTTGTTCCACAGAACTCAGGAAGTTATCCTGCCGGATTTCTGTCCGAATCCTAGGCATCTGAGTGAGAGGCGTTGGCATACGTTAGACGTCCGCAGGGCGTTGCACAAGTATATTAAGCAGACGGAGCAGTTCAGACGCTCGGAGGCGCTCTTTGTCTCCTTTCAACCTAGGACAATGGTCAAGAAAGTGTCACCATCTACCATTGGTCGTTGGCTGAAGGCCTGCATCGCATTGGCCTATGAGCGTCGGGCCAGACCAGCTCCTCACCGCATAACAGCGCACTCAACCAGGAGTGTGGCCATCATGGCGGCATGGGCCACGCAGGCCTCTATCCTTGAGATTTGCAGAGCAGCCATCGCCATTTGTGAGAAATTACAAGCTTGACATGTTTGCCTCGGCGGAGGCAGCGTTTGGGAGATGAGTGTTGCAACGGGTTCTACCGGCCGAGGGGACCCTGGACCAATCTGTTTCCCACCCAACATCGATTTAGCTTGGGTATATCCCATACTTGGACTCTCCAAGCAGCGCACAGGAGAATGAACGTTGGCTTACCTGAATGTTCGTTCTCTGTGCGCTGCAGGAGAGTCCAATCCCACCCTGGTTCTGGTATGGTCCGGGGTCCAGGAGTGGTCGATGTATCAGATAGACTGCATCTTCTCCAGATCCGGGTCTTTGTTGAAAAAACTGGAGCTCGGCCGGAGGAAGAGGCATGGCCAAAGAAATTGCAACTCAGTCCCTGGCCAATCAGACGAGAAGATAACCCATGCTTGGACTCTCCCGCAGCGCACAAGAGAACGAATGTTCAGGTAAGCCAACATTCATTTACAATCCATCTAACATAAAACAAGCCATGTTAGATCTACCATGATATTTAAACCCTGTTTTTCTCTCAGCTTATTGTGGGAGGATTCCCTTTATTCTTTTCTATGTTTTTTACTCCCAATCCAAAGCAAATTTCGGCAATTGGAGGAAAAAAGCATTTTTTAAAATTCCATTGTATTAACACAAAGTCTCAGGTTATAGAGACATTTTTCAGGAAGTATATAGATTACATAGCATAGATAACTGATTACATACCAACTCTCTCTATTAAAAAAATCTGTATTTTTGCTAAAATGAAAATGAAAGAATCAAAACCTTTTGGATATTTTAACTCTATTATGTTTTTAGATTCCTGAAGCTTCAAAGAGTTAAAATGATTAAAGGTCCAAACCATGTTCCATTACAATGCACAGGTAGTCCTCGACTTACAACCATTTGTTTAGTGAGTGTTTGAAGTTACAACGTCACTGAAAAGAGTTAGTACTTACGACCGTAGTAACATCCTCACAGTCACATGAGCTCATATTTATAATGGTTGCAGGATTCAATGAGCTCTTATTTATGATGATTACAGGTTCATGATCGCCATTTGAGGCTTTGCCAGCTGGCTTCTAACAAGCAAAGTCAATGGGGAAGCTGGATTCATTTAATGATCATTTTATTCACTTAACAACTACAGCAATTTAGCAAAAAAAGTTGTAAAATTGAGCATGAGCCACTTAACAACTGTCTGTCTTAACAGCAAAAATTTTGGTCTCAATTGTGGTTGTAAGTCATGAACTACCTGTAATAGCAATAGCATTTAGATTTATATACCACTTCACAGTGCTTTACAGCCCTCTCTAAGCGATTTTACACAGTCAGCATATTGCCCCCAACAATCTGGGTCCTCATTTTACCCACCTCGGAAGGCTGAGTCAACCTTGAGCCGGTAAGAATCGAACTGCTGAACTGCTGGCAGCCGGCAGTCAGCAGAAGTAGCTTGCACTACTGCATTCTAACCACTGTGCCACCACAGCTCTCATCATATTACTACTTTGCTGTATAGTTTATATCTTTTGTGAACAAAGCTTTTTTTTTAGCAACAAAGCTATACTCTCTCTCCCCAATATAATTTTCTGTAGATATCATATTTCATCTTAATTTTTTCGACTAATTGACATACTCTATATACTTTTTACTTATAGTTGAAAGTTACAAGGGGAGAGCAATACTCCTGTCTTCTAATTCCTGTACAGCTGCTAGTATCTGTTAAGTATTTTATCATTTTTAATTAACAAAACAGTGGGACCTGGAACTATTCATGCTGACCTGTGTTGCACAGGTACATACAAAGCCTATGGAAAGACCATATGCAGGGAACCTCTTAGTTCATTGGCTTTATAGAAATGCCTTATAATTTGGACACTACATTAAATTGATAGAGATTAGAATGGGCCGGAAAAATACATTATTTATTTATCCTTTTCTCCCCATAAGTACATATCCACATGCATCAAATACATTTACTTCTGCTGGGAGTCTCCAAATAGGTAAGAAGTGAGATTTTATTTGCTGCTGGCTTCATCCATATGTATGTCTTATGTCCAAATAAAAATAGGGAGTATCTTGTTTCTAATAGTAAAAGAGATATGCTGAAAAGTTTTGCTAATCTGTCTCTCTTCTTCTCAGTTAATCCAAAACCAAATGTGTGTTGGGAACTAAAATAAGATGGCTGGAAAAATGGACTGAAGGGAGATATAGAAAGGAAAAAACAGCTGGTTTGCTATCCGTTTGCTATATGTTCACGGGTCTAGGACTGTTCATCTCGTACCCTTGGCCGCCCCTCCTTCTCAATGGGCATTCCTCCCTTGGGCGATTCTCCACTGACTATTCTCCTCGGCTGACACACCCCCACTGATTTGCCCTGGGCAATGGGCCACGGCCTCTCCGTCCCACGTGCTTCGGCACAGCCCATTCGCAGAAGGACGGTTCCTCCTGGGTTTTTCGCCACCTGGGACAGTTAGGCACCAACCAATCGGCTAGCTTCCAATGCAAGCAGCCCTTTTAGGAGAAGGAATGGGAGGGGCCTCCCTCCCTCCCTCTCTCTCCCCCCCGCCTCCTCTCCCCCCCTCTTTGGAGTACGGATAAAGAGGTGCCCTAAAGTGTGCCCTAAAGCGTGGAATTCTGCGATTTGATTCCTGATGAGGAATCCTGATGATTCCTCATCAGGAATCTGATGATGATGATGATGATGGGAGAAAATGTTTAGAAAAACTCAGGACTTCTGGAAGAAGCAAGTTTTTTTTTTTTTTTTAAGCAAAAGCGTCGCTTTCACTTCTTGTTGTTCATGTTTTTGTAGAAGAAATGGCGGGGGTGGGGGCGGTGGGCTTCCCCTACAGAATGGGTGTACTAGATGGGTGTACCCCTACTAGAAGGGGTGATTGCAGGCATTCCACTGGACAGGAGGCGCGTATTTAGGTCGTATCCCGAAGCACCCTCTCTGACTTTCTCTTTGTGGCGCTTGTTTCCATCTCGTTCCTAGATTCACACACAGCGGGGAGAAGCTTCACGTGTTAAATCTGCTCAGGAGCGCGCGCACACACACATGCCACAGAGCTTACATGTTCAAGGAACATCGTGATATCCCCCCCAATCTTTCAAAAAAAAAAGAAAGAAAAGAAACTATGGTAACAAGGTTACGACTTTCGAGGAAAGATTACGCCTTTATTTTATTTTATTTTATTTTTGCCAAAGAAAGAAGCAAGAGAGGGAAAGAGGGAGGGACGGGGGTCGATACACAGATGGGTTAGGGGCTCCGGTCGGACAGGGGCAACCCAACCGGCGGGGATCTGGAACAGGGGAGAATTGGCTGTCTCCAGCCTGCTGCCCCGTCAGCAGGACCACCGGAGTGAGAGGCGCGGGGGCTGAGCGTCGCCTGGGCTCTCTTATTGATCCTCGAAATCCCCCCTTTTTTTACCTATTTGCGTCTGCTCTCGTCAAGAGCTGCGCCTGACAGAGGCCTGACCTCCACACTCTCCCTAGGCCTGACCCCCCACTCGCCCTTCCTCCCCCTCTCTCTCTCTCTCACAGACAGGCTCACAAGCGCGCACCCATTTTTTCCCTCTCCCCTTTCTCCTCCCTGGCCTCCACGCCCCCCGCTCACAAATGCCCCCTCCCGCATCGCATTAATTGTTCCACTGTTATTTATTTATTTGGCTGCTAGCAGGATGCTTCCCCCATCCCCTTTCTTGACGTCTCACTTGGAAGGCAATCAGCCCTACACCCCCCCCCACCCTAAACACACGGCACAGGCACGTGCGTGCGCATGCAAAAACACAGAGAGAGTGTGTGCTTGTGGGTGTTGGTGTGCGTGTGCACTCCTGAGCAGATTCAATGCGTGCAGCTTCTCCCCGCTGCGTGTGAATCTAGGAACAAGATGGACACAAGCGCCACAAAGAGAAAGTCATAGAGGGTGCTTTGGGATCCGACCTAAATACGCGCCTTCTGTCCAGTGGAATGCCTGCAATCATCCCTTCTAGTAGGGGTACACCCATCAAGTACACCCATTCTGTAGGGGATGCCCACCACCCCTGCCCCTGCCATTTCCTCTAGCGTGGGCTTGTTCTCCCCCCCTTTGGCTTTTCTTTAATTATTGTTTTGTTTTTGAGGATTTGATGGGACTTGGAGGTTATGTTTGATCCCAGTTTTTTCCAAGCTGTTCGAAAGGGACGGTGGCATTTTCTTGGGACTAAAACACGCAGAACAAGAAGTGAAAATGACGCTTTTGCTTTAAAAAAAAACACTTGCTTCTTCCAGAAGTCCTGAGTTTTTCTAAAAGTTTTTGCCCATCATCATCATCATCATCCAGATTCCTGATGAGGAATCATCAGGATTCCTCATCAGGAATCGAATTGCAGAATTCTATGCTTCAGGGCACCTCTTTATCCGTACTCCAAAGTGGGGAGAGAGGGGGGGAAGAGAAAGAGAGAGAGGGAGGAAGGCTACCCCTCCCGTTCCTTCTCCTAAAAAGGCTGCTTGGGAGAGAGGAGGCGGGGGGGAAGAGAGAGAGAGCGGGAGGGGGGGGGAGAAAGAGAGAGAGAGAGGGGGGGGGAGCTACTCCCTCCCGTTCCTTCTCCTAAAAAGACTGCTTGCATTGGAAGCTAGCCGATTGGTTGGTGCCTAACTGTCCTGGGTGGCGAAAAACCCAGGAGGAACCGTCCTTCTGCGAATGGGCCATGCCGAAGCATGTGGGATAGAGGGGACGTGACCCATTGCCCAGGGCGAATTGGCGGGGGCGTGTCAGCTGAGGAGAACAGTCAGCGGAGAATCACCCGAGGGAGGAACACCCGTGGAGAAGGAGGGGCAGCCAAGGGTACGAGACGAACTGTCCCATTCCGGTGTTCACTGCTTCCAGCCTCTTTTATATACATGAACAGAAATATACGCCCACTGCAGTTACATACACTTCATTCATAATTAATAAGCAATTGAGAGTTATGGTGTAATGATTAAGGCATTAGGCTTGAAAGCAGGAGACCATGAATTCTAATTTCGTCTTCAACATAAAGCCATCTGAGTGACCTTGGATCAGTCATTCTGTTTCAACCCTAGGAATCAGAAGGCAGTGCCAAACCACTTTCAAAGCCTACACTGGTACACTTTCAAAACTGTTGCCAAAAAACCCTGTAGAGACTATTCTTCAGGAATTAAGATTGATTTGAAGGCACTATAACCAGACAAACAAAACCCCCACGCGTTAAATCTGACACTGCATCATATATTCCATTCTTGTTTAATTTGTACACAGATTGTATTATTTGTTTCTTACAACAACTGTATAGCACCACCTCCCCAACAACTCCAGGTGATTTTCAGAAAGCCAATATAAAGCCATAAAAGCAATCCGGAACTTACCCTTATCCCAAGAACTTGGCATACAGACAGCAGCATCTACTGCTGTTCAACAATTAGCACCTAAAAGTCCTGTGCAGCAAATGTTTTCATTGCTTTCTGAATATCTGTTAGGGAAGGACACATCAGATTTCCAAGGATTTCCATTTCCAGTCCATTCCAAAGTGCTTGGCATAACCTAACCTGAGAAAGAGCATGTTCTAGCCTCCTCCCTTTGATCTCTTATGGGGTGCCATCTCAAGTTCCTCATTTGGAATGAATGAACTGGATGTGTCATGTTCATAGTTCTGAACTATGTACCCTTCAGTAACCTAAACACCAAGCCATGGGTCAAGCCTTCACATGGCAGACCTCATATTACAGATTACCCCATTGCTTTCTTAGAGTCTATAAGCCTAAATGAAATTCCACTAACTTGCTAGATGGTGGTTTGCTAATTATCTGACCCAATTTTACTCAATGGAAAATGAATAAGGCCATTTTTTTTCCTGAAAAATGGTGTCATAAGATTTTACTACAGGTCTCAGGAAGATATTCCTGTTGCCCATGGCTTGAAAGGACATTTCTTAAAACAACCACAGAAGCGCTGTCTGTGGATGCAGTATGGGTGCATCTACCCAAGTAAGGGAAGATGCTTGCTTTGCTAATATGTACTGCCACAGTGTAGGTTTGAACAAGCGTTCTTAACAATTCAATCCAATCATTCATAGTCTTTGTTTGCCAGTGTTGCAAGTGTTTTTGCTACTGCTTTATCTCACAGAGTTCCTCAATGAATCAAGGAGCTTCTTGAGAGCAGAATACAGAGAAAGGCTGCTTAGTGGATGATCTCATGAAACTCTTTTAATCTTTGCATGTACCAGAGATTGACCAGGTTCCCAACAGGACTGCCTGCCAGATTGCTGGGGATATTCCCAAATGTCCTTTGGAATCCATCCTGTTCCATGCCTGTCCTCCAATCCTAGGAAGGCTCTCCAAAGCAATGAGTTTCAAAGCAACCAGGAACTGATTTGGCTATGGCAAATTTCATGTCCACCAATTTCAGATCACATATGTATGAACTGAGGTTAACATATGGTTGCCTATG
Organism: Thermophis baileyi; assembly: GCA_003457575.1. NCBI lineage: Eukaryota > Metazoa > Chordata > Lepidosauria > Squamata > Dipsadidae > Thermophis > Thermophis baileyi. Next base: position 6,024,513 of record QLTV01001682.1, read on the forward strand.
TGCATTGTGACTAAATTAGTTTGGATCATGCATCTGGCTCCTATTACAGCTATGAACTCTTGAACGTCTCAGAATTCTCCCCTTGGTTGAAATTCTCAAGTATTAAAGTCTAGAATATTCCATCCCCAGCCCCTAAGTATGTTCTAGAAGATTGGGGAGAGATTTCACCAGGCAACAAGATGGGTGGTGCACAACCAGTGTTCCTAATTTGTCCCTAAGGTGCAACATCACATACTGGTGTTGACAATAATTCCCCTGGTCACTGCCAGATTGTCCTGGGCTATCGTGGCTATTCTGCTTCTCCCACTCTAGAATCATGACTGATTCACCACATGAAACACATCTGCACTTCCCAACTAGGACATCAGTCATATATACAATGCATACATACATACATAAATATATACATATATACATACAATATGATATGCATACATTCTCTTTCTGGCTCTCACTAGGACCAAGAAGAATATATTCCCCACTAATAAAACTATGGCATTGGGTAATTTCAGAATTGTTGTTACAAACAGATAGAAAGGTGTCTATAACAGTGAAAAACAGAACTGGAGAGATAGCTCACTTTATGGAACATCCTTTCCCTGCCCCGAAATTAGATTGGGCCCATCCCTTTTGATTTTCTGGGAGTCCCTCAAGACCTAGTTATGTGACCAGCATTGGGGCTCCCATGAGAAGTGCGTAGATGATACCATTGTTGATGGGGGCATTTTTTATTCTCTCTTCACTTTGAGTGTATTTGGGATTGGGATATTTATTATTATGGTTTTTATATTTGTATTCCCTGTTTTTATATTTTTTTAATGTATTGTTGTGTGCCAGCCAGAGTCACTTTTGGTGAGAGGTGCAGATAGATAGATGATAGATAGATAGATAGATAGATAGATAGATAGATAGATAGATAGATAGATAGATAGATAGATAGATAGATAGATAGATAGATAGATAGATAGATAAAAAAAAAATAAATAATAAATAAATAAATAAATAAATAAATAAAAAAAATTGACCTGGAAAAAGGAAAGTTTACTATGGACTGGCACTGACCGAACCGGAACCGGGACGTCACCGTGCCGGCACCAGCGGG
>QLTV01001682.1:6025666-6036841 GCA_003457575.1 Thermophis baileyi
CCTCCCCCTGAAATTAGACTAGTCCCATCCCTTTGATTATTCTGAAAGACTCTTAAGAGCTGATCATGTGACCAGGCCTGGAGTTTCTACAGAACCAGAGACTTGTCTAGATGGCTCCATTTTCATTCTCCCTTCAGCTATATTTTGCATTTTTGTTTTTTTTAATGATATTTATTATTATGGTTTTTATATTTGTATTCCCTGTTTTTATATTTTTTTAATGTATTGTTGTGTGCCAGCCAGAGTCACTTTTGGTGAGAGGTGCAGATAGATAGATGATAGATAGATAGATAGATAGATAGATAGATAGATAGATAGATAGATAGATAGATAGATAGATAGATAGATAATAAATAAATAAATAATAAATAAATAAATAAATAAATAAATAATAAACAAACAAACAAATATTGAACTTTTTATTATCTATTCTTATTATCCATGATCATAGCAAAGCAGGGATACAAATAAACTTACAACAGTAAAGTAATAAAATCGGTGTGTCTTAAAAGTATAAAACCATTGCACATTAAACTTGAAAACAGCATGAACAATCATTATTTTGCACTCAATGCAAAATATATATTTGTATGCCTGGGGAAATATGCCCGTTTAAACTTGCCCTGGCCCCTCTGATTTTTTTTTAATGTGATGTGTTTATCATAACAATATTTAGATTGTGTGGACATACTGTAATGCAGCGGCCCCCAACGTTTTGGGCACCAGGGACCAGTTCTGTGGAGAGAGGTTTTTCCGTGGACCGGAGGGGGCGTGGTTTCGTGTGTTGCCTGCATCCAGCAGATGGGGCTTCACTTGTTTGCATGGCCCAGTTTCTGGCATGCCATGACCCAGTGCCGGTCCACGGATTGGGGGTTGGGAACCCCTACTATAATGACAAATAATTAAGGCATCTATGCCCCTTTCTGTCATAGAAAGCCCTACTAACTGCAATGGAACTCACTTCTAAGTTTGGTATCCAGTGGAATTCCCTTTGCCATCTAGAAAAGAATTGGTTCTTTTTCTGACAAGATCCCTGGCTCTGTGTTTTCTTACATCTGTCTTCAATTAGAATTTGGTCTTCATCAAGCCTACTTGGAGAAATCCAAATATTGCTGAAATCACTGATGGTTCATGTGTGTTGGTTCCTCCCTCCCCTTTTTTTAAAGTGAGAAATCCTTTTCTCTGTGCTATAGCCCAATTAATAATACTCTTTGAAACAACCTTATTCATTTTATACTTTGTAAACCATTTGAATGATTAAAATTCCTATTTCATCTGCTTCTTTATTCCGTCATCTTCTCTTTCTCGTCTCACTGTCACCAGGTTTAGTTCACACAGAAATCCAGGTATTCTTGTCCTTCCACAAACTGGTTTTGTCACGGAAGTCTTCTGCTTTTGTTTTTGTTTTGCTTACTCAAGCAAGGGAATTCTACACCTACAACTAATAATAATGTGCTGGGAATAAGCTTGTTTCCATAGAAACCAAGATGGTGTCAAACAGATGCAATGGCACTTCCACAATTTAGGAACGAGGCACATACCAGCTAGATAATGGACTGCATGATCTCTGGAGAGAAAGAAGGGTGAATTAGTGTTTTGATTTCCATAAGTCACAGGTATAATCTGTGTTTTGAGTTTCTAACTTGCATTTGATCTGTAAAACAGCTGTAATCTTTTGGAACTATAAAAAAACATGCTGAGAATTTTGCAGTGAATTATGTGTTGCAAGTTGTCATGTTGAAAGTATCATTGAAGGGCATATCTTTTGCAGTATTAGTAGTATCTTTAACTAGTCTATTAATGATCTGATTGACGTTTACACTGGTCTGATAGCTTCATTTTAATCCCATTCTGATGGTGAACGCATAGCACAGCCATTTCCCCCTCTCAATAGAAAGTGGTTGATATTTGCATTTAGTTTAAATCTTTGAGATGTATCTGGTCTAGGAAATTAAATCAGCATATTTGTTATGGGTGATAATTCTAATTGTTTTTTTTTTAATGAACTGTTGACTAATCTCCCCAAATAATAGATTGCCCAGCTCTCAACCTAAAGAAATTCCTTAAGAAAAGTGAATTTGTTTGTAAGCTTCAGTTAGATGGGGACATTGCACAGAGAGGTACTGTTTCTCATTTAGTTTTATGTCCCGGCTTGGATTACATGAATTGCTTTTAGATTATTATGAGACACGCAAGAATTTACAACATGGAACAAGTTTTAAAGAAGTTGTGAACAGTTTGAGTTTCCAAGCCAGCTTTCTTAACTGTCATCAGATTATATTGACAGGATTAATGTGTGCAGTCACTTTTCCCAGGAGCAGTGTCATGTTCTCCGGACAGTAACTTTTACTATGTCTGGGTGGGATCAGAACTGCAGAAAACTAATATTTCTTCAGCAGGCAGTAAGATTTAGATGATGAAACTAACTAATGAGTAGTTCTCATATACCTAGAAAAAAATGTCCTAGCATCTTCTGAATTGTTTTAATTCATTTATATTATATAGAAGCATACCAAAATTATTTGGGAGATTTACAGACAATAAAGAGTTGCCCTGCAGAGAAATTTAACAGTTTACATTCAATTTGAGGAAGGAAAATCTGCTTTAGAAAATATTTCAGGGAAGAAAAGGATTTTAGAAAAATTTCTGTGCATGGAGCTTGCACTCATTTAGTTGTGCCGGGATAATTAAGGGGTATTTTCATTATCAATTATCCAGCAATGTACAGTCTCACTACATTCTTCTATTTCAGTTAAACCCCAAGGAAAGATATTCTAAGGTAATCCTTTCACTTTTCTGACCAGATTGGGAAGTATTGACAACCAGAGAGATTTTGGAATGGTCAAAAAAGGGGTAATACTACCATAACATTCTAGAAGAAAGAACTTTCATCACTTTCAGCTCTAAAATAAGCTTAGAAACCCCACCAAAATCAATTCAAGATAAATGTCTACGTTCTGTGAGAACAAGAAGTTACAAGAAAACACTTCTAAGAAATTGCAAGGTAGATTCAAAATAGCTTTAAAACAAATGAATTTCATTTTCCTCCTTTGCTTCCACCAAAAATCTGATCCACCAGTTGATAACATTAACTGAAAAGACAAACTACAAAACTATTGGCAACCTCCCCCCAATTATAAACATTCTCAAAATAACAAGTGGTCTAAAGTCTGCTGTCTTTTTTCAAGGTGAGATATGTATTTGGCCTTTGATTGGCTGAGCAAAGGATACACATCAAAAATGGTCAGGGCCAGTTGGTCGCATCAAGTTGTCCTAGACCAGGGGTGTCAAACTCGCGTTGTCACAGCATCGTCACGTGACGTATTGGGACTTTTTCCCCCTTCACTAATCCGGGCGTGGGCCGCGAGTTTGACAGCCCTGTCCTAGACCTTTTAAATGCTAGCCATTCCAGCTGGATTTTGTCCTCTTCTATGTATCCCTTCATTTATATGTGCATAGATTCTTCCATGCAAATAATGGTGAATCTGCAGATACACAATCTTCTGATCAATGTTCATATTCTATTTGATGTAGCACTGTGATCTCATGCATACAGATATTTCTATTGCTGAATGAAAGGCTTCTATACAGATAGGGCATTAAGTCAGGTGTGGGTTCTAACTTACCTCGCTGCCAGTTCGCTTTCTCCCGCACCGTGTGGCCGTGCCTCGTGGGCGTGCGTGCCTCGTGGGCGCGTGCATATGCACAATGCAAAAAAAATAATTTAAAAAAAAAGCCAAAAACAAGATGGCGACGCATGTGCAGTGCTGGAAGAAGAAAAATAAATATTTTTTTTCAAAAAAAATAATAATAATAAAAAATTCAATAAAAGGATGGCGCTGCCCACGGACTGGCACCGACTGAACCGGATCCGTGACATCATCTTGACGTCACCAGCAGGTCGCTACCGGTTCGGGCGAACCGGGAGGAACCCACCTCTGCATTAAGTGAATGCTTGGCCATAATTATGCCCTGTTCACATTCTATATAGATATTGGAAAACACATCTGATAATGCCCTTAGGAACACTATTTAAATGCTGACGGTTCCCCCCCCCCAAAAAAATAGGTCCTCTAAGTTTCCCACAGCAAATTGTCCCATTCTGCATTCAAATGTTGGATGAATGTAGCAAGCGACAGGTTTAACTCCTCAAGCAGAGGATAAAAAAAATGATGGTACCTCAGCGGTAGAACTGGGACCATATTCACATGAGCTCACATGCCGCATGGTAAGGATATGATAGCTGGAAGTCAGAAGGCTAAGAGGAAGCCATCAGTGATAAAATCTGCCCTAAAATAATGAGGCATGCTAACCCCAGTAATCTATACCAACAGATGTGTGCCATTTCCACCAGTTTAAATTTAATAGTCATCTTCTGAAGTCTAAAAGTGTGAGCAAAGATTAATACTGCCTTCATATTTTGAAGATTAAACAGCAAGAGCTAATATTTTAAATACATACCTTAGTTTTTCCTATAGTGATATAGAAGATCCATTAGGGCTTCTTGCCAGCCATAGCAAAAGACACCAGAGAAACAGAGGAGAATTAGATGTCTGTTGCAAGAGATTGATTTTTTTTCTGTTTGATCTACAAATTCTATACTTCTCTTTTAATTTTCTATTCAAATGTCTTTGAGCAAAAAAAATCACTGAATTCTATCATTCCAAAAACTAATTGAATCCATGTCCATCCAAAGTAAATTACAACTCTTTCCCTTTTAATTTCCAGAAACTTTACACGGGCATTCTAAACATCCACCATCTTATCTACAATCTACCTTTTATTTTGACAGAATAGTGTATTACAGTATTAAGCAAAAGAAATGAGGAATGTTTGAACACCAATTCATTGTTTGGACAAGGCCTGTTAGAAAACTACTTTATATTTTCTGCTTTAGATGCTGTAAGCACTAACAATGTTTTGTTTGGGCAGCTATTTAATAATGAAAAGTATTCTCATATGCCATGCTGTTCTCTATCATAGTGTTTGGTCATGTGGCTTGAGCTTAATTTTTATTGATGGAGCTGGTGGGTGGCAGAGAGAGATGGCACTGCAGTAGTGGAAGGAAGACAGCATTCAGAGTGTTGAAACTCCTGCAGCTGAACCTCACAATGAGATCAGAAACAGAGCTGTGAACATTGCTTGGCATTAATGTAGCCAATGTGTCTTGCTGTGACCTGATGAAACTTTATTAAATTTTGGCATGCTGTCAGACTCTTCCATCTCAGAATGAAGCTGCTTTGAACTAAGTTTACATTCTTCATGAAAGGTCTGTGCAGCCCTAATTCTAAAATCTGTTAAGAAAAGATGGATAACAACCACTGTCCCCCTTCTGATGTTCCATGCACAAGCTACATACTAGTGTTGCATATGTTTTCTGTGCTTTGTTTTTCTTTGCAAGTCTTTGCTGTTTAGCAAACTGCTGGGAAATGTAATAACACTGAGGAAGCCAGGGCTCCTTGAAATCTTCTGAGTAGTTGTCTGGCTCCCAGGTTCCTTGATAGGAAGAGGATACCAGCTCTTCAACAGGATACAGAGGGTTCTCTGTAGTCCTTTAGTTGTGTATTTCCAACCCTTACTTTGCCATAAATCATAGGGACATCTGTGCCAAAGAGTGGTGTACATCTGTAAATAAAACAGTGATGTCATATGACTCTTGTGAGTATGTATAAATCTACCACGTGTTCCTTCAAATTGGTGAAATGCAGACAATTATAGGTGGACTTGCAGACAAAATCCTATTATTTACTGAAAAGGACCTGTACTGAAGGACTTGTACCTTAATTAAGCAGAGTATAATTTGTGCGTTGTGCTGCTTGTGGTTGAAGACTGGAATGCCACAGCTGAAAATAGTAAGAATTAAAATGTACTGTAGATGGATTGTATGCCTATGAAACAAATAAAGCAAGAGAACAACTCACCAGTTTCTGCTAATCCAACGATTCCTTTATCACTAAATGTTTGTTAAAAATATGTCTATATATGTGGACATCACTGGATAGATCACATAGAAATCATATTCACCATGTTATTGGTACAAGGAGGTTGGGGAACTCAGTTTTAATAGTAAGGACATAGCAGGGGGCTCATTGTGGAGTAGTTCATGAACTGCTCATGTGGAAATTTCAAATCAATCTAAAACAGATGAACAAAATTAAATTGGTTTCCATGATACAATCTTGAGCATCTGCCTATCTACTCTGAACCTCTGTGGGAACTGGAAAAATTGTGCAATGTAATCTAAGCAGTTATTAAGGATGGATATAAAAAGAGGCTGTCAAAGAAACAGAAGGGAACAGCAAATAATGTCAGGACAGATAGTGGAAATAGCCAAGCAGAAATGAGAAGTCAAATCCAAGAATGACAAAAACTCAGAAAGAAGCTTAACAAAGAATTTCAGAGGACTGTTAAAGGAGGCCAAAAACCAGCATTAAAACATCTGTAAAGACATTAAAGATGAAAAAAATGAGGTAAATCTTCCAAAAGATCTCCAAAATCAGAGGATACCAACTGGTATCGTAGAAAACCCCAATGGACAGATAACTGATTTCAAGAATATCAAACAAAGATGGAAGAAGTATATTGAAACTTTGTACAATAGAGATGTATTTTGCAGATATTTTCTATTTACTTCTAGTACTAGAAAAAGTACTAATATTTCACCATTGTGGTAATTATCACATTGGAAGACTACGGGAATTTTGCTTACAATTGCAGACTAGCACTGTAATACAGTAAAGAAAGAAAAGATATTCAAATGTTATGTCATGTCTGCGTTTACAATGATGAGAAGCACACAGGCATTGTTTTTCCCTGTAATACTTCATGGATGTGAAAGTCAGACTTTGAAGAAACGGAATATAAAGCAGGGGTGGGTTCTAATTTTTTTTACTGCCGGTTCTGTGGGCGTGGCTTATTTTGTGGGTGTGGCTTGATGGTCATGTGACAGTGGGCGTGGCTTCATGGTCATGTGATTGGGTGGGCATGGATTCGTGGTCATGTGACTCAGTGGGCGTGGCTTCGTGGTCATGTGACTCGGTGGGCGTGGCTTCGTGGTCATGTGACTGGGCAGGTGTAGCTCGCTGGTCATGTGACTGGGTGGGCATGGCCAAGTCAACGTCACTGACTTCTTTGCCCTAATGAATGACCTACAAAAAGAAGATATACAAAAAGGTAGTTTATTATTTTGTGCACTTACTTATTTACATAAGAATAAAATAAGTACACAAAACAATAAAAGAGCTACACAAGTACTTACAGAAGAACGATGAAAGTGTTGTCTGTCTTCAACGTCCAGAATAGCATATTAACCTGGACTTATGCAACCTGATGTACAAAATAAAAACATATTTATGCTCTGGACTATAGACATTGAATACATGTAAATCCCTGAAAAACATGTGGTAGCCCTGGGCAAAAGAAAGGCAGTAAAATCACTCTAGGTCAGTGGTTCTCAACCTTCCTAATGCTGCGACCCTTTGGCGCGATGATGTCATCACGCCGTGACCCTTTGGCATGATAATGCGGCGTCTCGGTTCCTAAGACCATCGGAAATATGTGTTTTCCGATGGTCTAAGGCGACCCCTGTGAAAGGGTCATTCGACCCCCAAAGGGGTCACGACCCACAGGTTGAGAACTGCTGCTTTAGGTGTATAACATAACTTGATTCATGAAGCTTCTTACCTCTCTGGCTGGACATTTTCTCTTTGGGACATCGATGACAATCATAACAACAAAATGGATTTCCTTCCTGCTTTCTTTTGAAATATCCAGGGAGACAGCTCTCAGTACACATTGAAATAGGTATCCTCTACCCAATAAGTGAAATAAAAAAGAAAATGTTAGCATTCACTTAGGTACTTGGGGGGAAAATAGAAAAATCATGGCATTTTAATGTTTGGCAAATAATGAAGGCTAATTCCATCTTTGTTTCTTTTTCTTTATNTTTTTAGTGCTATTGCTATTTCTTTCTTTCTTTCTTTCTTTCTTTCTTTCTTTCTTTCTTTCTTTCTTTCTTTATCTCTCTATCTCCCTTCCTCTTTCTTTCTTTCTCTTTTTCTCTCTCTCTCTCTCTCTTTCTTTCACACACACACACTCTTCCTCTTTCTTCCTTTCTCTTTCTCTCTTTCTCTTTCTTTCTTTGTTTCTTTCTCTCTCTCTCTCTCTCTCTCTCTCACACACACACACACACACACACCTAGTCTGAGACGAACTGATCTGGTGAGCAGCAGAGCAGCAGCGGTGGGAGAAAGAAGAAAGCGGTGTGTCTGTGGGACCCGAGGCAGATGCGGGCGGCAGTCACCTAAAAGCCCCGCGGAAGCTGAGTGCGCCAGGCCCAAAAGGCGAGCGAGCCTTGCCATGTCATGGTGCCTCCACCAGCTCAGGGCAGCAGGCTCAGCTGCAGCCTGGACGAGCCAAGGAACTGCGGGAAGCCTCCCGCGTGTTCCACCCCCCTCCCACCCCCCTCCCGGCCTTCACCCACACCTCCATGTCGTTTTCAGCTGCCCACCTCCTTGGCCAGCTGGCTGGTCTTGCCGGAGAATGGCTGTCTTAGTGCGAGATCGCTGACTCAAGTTTCAAGTCCTCATGGGTGTGGCAGGAGAGAGCAGCAGCAGAAGAACAGAGCAGCAGCAGGAGAAGGGCAGTGGCAGTGAGGAGGGCACTTTGGGTGACACTGGCCGGTGGCGGGAGGGGGCCGCTAGCCTGGAAAGCTTCTAACTACACAGCTGCGAAGGTTGCCAGGCTGCCCTCTCCCCCGTCCCCTCTGCGGCTTCACAGCCTTCGGGAGATGCTGGCCGGTGGTGGGAGGGGGCTGCTGGCCCGGAAAGCTTCTAACCATGTGGCTGCAAAGGTTGCCGGCTGCCCTCTCCCACCGTCCCCATCGCGGCTTCACAGCCTTCAGGAGATGGTGGTCGGCAGGGAGAGGGGAGCCTGCCCGGCAACCTTTGTAGCCATGTGGCTGCAAAGCTTGCCAAGCTGCCCCCCCATCCCCACCGCGGTTGCAATGCCAGCGGCTTTGGGAGGTGCTGGCCGGCAAGGAGAGGGGAGCCGGCCCAGCAACCTTGTAGCCACGTGGCTGCAAAGCTTGCCGAGCTGCCCATCCCCACTGTGGTTGCAACGCCAGCTGCTTCGGGAGGCGCTGGCCGGTGGGGAGGGGGGATAGGCTAGTGCGAATGCTTACCGGTGTGTAGGCAGGAGGCAGTTGGATGCGCATGGCGAAGGCAAGGCTGGGCGAGCGCCTCAGTGGGGGACCGGTTCAGGGGCGTGGCCAGCCAGAGGTTGCTACCAGTTTGGGGAACCACACCAAATTTCCGCTAACGGTTCTCCCGAACCGGTCCGAATGGGTAGCAACCCACCCCTGATATAAAGGGTATGGAAGCTTTTGAACTTTGGTGTTGGAGAAGACTCTTCAGAATGTCTTAAATAGCCAAGCAAGCAAACAAACAAATGGATCATATAGCAAATACATCCAGAGTTGTCTCTCAAGGAACAAATGTCCAGTCTCAAATTACCATATTCTAAACATATTAGATTAATAGCAATAGCAATAGCAATAGCAATAGCACTTAGACTTATATACCGCTTTACAGTGCTTTACAGCCCTCTCTAAGCGGTTCACAGAGTTAGCATATTGCCCCCAACAATCTGGGTCCTCATTTTACCCACCTCGGAAGGATGGAAGGCTGAGTCAACCTTGAGCCGGTGAGATTTGAACCGCCGAACTGCAGCTAGCAGTCAGCTGAAGTAGCCTGCAGTACTGCACTCTAACCACTGTGCCACCTCGGCTCTCTAAAAACCTATTAAACATTAAAACCTATTTCCCTTGAGAAGTCCATAATGCTGAGAATGGTAGAATTAAAAAGAAGAAGACAATCAGCACCGAAGTGGGTGGACTCAATTGCAGTGGTGGATGAATTTTTGGAGAGCCATAGAGAAAAAGGAAGATGACCTTGACAGAGATATGCAAGATCTGTTGCCAGGATGATGGGGTGAAAGATATTTTAGTCCCCAATGGCCAGATACCTGCCTAATTCACTGAGCTAAAAGGGGGGAAGGTACAAACAATCAGATTTGCAAGATTCTGCTATTGTGGCCAATCTCAATAACAGTAGTTTTAGCCTTCTTTTGGAATTTATTTCTTGGTCTGGCCTACCTAATAGGGCTGACAGATCTGAAGGGATGGACTGGGAACAGTTCTGAGAAGGTCTTTCTATATATTGGCTAAGAATTGAAACTGATTTGATGAAACTGGCATACTTACTCAATCAGTGTATCTGAAGAAATGTGGAGACATTTTTCAGCTCCAGATAAGCTTATATTAGGAACAGTCTTTCAAGAGTTGCTTGCAATGGTGGGTGAGGCAAGTGAAGGAAAAAAATTAGGACCAAAGCTATATTCAAGTTTATTGACTGTTCCTTTCTCTCTCCATGCTACACAAAACTAGAAAAGTCCCCTTAAAACAAATGGCACCCTTAAAAAAAAAAAAGATGCAACAATCTCATTGTTATAATGGACTCAATGTTTTCAGTGTCTGGCAGTTTACAGGAAGGGTATTACTAATGTTCTCCTTTCTAGCTGCTGTGCTTTGAAAATTGTGTGCGTGCTTAAATTCTCACATGATGATGATAGAAGAAAAAACTCCTTCGTGTGATTAAAACAGTTTTCTATACTAAATTCAGGGTAAGGGTGAAGAATAAGAAAGGAGAGTGGTTAAAACATCAAGATGGCAGCCACATTCATTTGATTGAACCCAGTCTTCTTTTTAATATACAGGGCTTTGATCGGGTGGGTTCCAATTTTTTTTACTACCACTCTGTGGGCGTGACTTAATTTTGTGGGAGTGGCTTGATGGCCATGTGACCGGGTGGGAGTGGCTTGATGGCCATGTGACTGGGTGGGAGTGGCTTGACGGCCATGTGACTGGGTGGGAGTGGCTTGGCGGTCGTGTGACCGGGTGGGAGTGGCCAACTTGTAAAATGTGGTGAAAAAGTGACTTATGACCATTTTTCACACTTAACGACCGTCGGTTGTTAAGTGTGAAAAATCGTGATAAGTCACTTTTCACCACCTTTTACAAGTTGGCCACTCCCACCCGGTCACACGACCACCAAGCCACTCCCACCCAGTCACATGGCCATCAAACCACTCCCACCCAGCCACATCGCCATCAAGCCA